>JAQMYJ010000001.1:22263880-22285941 GCA_030014305.1 Clarias laeviceps
ATGATGAAAATTATAGGCCTCTCTCATCTTTTTAAGTGGGAGAACTTGCACAATTGGTGGCTGACTAAATACTTTTTGCCCCACTGTATATTTGTTTCTTTCTTTTTCAGAGATCAGTCTAAACTCCAGAAATCCTGCAGCTAAAGTCACCATCATTCCAAAGCAACAAGTTTTACCTGAGTGGGGTTTACCAGACCTGCCACATGACTTCCTCAATGGGTACACATACATAAACACAGCTGTTGTTGTTGTTGTTATTATTATTATTATTATTATTATTATGTATAGACTAATAGTATAACCCCAACAGTATGAAATTTAAGTGAAAATACGAGGTTACATTTTAGTTTGAGAGAGCTGCTTACATAAGAACATTTACCATAAAACAGTTTGCAATTGTAAAATTTAAAGCAAGAGAAAATTCTTCACTCTTTAACTGGTCATTTAGCAATCACTTGCTTGCAAAATTCCAGCTTTGTGAAACCCACTACAATATGAATACAGTCATCGTTGAGACTGCATCACAAGATCACAGTTTTTTTGGGGTTGGGGGGGGCAATTTTGCAGTACTAAATTGTTACTTTTTCCTCTTTGGGTTTCACTTTCTCAGGGTTGCCACGTCAGATCATTCGATTCGCAAGTTATTGGCACAGATGTTATGCTGCAACCTAACCATATCTCCAGGCTTGGGACAGTTATTGGGTGCCTTGCATCTCAGTGAATAGATATTTCATATGGGCATAGGGTTAAGGGCCTTTCCCAAAGGCCCAGCAGTGGTGCTGCTCAAACACTGACCCTCTGATCAGCAACCCAGAGCCTCAACCACCTGAGCCATTGACGTAACTAAATTGAGAAACATGAAATGTGTAAATTCAGTTTTAAAAATTGTGTTTTGAAATTGATTACAGAGCACACAACTGAAGATTAATTAAATCATAGCTGTCTATATGCCTTCCCCAAACCATTACCACAAAGTTGAAAGCACATAATTGTCTAAAATGTTAAATGAGAACAAATCCCTGAACTCATGTTCTAAAATCTAGCGAAAAAAGCCTCACAAGAGTGGAGGTTATTAAAACAGCAAAAGGAGAACTACGTTTTACTCCTGCAGCATAGAGAGCATTCTGACGGGAAACATCACAACCTGGTTTGGGAAAAGCACCATGCAGGACAGACGAGCTCTATAGAGGGTGGTGCGATCAGCTGAGCGCAACATTCACACTAAGATCCCTGACCTGTACTCAATCTGTGGCAAGTGGTGCTGGACCAAGGCCAGGTAGATAATAAAGGACCTCAGCAACCCCAACAAACAGACTGTTCTCTACGTTGCATGTTTCTTGTTCATGTTTGCTATAAGCATTTGACTGCATATTATACTGTGTATGGTTGCGTAAGGGAACTTAATAGTTCATTATAGTTATTTTCACCGTGCATCATATCTTCTGCAGACATGATCTACAAAGTTCTCCTCATGGCACCATCTGTGACATTACAGGTGTAGTTGTTTTCGCGGGGCGTCAAGAATGTATCAGGAGTAAAGGTGAGCGAGCACTACACACATATCACTTAGTTAGCTAAGTGAAAATAATCAGGAGTGTGTTTCCCATTTTATTAGAATAGCCCTGTATGGCTTAAGTAGATTGTTGGTTCTGTATATGTATGAAGTGAACCGTTTTGTTTTAAGATGGACGAAGGTCAGACTTTGAAGAGTACCGATGGCTCCAGTTGGAAGACGGGACGACAGATCAACGAATCACCATCAAGCTTTTTTCAACGTCACAGCCGGACATCCAAAGCCGAATTCAACCAAGTAATTACACGTCATCCTTGCATTATAGCTACGGGTTTAATATAAAGCAAAGCGTTACCGTAATCATTTTTTTCTCTTATTATTCTCAGTGGCACTTGTTGTCTGTACAAGGCTCAAGCTAATAAGGAATACAGTTAGCACGGGAACAACCTTTGAGTATCTGAGCAACACATCATTTACTCAGGTTTACTGCACAGGTACTGGCCACACACCCACTCGTTGACACACCTTCTTTCAAAATACGCTGCATGTGTTTTTGCTAGTACTAATGTGAGCATCTGATGGCACACAGGCACCGGCTCTCAGTCTGTGATGCCATACAGAGGGATCCGTCCAGTCCGACAATTTCTACAGTGGTTGAAACAAGTTGATGAGGCCAGCATGCTGGACAGGGCTGTGACTGGAGGATACTTCAGCTATCCACCGCTTCCTGTTTCTCTACAAAGCTTTATGGAAAATCGACAAGGTAATGAACTAGAAAAATTTACCTCAGTGCAAGGTGGGTTGCTTGCTTTACCATATATAGATAGCAGACTGATTGTTTAATATTATCTTCAGTACAGATAATCGTAGTCCAGTCTTTCAGTAAAAGCAAAACAAGGGTCAGAAGGGGGCGTAACCATTTTTTTATTGAAATCAGAAACTCATGGAATAAATAGCCTGTGCCATTGTCCATGTTGTAAGTGACGTGGATTTAATTTTTATCATATAGACTGCCTTATTCTCAATATTTTCAGTGATTAGAATAATAAAATTTTAAAAGAGCAGACATGTACAACTGGTAGTCTTTAAATATGCTGAATCGGGTGTGTTTGCAATGGAACATGCATATAGACTATATTTGAATCCTCAAATTCTAATTCTGTTTGTCACATACACAGTCATACACAATGCGATATGCAGTGAAAAAACTATATGCACAATACGACCTATCGTGACCTTAAAGTAAAAATAAAAAATAAATTATGGAATAAAATAAGAATAAGAGAAACATAGCTATTGAAAGAAAAAAAAAAGAAAGAAAAAAAAAAATATATATATATATACACACTTGGGTATACAATATAGTAAATAGGGCACTGGTGGCTCAGTGGTAGGTGTTTCGCCTGCCATGCGGAAGGCCCGGGTTCGATTCCCAGCCAGTGCCCAAACCCCAGCCACTGGATGCATTGCCGGTCCCTAGCCCGGATAAAAAAAATGGGAGGGTTGCGTCAGGAAGGGCATCCGGTGTAAAAACCTGTGCCAAGTTGCGACCCCTTGTCGGGAGCAGCCGAAAGACCAACAACATAACAATATAGTAAATATTGAAATATGGAAAACTATAGAAAAACCTTAGCTGTAAATCCTTGGGAAACCCTGTTTTTATTACATTGCTCGCAGATTAATTCATGTCATTTGAGAAGATGGTGACCGACATAAGAAAAAAAAGAAACTGCTTACCATGCCAAAAAAAAAAAACAGACCCACGCTTTCTCACAAAATATTCAAAAATGTAACAGATTCTTAAAACTAAATTTTAATTCTTAACAAATGTAGAGAAATTATTTTACCTGTCAGTAGAATAGAAAAATGTAGTACCGGAGCATCACATTGTCCTCTGTAAAGAAGATTTTTATCCATACTGAAGGTCTGGTAACTTTTTTTATGTGGTGACTGGAAAGTGTATGATCAGAGTATACCGCTTGTTGGATGAACATATATTTAAAATGTGTCATGAATGTGCACTAGAACATTGAAATCGTGTGTGTTTGTATTGTTGAGGTGAGGCAGGTCTGATCAGTGGAGGAGAAATGAAGCTCCAGTGTGACAGGCTGCATTATAGAGAGAGACGGCGCTTTGTTATTCAGTGCACAATCACTGCAGCCTGCTATCACAGCAGACAAGTACACACAAACACACGTTAAATACATCCCATGGATCCATCAAGGATTATTTACATCATGGTTTTAATCAAATATTGGGTTTTAGGATTAAATCTTCCTCTTTCTCTCTTTCAGGAAGTGAGGACGATACATAATTCAGACCCACTTACAGCTCAGCTTAGTCCTAGAGTGCCAAGACAAAGAGAAGGGTTTGTGTATGTTTCTTGCGTTCTGCTCTGCAGCAGCTTTACTGGCTCCCTGTTAAGATTCAGCTTTTACACCTTTAACCTATATCTCTCTAGACTTGTTCAATTCCACTCACCCTGTCATATTCTCAGGGTGTGTTCACAGTAGTAGTTCGGTTCTCTTGGTTTGGACCAAAGCATAAAATGATGCATTAGTTTTGGTTTGCTAGTATAAAGTCCTGGTTTGCTTAGCATTTACACCAGCATTTTCAACATCGGACCAAAATGAAAATTCATGAAGAGTTTGTAAAAATGTACGTTATACATAGAAAACAACACATGCATGGCTCCAGATAATAAGCATAAAACGTCACCAATGCGCCTAATGTTTTTATCTTGAGATTAGCTTTTATCCAGACAACCGCCAGTAATGAACATCCCCCACAAAATAATTAATAAATAATGGGAAAAAAAAAGAATAAAAATGCAAGCAGTGATCTTTAATCCTTTGATACTCTCCCATTTCATGCTTCTGTCTGCCTTGTACAAGAATGTCCTTGGATGCTCATTAAATTAAATTTTACATTTAGTAATGATTTTGGACATTTCATTTCAGATGTTTCTCACTCGCTGCCTTTCCAAATGCTGCCTCCTCTACATCAGATGACACAGATACAGAGTCCACCAGTGAAAGTTCTTAGATACAGTCATTATTATCAGATAGTACTAGCATATATCACATATATATTACATATATTTGGTCTGTGGTACGTTTACGTTTCAGTCAAACCGCACCAGAGTTCGGTTGGAAGCGGACATAGACCATGGAGTCTAGAGACCTTTTCAAACAACCGTTCACTTGCTTGGTGCACACCGGGGTTCAGTGCAGTTCAACTTGAACGCTGCTATCAGAGCAGCTGCACCAGAGTTCGTTTTAATCAAACCAAACATGTCAATTGTGGACACTTGGATCCACTTCTGCTATCCAACTAATAATTATAATAATAATAATAATAACTATTATTATTATTATTATTATTATTTTGTATGTGTGTACAATTTGTCATGAATGAGCTTTGTGATTGTGATATTGTTTATACTGCAGGTCTAAAACATTTAACACTCCAACAAAGAGGAAACTGCTCTTTACCTCTGGCTTCAGCTCCAGGAAGAGGTAATGTACATGTTGAGATACATTATAGAGACGGACAGACAAAGACATTTCTGCTTATTTTTTCTAAAAATGTGTTCATGTTGTTTTCAGGACGAAACCACCATTTCAACAAACATCAACAGAGGAGGATGCAGAAAATGGTGAGAGAAATAGTTTGTTCTCTTTGAACAAGAAACCGTTTATTTGGGTATGACCGTGTTATGCAGTTAGTTCGGGGCAGCTAATTCTTTGTAATGTCTATTCCTTCTGCAGATTTCTCTCTGTTTGATGGAGCTATGGAATTTCTGGTTGGAGATGATGATGATGAAGAAGAAGATGATGAAAATTTCTCCATGCCACCCAGTAGTCCCATGCGGGCCCATCTTGGCATGCCTCATATTGCCCCTGAGACATTACCAAGGAGTTTCTGTTATGAACGACGACACGTCCAAGCAGCAGCTGTGGGAATGCAGACCAACAATTTCCACAAGCTCCTCCCACACAGGGAGCTGGAGTCCTTTAACCCCGCCCATTGTTACACTGGTTACTTCAGCTTAACATTAAGAGGTTTGTATGAAAGACGTAAACCAAGAAATCAACCTGATCAACAAACACTTTATACCTACATTTTTACGTGCTTTTTCTGTGTGCATGCAGTTCTGTCCGATGGAGTGATGCTGGACGTCATCTTCTTCCCTGCCACTCCTGGGAACTTGCACTGGAAGCCCATCCCACTGACACATAACAACACATGGGAGTCTGTGCTTTCACATGGCGGCTTCTCTTCACATGCTCCGCCCCCAAGCCCAGGTAAAAATAAACCCCATATTTAGAACAATTTATAGAAGTGCTTTATATTCCCATTCAAACATATATCCTATTTATTTTTCTATTATGATGTCCTGTATATTTATTGTACTCAAGTACTCATGGCTTTCATTCTGCTACTGAACTTTTATTCACATGCTGATATATATTCAATCAGATTATGTACTGAGTGTATATACTGTAAACATGTGCAAGTAAACATCTTTGCAAGTAAACATGAATCACAATGGGTGTTCAAGTCAAACCGGGACTTTTGATTTTGCAGAATAACAGAACACAGTTATAAGAGTACTGTATATATTTCTCCATATAATCCCCCACTACAATAATGCACTTATTCCAATGGTTCACTAGTGCAGCACTAGTGTAGTCCATCAAGGTAAAAAAAAAGTTTCTCAGTACACCAGAGCCATGATCGGACTGCCTGCTTACCGTCTGAAAAACTGGTGTATTTGTTTCTGTAATACTTGGACTGATCACCGCACCCATCCCAATAAAAAATAAAAAAACTCTTCCCAATTGTGTTTGACTGATGGCACTTAGTTAGTAACGTGGTAACCCAGTGTAAGTATCTTATCCAGTGATGGAAACTTCAAAGCACTTTTTGTTAGTCGCGCTGGATAAGAGCTTCTGCCAAATGCCTGAATGTAAATGTAAACTGGCCTCCTAGGAGCTCCTTTAATGGCCCAAACATGTGGAAATGGCTTAGAGATGGGGCAGTAATTCCCAGCCGGGTTCCTGTAACATGCAAGCAGATAAGAGTCTAATCACCGTACTGTGCTTAAAGTCTTCTGTAAATGTCAATCTGTTTTAGTCCTTCATTGAAAAGGAATTTCATAACAAGTCTAGGTTTGGCATGAACACCCTCCTACAGGCACAATGGTACTGCAATTACAGCCTCTGTCTGTTTCCACTAACAGCCGATTTGATTGCCACTGCTGCACAGCTGACGAACCGAAGGCTGGTGTGTGTGCTCGAGGCATGTGCACTTGGGGGAGACAAAGTAGAGCTCATCCTAAACCGTGCTTTTCCTCTAAGGAGCTGATTGCACGTGAATACAAACCCAGGATCTCTTTTTTTTTATTTTATTATTATTATTTTTTTTTTAGACGAGCTAAAACTATTGTACAATTGTAGAAGCACAGTAAGAATGTAATACTTATATTTCTGCTGTTTTTGGTGAGAAATTTAGAGTTTTGTAACAGAAAGTATGTATGGTTATTTTATTCTTAATCGAGAACCTTTTCATACAGAGGTGTATATTATTCTCAGTTTTTTTATTAATATTTCTATAGAAATGTAGATAAATGAAGATAAATGTAATTTATACATATTTATTATGAATTCTAAGAATTGATTCTTTTTTTCTGTTTCAGGATAATAGTTGAATAATTTGCCACATTATACTGACTAACACTGTGCTGCTTATGTCTAGCAGAAATTACCTGAAGTGTTATTGGACTAAGATACATCATTTTTTAAACTATTTTTATTCAAACAAACACAAATGCCTTTGTATTCTACACATGGTTTACAGTTGTTTAATATCATTATTAAAAGTATTAATATTTCTGCTGAAAGTTGTGCATTAGGCTAAAACATAAAAAAATATTCATATGGGTCATTTCGTACTTTATATCAGGCCAGTCATTTGTTTTCATCCTGGAACAAGGCAGCAGTTGGTATTGTCTTTTGCTTAGACATAAAGCACAAAAGGCCACCTCAGTCTCTGGCCAATCATTATTAAGGTGCAACTTCTCAACGTTATAGAACGAGGAACCGAGCGGATGCAATTCTTTGATCAGGGAGTTCAGCTGACACCAATCAGCCATAACATTAAAACCATAAACGTTATAACCACCTATGTTTTGGGTTCAACTTGTGCCATCAAGGTGGCTTTGGCCCTTCAAGGTGTGGCTCTGCTTGGCCTCTGGGAGCATGCTGTAGTGTCTGGCACCAAGACATTGTGAGAGGTTGCTTTGGCGATGTGGTTGGGAGGCGGGGCCTCTGTTGATCGGACTTGTTTGTCCGGTGCATTCCATGGATGCTAGATCGGATCGGTATCTGGGGAGTTTGGAGGTTGGGCAGGCAGTCAGCTTTGCCCTCTTTGCCCGCCTAGCCCTGTGCTCTGGTGCCTTTTGGTTGTGCCCTTTAGCAATTTGTGCTGCTTTGGATTTTCTGTGGGATAGGGTCAGACAGGCTGGCCTTTGATCCCCGCACGCATATTGTAAATGACCCAAGGGTGTCCATGATCCTGTCACCATTTACTAGTACATATGTATACATGTACATGTATATAACTGATGGTTGGTGTGTATTCTGATGTGTGACATAGCACCTTAATTAACAGTTACTTAATTATTGAATACTGTTTATTAGCAGCACCTTAAAACAAATGAATGTTCATACATTTTAGAGGTCCAAGACCTTGTCATTTTCATAAACAATGTTGCCTTTGATGATGACAAATCTCACCAGCTCCTGATGGCTTCCAAACTGGTAGATAAGATGCTCCCATCTGCACAAAGTATGAAAAAAGGCTGAAACATAATTTTTTTATTTTGTCCATCATGATACAAAAAATTGTAAATAGAATTTTGCTTCTTTGAGGTGTTCCATTTAATATTTATTACAAGTTCCACCTGTTGCTCACTAAAAGGAAGCACCAGACTAAGTAATATAAGTGCATAATCTCATGCCTATCTTAATCTATAACATATATTCTAAAATAAATTTCCTAATTCAGTATTTCAGATCATCATATTGATGTTGTGGACTTTTTGTGTATACCGTGGGGCATTGATGATGAGAAGGTCTCCTTGTTTGCCACGCTCCAGAGATCCATGAGACTGTGAGCAATTTAACGCGTAGGCTGCATTTATTGTGGCTGCTGCCAGAGCTTCAGACATGGACATTTTCAATGTCACACAGGCCAAGTGCATCACCATAGGCTACCAAAAACAGTCCTAGAGTGTTATTGACATAAAGCTAACCATCTGTATTTTAAATACAGTATATATAGAGTTAAAACATATGTACTGTATGTTAGTTACCATTGAGCAGCAGTAAGCATTGGGATTAAAGTCACTTCCGAGTGAGAGAATAACTCCAGCATCAAGCATATCTCTCGCCCGTGGACATGGCAGCCTGTTTTCAGGATATAAATATTGATTTCTGCTCAATCAAGGTTTGCAGTTTAGAGTTTCAGTTAAAAAGGTTCTACTGTTTTTTTTACTGTAAACATCTACCTGAGAATGTAGGCAGTGGTAGGCAGCAATACAGCACATGTCTTTGCTCTTGCCATGGCAGCAATGCCCTCATTAGTCACTTCCTCCAGGTGACTTATGGCTAAAGCACCAAGCTTCGCACCAAGCTAACAACAGGTGTGAAGGAAAAAAAGGCAAATTCTTAAAACAGTACAGTAATAGACAACACACCTTTGAATAATGGGACCTGTAAAAGTATTAATAGTTATCTGAAACTTGATATTCAGTTAAATGGGACGAAACAAAGAAACCGATTAAACTGATCTTTTAAAACCTAAAATAATAGATAATTTTCCACTGGCCACAATGCTATAAAAAAAGCTACATTAAATTCCTGTGTTGTTCAGTTCCATGAGAAAATTATTCTGGTGGCCTGTTTAAATAATGTGTTCATGCTGCCCTCATTACCTACATTTATATGGACAATATTTCTTCAGGCTGATTGAAATCATTCAGATTAGAGATTCCAACTTAACTGTTGACATGAACGCTGATCCGATAAGACATGTGTTTACATACTCGAAGAGACTCGAAAATTTACATGAACAGTTTTGTCAAATGTTTAATCTGCTGGAAATGAGGATTTTTATCCAACTTTGAGGTTAGGCCTCAAACCTTTTTTATGACAAATCCTGCCTTCTGCTTTATGATTGGTTACATGAATGTACCCTTATCTATGACTGGTTAGATGATTTAGTACATCTGAAATGGCGAGCCAATCAGTGGCCTTTTCCTCAGCAAGAGACCCAGCGGATGAAAGTGAAGACTCTCAGAGATCACTGATCAGGGAGCGGACGCAAAATTTCCATTTTGGAAACTTGTCACATCACCAAACATGCAGACATAAAATGTTTGTTCTGACTAAAGAGAAATGATTGGATCAAGTGTTTACATGGGTAATAATTGTCTATTGAACAGATCATTATAGGATTATGATACCCCACCCTTCTCATTCCGAAAATTAATTACGATCGGGCCGGATCGGGACAGACTGTACCGGTGTTTACATGAAACATTTTTATTCCAATTGGGGGATTATTCAGATGATTAGTGGAATACAGGTCTATATAAATGCCCCTGTTGACTATATACTGTATATATAAGGAATATATGAAATATTAATAATTTAACCTTACACCTACAAGCAACTTTGAAATAAAATATTTCTAGGTAAACTTTACTCCCTTAAAATATACATTCAATATCCAATTTATTATGAATACCTGAAAATTTGTGCAATTATCTAATCAGTCCATCACATGCCTGCAGTACAGTGCAAAAAAATATATATATATATATATATTATGCAGTTAATCTTCACCTCAGATTGTTGTTGGTTCCAGCTGGTTTGGGGGTTTCAACTGTTTAGCTGCTGGGATTTCTACACACAATAATTTCTAAATTTAACCCTAACCGGTATTAAATACAAGACTGAAACAATTGAGATGAGATCTGAAGATGATCAGATTGGACTGAGCTGCCAGGAGCCTCAGATTTCTGTTGGTGTTTGATCATTGGCAGCAAATGCAGAATGTGGGATAACAAAACAGAAATGGTCTCATGCTGTTAAATAAATTCTGTATAAACATGTCTAATGGAAAAGTGCTAATATGACCATCAATCCTCCTATCGTCAAGTTTTACGTTTGAGACATTATTGGTTGGTTAAACCTATAATCGCTTTATATACTCAGATATACTGTATATATGTTTATATTACTGTTTGTACACACACCTGTGCAGAGTTCATAGGATGCAGCTCATCTCCATGAAAGTTGATGTTTAGCCCCATGTCTTTCCCAGCCTGGAGAATTCTGTGTGTGGAATTCAGATCGAAAACCCCTTTCTCACAGAACACGTCGATGTTGTCCACCTTCAGGTTGCCTGCAGAAATCTGCTTCTGTATAGCGGGCAGCTGCACAGAGAGAATGTCCTCAGTTGCGTCCTCCATAGTCTTGCCTCTGTACACAAGCAGAAATCAAACAAGAGATTGTGTGTAATGTTGTGGATCGGCAGTTCCAGCTGCGAACACATGAACGACAATTTAGAAGAAAAACTTAAACAGGATGAAAAGGTAAGTACCTCTGTGTTGGACTGTATTCCACTGATTGCACTGATTTGTTAGAATGGTTGAGTATTAAGTGTTTCTCACCTGGGCACTGCATGTGCACCGCAGTATGTTGACGATATCCCAATAGGCATGGTTTTCCTGGCTGAGTCTATAACATTCAACATTTTGAGCTCGGTATTGAGCTCCAGTCCATAACCACTCTTACACTCCACCAGTGTAGTTCCAGCTCTCAGCATGCGCTCCAGACGGCACTTCAGCCCCTGAAGCAGAGTTTCTGCATCTGCTTCACGTGTGTGCGTCACAGTAAAGTGAATGCCGCCACCGGCCTCATGTACCTGCATGTATGTGGCTCCAGCCAACTACACACAGAAGAAAAAGCCTTTATTTATCATATATACTTTTACAGTATACTGACACTATTTTCTTCACATATTCCAGCTTTTTAGGGGAGGGTTAAGGGCCTGGCTCGAAGATGCTTATTGGTCCTGCGCTTGAATCCTCAAACGTCTAGTCAGTAGCCCAGAGCCTTTACAGTTGAGGCACAGTAATTGCCCCATATTTACATCATGACCCACCTGTCAATCTCATTTTCACTAGAAACTTAGTGAGTAAAAGCGTTGTAGTCTACCTTCATTGCAAACTCATGCACTCTGTCCCCAGCCCAAACTGGATGAGTGTGTGCATCAACCAGACCTGAAAAAAATTAAGTGACTTAATATGATAATCATTTTAATCATACAAAGTAGTTGGCTGCAGAAGGAATACTTACCGGGGAGAACACACATCCCAGTAGCATCGAGAACTTTATCAAACACAGCTCCTCTGAAGCGGGACTCTATGGCGTCTGCTGGTCCCACAGCTTCAATAAGTCCATTACTAGAATATACACAGGCATATACTGTAGATAGAAACAGGCAATGCATGTGCACAAACGTACTGTAAGACAGCATAATTCTATTTCATTTCATTCAAGTGTACACACTCACACAATCACATGCATTTTAGAATTGCAAAAATGACTTACTGTCCAATAACCACGCTCGCATTCTCAATAACTGCCAAATTCTGCATCCCATCCTTGGTCAGAAACTTCTCACCATATTTACACACCATAACCACCTGTTTGGCATTTTTCACCAAAAGCTTGAGGCTCTCAGACATTTTCTGGCAAATTATCCTCTTGAACACAAGCACTTGAGCAGAGCTGAGTTCTCACTCACATGAGACACATGAAAAGGCAGGTAAATATTTAGCAAAGCTGAAACTGAGGCAAGGTCCAGGGCAAAGGTCTGCTATGGGTAGAAGCACAGAGATGAAAAAAAGTAAAAAGTGTGTGGGGGATGGTAAAAAAAGATAAAAGTAGACATTTGCAAGTATTTTATATTTACTCAATTTCTCAAATCCACACCTCAGGGTCTGTGCATGAGAGGGCACAAATGGTCTGCATTTGCCCCTGGGCTTTGTAAAGTCTTTTGAAAAGGTATTTAAAAGTTCTCTTTATTGGTTTAAACATATGTACGGAGGAATTTGTGAGCATGGTTGTCATGTCTGCACCCATTTACATTCAGTTCTACATTAATATGATACATACACATCGTACTATTTTTCTATGATTGAACTTGATCTTGAATTTCATTTGGTCAGACATTTAACCAGAACCAATAGTCCAAGGGGTGAAAGTTGGACCCGGTCCAGCAGCGGTAGCTGACTGGGATAAGGTGGTAGGATTGCAATCTGCCCCAACTCAGCCAGCTGCTGTTAACAGGGCCCTTGAGCATGGCCGATAATGCTGTTTGCTTCAGGTGTGCTGTATCATAGCTGATCCCCTATGCTGGGATATGTGAAGAAAGAATTTCATTGTGCTGCAATGTATATGTGACAAATAAAAGCTTAACTTCTAGCTGGGAGGATAAAAAAAAAAATGTAAGAAAACATTAACTCATAATTAAGAAAAATTATTTTTCATCCTGTACTGGCATTTGATATAGGTGTAAAACGGCAGCCCTTCCTTGAATTATTCACAGTCATTTTGTGGTTGAGGTGCTTGATAAATTATGTGGCTATTATCATCACTATACTGTACTTTTAGGGCACTAAGCAATATAGTAAAGCAGTGGTCACCAACCCAGGTCAATCCTGGCTTAAAAACAATTGTTGCGATATGGATTTTTTTGCACGCAGAACCCAAACTCCATGTTTTTTCGTTTCTCTCCTTTCTTTAAATACGCCTGGCATCTAGCCTTTCTTATACATGTAAAGCTAGCTTGGAGTCAGGGAGGGGTGGGTGGTATAGGGGTTTATAAAGTGTGCATTGAATCCCTACATGTTTACGCTGTTATATCCCTGTTTAAAATCAATAAGAATATTGTTGAAAAAAATATTACAACTAGATTTTTTTTATTTTGTTTTGTGAAATATTCACAAAGATGGCTTCATAGTGCATCTCACTGTCCACTAAATTGTCTACAATACTGTAAATGTGACTGCATGGCTGCACAAGGGGGGCATAAACCCTACAAAATAAATCCTTTGACAGATTTTTGTGAACCATCTGAGTGAACGCGCTGAAAAAATTAAAGTATTTATTTTTATAAAATTACTAAATTCAAAACTCATCCAAAGTCATCAATGTTGCAACTTCACTCAAGAAAAAAAGCAAAATACAAAATGCATAATTTTATTTGCAGCATGTTGTAGCCAGGAATTATGCTTTTATAGTGTAAAAAAACCAACACATGAATTCACAAAAAAATAAAGGAATGAAACAAAACTAGACTTCACATACAACTAAGAAACTAAACCATTTCCAAAAACATTTTCAACCCCAAATTCAAAATCCCACATTATTCTCTCATCTCTCCGTCTTCTTCCTCCTCTTCTACTCCTCGGATATACAAAACGTTGTTACACCTGGGAGACAGACGAGATGGGTTAGTTCTAAAAACTATATTTTGAATCACATTTGTTGTATAATTCTAAAACACGAACATATGAGACTGACATGAAAGACCTGTGTAATGAACTCAATGTAATAAAATACTTTGATAATAATATAAAAAGAAATACACGCAAAGAATACAGATTGTATGGTGCTTTAGATTCTTTTTTTTTTAAAGAACTGCACTATACAACAGTAAGCGTACCCTGGTCAGGACAATTTATAACAGTTTCTCTAAATGCTTCCACATGGATAAAGATTTTCTTCTGTAAAATTATGATACATAAAACTGTTATAGTATCAACAAATGGGGAATAGCCTTTGTTTTAAGTAACAGTTCACAGAATCAATATCAATAGCATTAAAGTGACAATTATAAAATTAACACTCAGTTTGAACATTAACCAAACATTCGACTATTTTTACTTAGTGTTTTAGTCTTCAGTTTGTCTCACTTGCTCTTTTCTATCCTCTGCCTCACATCCTCAGCTTTTATACTAATAGTACACTCCACAGCATTGTATTTGTCATCTTGTAAATCACTAACTAGCTAAGTCTGCTGGTTTATGGCCACAACCCCCTGACAAAATCATGAAAAAAAAAATAGAACTGTGGAAAGTGGAATAATTAAAAATTCTCCCTTTAAATTGTAGGTATAACCAATTGAAATTGTGCACGTCGCCTGACTACCTGAATATGGATTTACCTGATTAACACCTCTCCGAGATGACCTGCCAAGGCTCCATCCACATACTCCTCTGTGTTAGCCAACTGAACATTGAACAAGGGAGATAAACACAGTTGTTATGATCATAGCATTTCAGGTAATCGTACATACACACACCTCCACTAGTTTTTGTGGCAATTCATGTATCGCCACACTGGCTCCAAAATCGATTTTATACTAAAAATTGAAAAGGGTAGCATATACTTTATTAACAGAGATACGGTTGATTGTATACACAACAGATCAGCCAAAGCATTAACACAATATAATATTAAAATACTGCCAGCCAAAAGCCAGCCCATCCAGTCCAATCCCGCAGAAAATTCAAATGCATTACAAATTGTTGGGGGGAAAAAAAAACTCAATGGTGGACACAATAGAAAGGCACTCAGCGCACGACAGCCTGGCCTTCAAGCTCTTCAGTTCCCCCTGCTTAAAATGCGGCGTCAACGTACACAGCCATTGCTGATAAAGTAGCAAGGCAGGCAAGAGGGTCACTCTTTTTCTCCTAAGATTTCAAGAGTATTAGGCATACTGCAAAGGGTGACTTTCTTGTTCTCTTCTTTTCATTGTGTTTACTGACACCTCTCAAACCAATTGGGTGCATAACCCCATCTGTTGTGTTGGGGAGTGTAAAAAAAAAAAAAAAAAAAGTGTACTCGAGTATGTGAATACTAAATACAAAGCAATCATATTGTAAAACACACAAAAAAAATCTTTAGCTGTAGTTTCTAGCGATCTCTGTAATGCACTATTAAGTGTATTTTGCAAAATCACACATTTTCTTTTCTGTTAATTATTTTTTTTTTATATGAAGAAAAATTAGTTCTTAAAAATTTTAGCTGCTTTAAAAATTTGTTTTGGATGCCTCTTGTATTGTTGCAGCAAACAGTCAAAATTTGACACAAGTTCCAAAACAGAACAAGTAAAAGAGGTAAAATTGAAGTTAACCTTGAGGTACTTGTTCATCTCCTGCAATGTGCCATGACATCATTTTCTACTTTAGATCCTGAGATTTCACGTGCATGATAAACATGTGGCAAATTTTGTGTTTAAAAGTAGCGTTTGCTTTTATGTAAAAGACACATTCTGTAATTGAAGGTCTTGAAACTTGAAACGTGTGTTAACTAATGCAGAATCATAAAAGTTGTCACACTTGTGTTAAGTTACTGTTGAAATTATTGACATGCACTGCTCCTTCTGGAGTCATGACACACAATTAAATACATTTAACACCTAGGACCTGTATTAGATTGTTTTGTTGTTTACACAGTAAAAGACTGGATTTTTTCCCCCTCCCTCTTCATGTCCATATGGAATTAATCTGTACACCAATACGCTACCTGCATGTTCATGTATCCGTCCACAGATACCAAGTAACCCTTGTATTCCATGCCCCACTTTAGCTTCACCATCACCGGTTTACCCGTCAGACCGTTCAGGAAAGGCTTTGGATTCAGTGGCAAACTCTGAAAATGGAAAAGATATATACCAAGGAGTCATTGTTTAATCGACAGACATGTAGACATGATTAACTTGAAAAAATGTATGGTGTCGACTTCTAAATATTAATATTTTTATATATAATATAAAATTAAAAAAATTATGAAAAGACTCAAGCAGGACATTGACACACTGCCCTTTTGTAATCTTTAAGCTGAGGATACCCGTTGCCTTTATTGTTCTTGTGACCAGACAAAGAGCTTCTGGAAATAAGTCATAGATGTCGTCCAATGTTTACCAACAAACCTCCTTTAGACTTGAAAATGTGTGGGGCTTTTTTTCCCCTATATATATATTCATTTTAATAATGAGGACTTTGTTTCTAACAAACCTGGTTCTGCTTCTTGATAAATATTATAACAAAAGAACCCCTCTTTATCGGTTTTCAGGCAAGATGTAAAAAAGTATATTGACACTATCCCCTCTAATATGAGCAAAAAGGCTGTAAAACCTGTCATGCTAATTAATCAACAATGTATTCTTATGATTTTATTTTCACACAAACAAATTAAGGGATAGGAATCACCAGTGACCTGCTGATACGATATTATCGTGATACGTCGGTGCAGATTTGATCTGTATTGTGATTCTGTTAATACTACAAATGAATAAATATCCGGATTCTGTATTTAAATTTTTTCCCTTTTGGTTTTGTTACAAATCTAAACAGAGAAAATAAATTGCTTGTAACACGCAGGATGCTTTGCTGCCTGCCAATGTGTGAATAGTTTAGAATGCGACACCTGTAAAATTACAGTCGACCAGTTACGGTTCAGAGTTCACAGCCTCAGTCGTTCGCAGATTTTTCCTTAAAACCTAAGAACTGTTCGCAAAGTCCCTTGGAAGTTGTAAGAAACCGCAAAAATCCTCTGCAATTTCTTAAAAATTCTTTATAAGGCAATATATACTATTTCATGTATTTTAACCCTAAAATGTTAAGAACAATATAATTGAATAATTTTGCAATATAAATATTTTAATGTAAATTCAGCTACATTTCCATATAAAACATAATATTTCAGGGGTTGACTGTATAGGGGAAAGGCAACATTTTACCACCCCAAATGCAAACATATATACATTAAAATTTTATTTTGGAGTCGATGTGATGATACATTAATTGCCACACGTAAGAATTGTGACATCACTTAAACATATTTTCCCCCATCTTTATATAGACACACACACACACACACCAGACGTGTATGTCTATCTTTTATCCTTCTCCTGGCATTTTCTTGTTGTGGTTAATGTTGTAATTCTTTAACTAAAAAAAATTAAAAAGAAAAAAAGTAAAATAAGTAAATAATCCTTAAAAGCAAAAAGGCCTTCGCACATTTATGACTTTAGCACCTTTAAAACATCAGCATTATCAGAGCGATGACGACAGCGTGCTTAGACCCTGAAAAGACAGCGAGACTAGTTCATCCACTATTAAACCGAGTTCTGAGCGCTGATTGGTTAACCGCTCACATGAACACGGCTCAATAGCCAATCCTGACACAGGAATTGTTGATCGTACCATACCTACAAAAGCCCTTTCGTGCTACCCAATAATGCGAAAAACACGACATTACACGAACACAAAGTAATAGACCACTGAAATCAGAGAACATCGTGTATATATGCAGTTATCACTGATAATGTTAGATAATAAACACCGCTGTATGATCGAAACGAAATGCTAACGTCGCGAGCCTCAGACACAGCCAGACGGAATGTTAACTAACTCTGAACGTGGTAATAATTAAAAACCTCCTTAAACTGTTATGAAAAAAGAAGTTGTGCGCAAATAGAAAAAGCGCTAGGATGACTTACCATGTTTAGAAAGTAAAGTCACGTTTCAATGCCGAAAAATACACTTCATTCAAAATGAATCTGTTTCAGGAGGATACTCGCATGCCTTGCCGCCAGGAAAGGGAAGGACAACGAGCGACCTTTGAACCGGAAGTGTTGGTAAAAAAGGAACTACAGCGACCTCCTCTGTCTTGGATTTCATAATGCTTCATCCTCTGTCCTGTAGCAGATATATTTATTATATGTTTTTATTATAGTTTGCTATATAACACGCACTTTATGATGTATATATAGTTACACATACTTTGTTTGTAGTGTAAAATTTTCACGAAAAAAATAGAAAGTTTGCTCCACGATGTTTTATTTTTTGCCACCAACAGAGGGCGCCTTACTCCCTGAAACATTGACGTATATTACAAGGCCAAAGGTCTGTAGACACCTGGCCATCACCTGAAACATTGTTTTCCAAAACTGGTGTGGAAGAACTTGAGTGCTATGCTATGAGACCCCTGAACTCAAGCCCACCGAAAACCTTTGGGATTAATAATAACACTGGCTGTGACTCACGCCTTAGATCCCAACATCAGTGCCTGACCTAATTTTTACTGGACTTGGGGCCGAATGGATTTACAGATCCAGGGTCCACAGTTTGATCCTGAGTTCAGGTTAATGTCTTTGTGGAGTTTTGGATAATCTCCTTCATGTCTATGTGGGCTCTTTCATGGCTCTTCAGCTTTCTCCCACCTCTATGATAAACTGTTCCAGACATAAATGTTTATTTCCCCTTATGTCGAAATTTTGTCAAAGTCATTGTCATAGACACTACAACCTTGACCAGCATAAAGTAATTAATGAATTAATACATTTTTTGTCACTCGAACAACCTTGAAAACTGGAGTACTCTGGTATAGATAACAGAAGTAGAATCCTTTATTTAATACTGTATATTTAATAAAATAGCATGAAAGTTATTTCAGGCAGGGATTTAGTGCCCATCTGACAGACACAGCACTCAACCACAGAAGTGTCTCATAAACTCATCCTCATACATTTACCTTTATTTAATTTATCATTTCAACTTGGCAGTGATATCTGGGAGTTAATTTTCTCAATGAAGGAGACTATGGAGAATTTTACAAGAGTTACACCAGAGCTGTTACACACTTCTCTTTGTGTGTGTGTGTGTGTGTGTGTGTGTGTGTGTGTCTCTAGTTTTTAAACCACTTGGGAAACGAAGTAACATCCTACTTACCCTCCCAACCACTCCTTTTGGACCTCAAACCAATGTCCATTATGGTAGTAATAATCAAAATAGGATAAATTTAACAACATGGCCACTATTTGAAACCCTGTGACCCTCGGCAATTCTCAACGGCATGGATTCTATAAGTTGGAATAGATGTTGACACAATAACATAACTGTGAACGCCTAAGTGCATGGTTAGCACAGTGGTTAAGACATTAAACTACTGATTGGAAAGGGTTCACAGCCCAGCACTGCCAAGCTGCCACCATGCCTCTCTGACTTGATGCTCAACTGCTTAGAGGTATATTGAGATAAATGTAAGTGACTATGGATAAAGCCATCTGCCAAATGTTGCAAACATAAACAAACCTGCAACAAGATTTTCAGCTAAATGTGAATCTTCTGTTCTACAACAGAATATGCTTCTTTAGATTAAAATTTGGTCACTGGGAAGGTTCCGACCCCCATGCCACCAAGCTGCCACTGCTTGGCTCTTGAGCAAGGCCTTTAACCCTCAACTGCTTGTATCTGTAAGTAGATAAAATGAGCGTCTGCCGATTTTATGTTAATGTAAATGTAAAATTTTAAATATGCTGAGACTTTTGTCATGTGACACAGTGCATTATTTGGCAGAAGCTATTAGAAGAAGGTATTATTAGGTAGAGCTTTGCCATAAAGGTTTTTTCACATAGTCAGCAACAATACTTAGGCTGTGCCATTCCCATTTGTATTAAGATTTACCACTTTAAAAAAAAAAATTGTATTAAGATTAACACTTTACAATATCATACTGGACTGCTGACAAAAAGCAGGTTGGGTCCATGAATTCAAATTCTAACCCTTACATTTGCATGTTGCTGCTGCAAAAAAGATTCATTAGCCCAGGTGACATTTTTCCAATGGTTGGGTGTGTCTGTGGCTAATAGGTTGTTGAGACTGTTGCACATAAAAATTTCAAAGAGTTTAGCAGTTTCAGAATACTCACACCATGCCACAGTCCAAATCACTGAGATCACAACAAATTTACATGAAAGATTGATGTTGTGGTATTGGCGAGAAAAATGTTTAGCCAGGAGGAATTGTAATAACAATGTAAAAACTCTTTTATTGGCAACATATGCTTACAACACAAACACATGCGGAGGAGGCATTACTTGACAAACAGCAAGGCAGACTACTGCTTGGGGCCCCAGGCCAATAGAGGGCCCCAGAGGGCAGACATAATTATTTATTTTTTATTTGATAATGGTGATGAATGCTGTTTGGAGAGCCCCCCTGTAAGAGCCCCCAACATACTTTCAATTCGATCCCCTGAACAGAGGCTTGGTTGTGATGGTTAACACAGGACTGGCTATGAGAGGGTCAATTCAAGTAGATGTAACAAATTCCACCAGTCTTCATCAAAAAGTTTAATACACACAAACATCATAAACTCATTTCCTTTAATACATTAGAGATAGCACTAGTTAATGGAACACTACAATTGTGTTTTTCCTGTCCCCCACACATTTTTCTGTCTAATTTTGTTCTTGGCCAATACTCACCCAGCAGTCAGCTCTTCCCTATTATACAACAGCTACCAGTCATGAAGGCTCTGAGACTTTTCAAACTGTTCCTTGTCACACTCTTTTCACATGCATGAGTTTGCAGATGCTCACAGCTGGCAAACTAGCTAGTGTTGCTGTGATGGACAGTTTGGCTCTGTCATGCATGCAATCCCAAGCATGGCATTGACAAGATTAAAACTTGCTAACCCTTGGATGATGAGGCAGATACTGTTCTGTTGCACCACTTATATTGAAATACTCTTAACCTGTTCATATGAAAGTATATTGTCTTGAATGTGTTGATCTAAGTCGTTTTAATCACATACATCAGATGCTAATACAAGTAGTCAAAAATGATAAGAATTCTATTATAAATCAATTAATTCTATTTCTTCCAGCCTGAGCAGTGAGTCTGAATGTCCCGAGTGGCAAGTATGTGAATGAATCAGCTTGTTTTGCAATGTCTTGACTGAATAAAGTGAATGCATTTCTTGTCATCTGAAGTCATCAAAAGTTTGTGAGGAATATGGGATTGGTGTGTTGGCTGCAGTGTACCTATAGTACGCCCCTGACCCTGCAAGAAAAGTCAAAGACATGTCAATATCAGCTTACTAAAAAAAATGACTGATACTTCCCTCCAAATTAAGTATTAAGTCTTTCAAAAAAAAGTCTCTGCAGGACAAGTAAAATTAGATTAGATTAGATTAAATTAGATTAGATTCAACTTTATTGTCATTGTGGAAGGGCAAGTACAGAGCTAATGAAATGCAGTTCATAAATAATAATAAATTCAGCACAGGGTTTCTATCTGTTATAAACAATGCACTATATGGGGCCTATTGGATTACTACCAGAGTTGGAAAGAGTAATAAAATTTTGTACTTAAGTAAAAGTAATGTTACTTTGGTGAATTTTTACTGAAGTACAAGTAAAGTTACCATTATAAAAATCTACTCAAGTAAAAGTAAAAAGTAGTTCATTAAAAATTTACTCAGAGTAAAAGTTACTGAGTTACTTTTTTTTTTTTTAACAGCGATGGTGGGATGGGAGAAGGAACACCCTTGCATAATAAATCTGTTCCCTTTGTTGTGCTTGAAATCAAAGTGGTCGCTTAAATATGACCAGGGGT
>JAQMYJ010000001.1:22286041-22298289 GCA_030014305.1 Clarias laeviceps
CAATACTTTAAACAAAACATACTTAAGTAAAAGTAAAATTACAGATTTTAAAAACTACTTTAAAAAGTAAAAGTACACAAAAAATCTACTCAGTTACAGTAATGCGAGTACAGTAAATGTAATTCATTACTTTCCACCTCTGATTTCTACTGTATATTCTTCATAGAGTACATTGTTTAAAACTGATGAAAGAGAAAGAGCGCATTGAACTCTTGTAAAACCTTGAGGAATAAAAGCTCATGATTAATTTAAGAAACAGGACCATGTTTGCAAATCCACATGAACGGATTAGAAGCGGAAAGCCTTTCAGCCAGTCCGCATTCCAGACAGCCTCTCAGGAAAGGGGCAGTGAACTGCATGGCTTTGATCCACTCTCATTTCCCACTCAGCCGCTTTCCATGTTTTCCTTTTTCTGCCTTCCTCAAGCCTTTAATCTGACACCAATCAAACCCCTTCTAAAACTAAACCACCCCACATGATTAGATTTGGGCTTGGTAGGTTATGTGTATGCTTGAACGATATGGATGAAATAAGCATATTGTGATTACATTGCTACACACAGAAATTGTCATAAGCCTTACAATATATCTGTAAGCAAAACAGGTGGTTAATGTAATTGTCAATGATTGGTTTATATCCAGCATCTGGAAATGGTGGATGCAGTCCCGATCTGGATTGAGTGACAGTTCTATATGGACCCTGATGTTATATTGATAAATGAGAATAATTAATATACCAGCAATTAAGCACTTTTTCCCTCGAGTTGGGGGTGGCTTTATGTGTCACTCAACAGAGCCAATCAACATGTGTGAGGAAGAAATAAAAACAAAAGCACAAGCCAGCATGGCTTACTCCAAAAAAAGGAAAGTAGATTATATAAACTGAATCCTAATAGATGAATCGACAGATCAATATATGTTTATTCTTCCTGCGAGAAGTTTGTCTCATACATTCTGAAACCTTGGCGATAATAACAAGCAGTAATGTGAAGACAAAACGCAGACTGTTTAAGAAAACATATCTGTAGGAGTCCAAGGTGAGGGCGTGTAAAATACCCGAACCGAAAGTCTGGAATGATAGAGCAACCACATTCATTTACAGCCCAGCAGCATGAAGATTTACTAAATGTTGATTAAATATTGTTATTTGTATTCCATATTTATACAGATAAATATACAAAGCCATCAAAGATCAAATTGTCCATAAATTTTACTTAGTTAATGAAAATTAACAATAAATTATTTCTCAGAATACTTTATTTCTATATTTTAAATTACGTGCATTAAAAGCATGTAAGGTACCTTGGGGCACTGATCTCCAAACCCATAAAAACATGTGATCGTGTGTATCTGCGCTATTTTTTTGCTGTCATGTTTGTACTGTATAGTTTGTATATTAAAATCAAATAAAATGTATTTCATCATATTGCCTAGATTGTGCTGAAAAAAGGATGTCAATATATATTGCAGTCCTGAGCTATATATATATATATATATATATATATATACTGTATATTTATAATTTATAATGGAAAAATGGCTAAAATATCATTGAGTTTTAAGGGCTATGGTGAAGTATTGCGATAAACAAACGGTGTATTGTGGCGCCTACTATGCATACCTCCCTCTCTGACAGTGTTGCTTCCTAGTATGTTTGTGCGTCTGTGACCGTGTGTGAACTGTGAATAGCTTGGATGAAACTCAAGTGTGACTCAAGCGTCAGGTGTGCTGGGAATGCGCCTTTAAATCGCAGTCAAAATGTTGGAAGAGGGGGCGGGGCTAAAGTTCACGCTCCTGTCACTCATGATATTTCGGCTCGCGGATCCCGATGCACGAGTCTGAGATGAGATGAGATGCGTATGAAGAGGAAAGCGTGTGTCGTGCTTCAGTCGCTGTAGTCTCTCACGGCACGTGCACGGTAACAGTGTGGCTTCAGTGTGCTGGGAAACAGATGGCGGCGGCGGTGTCGCGCGAGACTGGCGCCGCTGCGCAGGTGAGCGCTTTCTGTTCGACACGGAGGCAGCGGCGCGCGCGCACCTGGCCGAGCCACGCTGACGCGGTCATGCTTCTACTTGCCGCTTGAGAAACGCTGGCGCTACTTCGCCTTGTTTTTTGGGGGGATAAGAGAATTCACACCGGATATAATTCGAATCGTTTTTAAGACATTGGAGACGTTTTTTTTTCTTTTGTTTTGAGACGTTTGGACGCGGCATCGATGGAGAGGTGGGCGTTGTTTCTCGTGCTCGCGTGCGGCGCTTCACACTCCGCGCGCTCAGGTCAGTGCACTTCAGGTGCCATCAAAACAAGAACACACACACACACTACCTTCGCGTGGGAAGACCAAAGCACCAGGAATGTTAGGTTTTAAAGATGCTGTAAGAATGACATTATCTAATATTAATAATAATGTTCTAAATTTTGCACTCTTAAATGTCACCAACCACTCTCTTACACTTTCTCCAGAAACCATAGGGGATGCAGAGCTGTTACCTTGATTAGACCTATAGCAATCCGTTTCAGAAATTTTAAATCAAATTATAAAAGCACTTTAAAATTGTGAATGTTAGTTTTTCTTATTGTCATTATCCTATACTGAGTTTTTCAGCATTTTCAGTCTATAAGTATTCACACTGTGACACAAATTCCATCTTTTTGCTTCTGTACACTACCACAGTGGATTTAAAATGAAGCAATCAAGCACGGTGGCTTAGTGGTTAGAATTTGATTCATGGATCATGTCGATGTTTGCATATTCTCCTTATGCTTGATGGGTTTCCACAGTCCAAAGACATGCAGATTAGGCTAAATGGTCTTTTACAAATTGTCCATAGTGTGTGAGTCCCAGCTCCAGGGTGCATTCTGCCTCATGCCTCAAGTCTCCCTGGATAGGCTCCATGGCCCCCCCATGACCCTGTACACAGGATGAAGTGGTATAGACGTACTGAGTAATCTAGATATGGGCGGCAGAGTGGCGTACAGGTTATCCTTGTGGCCTCGCACCTCTGGAGTCTAGGGTTTGATTCTGTGTTTGTAGAGTTTGCATGTTCTCCCCGGGCTTGGTGGGTATTTCTCCGGGTACTCCAGTTTACATTCCCAAAGACATGCAAATTATGCTAGTTGGTTGTCCCAAATTTTCCATTGTGTGTGCTCTCCGATGGATTGGCACCCTTCCAGGTATAGGCTCCAGCCCCCCTGTGACTCTGTACTTAGGATAATGCAGTATAGAAGTTGAATGACTGAAGGAATAATCAGAATATGATTGAAGTGTGTACTTTCAGCTGTAATTTAACAAACAAAAATATTGCAATAGTCCATTTATTTTACAAAGCTAAAAGTTGACAAATGTTTTGATTGATAGGTAGCTGGTTATCTGAAGTTTCAATATGTGTTCCAAAGAGGTGTTGATTGAAGTGAAGGAGACCATCAGTAGGCTAAAAAAACCAAACAAAATAAAGATATTTCAGAGATATACTAGAACATTTTGAGTGGCCAAATCAACTATTCTTGAAATGCACTAGTGAGCTCATCAACACCTAAAAGCCTAAAAACAGAGATTACAACAAAAGTGAATAATCACTGAATTATTTCCTTGATGATGAAAACCCACTCCATCTAGCCAAGATGTCAAGTAAAGTCAAGAGCATTTTGGAGGAGGTAGGTGTATCATTATTAAAGTCTAAAGGCTGGATTAAACATTGCTTGAAAAAGGCTTCACAATTCTGGAGCAAGATTCTTTATATAGATAAATCCAAGATTAAGTTGAACCAAAATGTTGGGAAGAGAAAAGTATAGTTTGGGAAAGGAAGTGCTCATGATATAAAGCATACTAAATTCTCCGCTAAACATGATGGAGGCAGTACTACAGTATAGATATTTACAGCTACCAATGGAACTGGGTCACTGGTGCTTATTGATGTTACAGTAGATATAAGTAGCAGAGAGAATTATAAATTATATAGAACTATTATACATAATCCAAGAGCTTCATAATGCAAAGGAATTGAATGTTCTTAAATGGCGGAGTCTGTCACTTTCCCTCAATTCCACTGAGGATTTTATCCAAGTATTAAAAATAATCTCTATATTTATGATTCTGTCCATCCACCTAGGAACCTCTGTAGTCCAACTAGGGACTGTGGAGGCCATGATGACTATTGTATTTTTTTCCCATTTTTTACAACAGTGGTAGACCTTCTGTCAACATTCAAACGCACATTCACGCAACTACGGGCAATTTGGCAACCCCAGTTAGCCTTATCTGCATGTCTTTGGACTGTGGGATGAAACCAGAGTACCCGGAGGAAACCCACCAAGCAAGGGGAGAACATGCAAATTCCATGCAAAAAGAACCAGAAGCAGGAATAGAACCCAGACCCTGGAGGTGCAAGGCGGTAGTGCTAACCACTGAGCTACCATGCCGCCATGTGAAAAGTGTGAGATGTAGAAAGATGGTTGTAAATTCTATACAGCTTGATGCAGTATTTTTGCAACTCCTTGAATTAAAGCTAAACGCTTACACTTTCAAACCCACTATGGTGGTGTACATAGGCAAAAATTCTTTCACTGTAAACTGTCTTGTCTGATTGTTTGTTTTTTAATCAAATTATAGTACCAGCTTTCAACCTTTCTTATCTTTCATGAAAACCAAAACAATTGCCCCAATTTAATCTCCAATTTTATCTATCTCTTTTTTTTTTTGTATTTGTTGCCATTTTTTTGTTTGCATTTGTTAGGCTGTGAGAATCGTGTGTGTAATCCTCGTATGGGCAACCTGGCCACCGGGCGCCCAGTGCTCACGGACACACAGTGTGGCTCCACTACACCAGAGTACTTATGTAGCTATGAAGATGGCAGCTGCATACCACAGTGTGAATTGTGTCACACTCATGGTCACCCACCCACCTCCATGACCGACTCGTCCTTCACACAGCCACCTACATGGTGGCAATCAGCCGGAGACGCTATCACTGAAACATTGCAGTTGGACCTGGAGGTGGAATTTTATTTTACTCACTTGATTGTGATCTTCCATTCACCACGCCCTGCAGCCATGACTGTGGAGTGTTCACAGGATTTTGGGCATACCTGGAGCACCCTGCACTCATACGCCCACAACTGCAGCTCTTGGTTTGGACTGAAAGATGGTCATGGCTGTACTGAGAAATACTCATCACCAAGGCCTTGTAGAGGTGGAGAGGTGAGTGTGTGTGTGCAAAGGTACTGTACATTAAAGACATATAATACATACAGAAGTCATAAAAAAATAATTATGAATCAGTGTTTCAAAGAGCTGAATGTGCATGCAAAACATGCTAATGATCGATTAATAGGGGTGTTAAAAACTGTGAGTATTCGCACAAATTATTATCGATTTATTTGCTAGTTATTATTCTTTCTCTGCGTACTTAAACATTAGGGGTGGTGAGAATCGCTTGGACTGCCTGTCTAAAAGAAAAAAGATTTTATTGACTGACCATAGGGCTTTAATTATGAATTCATGTGTAAAAAGGATTCCTCATGTTCTCAGAACAACACTTTAAAAATATGAAACTTAACTGATATGATGCCATCATCATTCAATACTTTCAGGTCATCAGCTGATTAAAATGATTTTCACATAGACATACAGTATCTGAACTCCTAGGTACCCGTTGTTTGCTTATGTTGCTCTGATTACTAGGAATGAGGGTATAGCATTTATTTTTATATAGCATTTATAGTAATAATGCCATATGTTACAATAAAATGACTACCAGCTTTATTCAGGGGTATTAAAACAGCTGGTCAATTTAAACAGCTACAATTTTTCCATAGGTGTGTGTACTGTGTGTTTCCAGGTTATATATCGTGCTCTCTCCCCCTTGGGCGTATTAGAACCCTACAGCGCAAAGGCTCGCACCCAACTTGGCATTACCAACCTCAGAGTGCGCCTGCTGCAGCCCCAGCCGTGCCCATGTCAGCTCAAAGAGAGTAACACACGCCTCCTTAGTGTCCCCTATGCCATCTCTGACTACATCTTGAAGGGAGCCTGCTTGTGCTATGGCCATTCTGAGCATTGTGTACAAGCCAGTGGCTACCCTGCCACCCACAGTCATGGCCATTATGTGGTGAGTAGAGACCCAGGTGGAGCTATTTTGATAGCGTACTGGGAATAGTTACTATGTTGTTCTATCTTTGTTCAAAATAGGGGTACAGTCAGATGAACAAGATTATGTGAAAAACGAGGGGCTTTCAAGTTAAACATTTGCCGAAGACTGCAAGCAGAGTATGACGATGAGACTCTTAGTCACTATGAACTATTTGAATGGTTTTAAAGGAGACCATACATCTGTGAATGATGATCCTGGGCAAAGTGGGTTGGAGCTCACCGCCATTATTTCTGTGAACATTGAGCGAGTAGAAATCTCTGAATCTTTGACAATTGATAGATAACTTGCTGCAAACTGGCAGAAGAGACACATCTGTTTGTGGGAACTGTACACATAATCTTTCACAAACACCACTTTCACATTACAGGAATTTGGCTTTTACCTCACTCCAAACCGTTTCCACAGTTTCTGTTAGGGCATTGTTTTAGACGTGAAGCAGGTCGACTGATCATGACTCAGAGAACACTTTCTACATTGATTGTGTCAAAGCACTAGTGAGACGCTGTGTTAAGGGCATTAGTGTAGCAGGGGATTATATTGGAAAATAAAGGGAATTGTTTATTCTCATAACCATATTCTGTTATTCTGCACAATCAGAAGTCCTAGTTTGACTTGAACGCTCCTCATATAGCATTATTCAATTAATATCTCAAAAGAACCATTGTTTGCACTGTTTGTTATTTTTATTCATGTACTTAGATACCTAAATATATGTTTTGTTTTGTTTTTAATTTTGAAAGCAAGGTACTGTATGTGCATTGTTTATGTGTATGGGAAACTATGGCTATGGCAAAAATTAATAAAAAGTTGTCTTTTTTTCACTTAACTATATTGGTAACATATCAAACCATGTCTTTAAAACTAAGTTGTGTACTGTCACATGGCTTTTGCATACCATTACATCCCTAGTTCTAAAAAAAAAAAATAAAGAAAAACCTAAGTTAAAAACGTGGGCATGTCATAAGTGGCATTTAGCAAATTACTATTTTGCAAATCAAGCTTTAAACATATTAAGAATGAACTTGTTTTCACTTTCAGTTTTAAATGAATGCATTCGGTTCTTCTTTTAAGCGAGCATGAGTTGATCTTTTACTCTCGCAATTGGCAAGGTAAGCCAACTTCAGGACACGGTTCCGAAATGCCAAATACAATTGAGCATTGTGTAAGTAAAGTGTAAGTGTCTGCTCAGCAATGATTAACCTGTTAATAATAAGCGTGTGTATTTGCTATACCGACACTCATTTCTCATGGTTATATAAGTGGCTGCTTGCTTACCTTTGTATATTTTTCTAGTTCTTTTTTTTCCCCTCTTTGCTTGTTATGCACTTTTCCTTTTACTATTTCTAAAAGAGAATTAAACTCGTACTAGCAGGGCAGAGATCTGAAAAGAGATTGGAAAGTCTGACCAGAAGAAGGGAAGGAACAGTGGGAGTGATACTTAAGAAAAACATTGGAAAAAGGGCCTCATTGCATGCCACTTTCCCTAATCCACTTTTTATTGTTTGCCTTTTGTAATCAGACAGTAACAACAAATAGTGGCATAAACACTGTACTCAGGGAGGGTCAGACTTTGATCTTTAACAATGCAGACCAAACGCACACACGCACACTCTAGTCCAACCCAAACAAAGGCGTACATTCACTCTCGTTGAAGATGTGCAAGGGTAGATGCATCTACTGCCTGATTATCAGCATTTCCTCGACAGGAATGTTTTTATTAGCAGAGCAAGTAGTGTTTTTGCGTTATAATAACGTCGAATGCATGAAAGTTATTTGAATCCTGTCCAGCTACTCTCATTCCTTCTCTGTTTTCTTCAGTGCCCATTTTGTTTTGTTTCAGTCTATGTGTTTTTTGCATCTGTTTGAGAAAAGGGCAGTGGAGATACCAGTCTCGCTCCCATTGATAATGGATAGACAAGACAATGGCATAAAGCAACATAGCACAGTGGGCATCAAGTTGATGGGGGTGAGCAAATCATGGCATTGTTCGTGTTACTTCAACGGTACCTCATTAGCTTCATCTGGAACATTTTTTTTTTTTAAATGATCAAAATTATAAAAATTCTGTGCTATGGTGAGTTGATATGACCTACTGTACCCCTTCCACTCACTCTCACTTACTGTATTCTCTATACCATTTGTCCTGTGCATGGTCTTGGGGAACCTGGAGACAATCCCAGGGGTGACTCGGGTTTTTAAGTGGGGTACACCCTGGACAGGTTGTTAATCTATTTCAGGGCACACAATTGCACACACAATATGGGCAGTTTTGGCCGGTTGGAACCCACCAAGCACAGGGAGAACTTGCAAACTCCACACATACAGACCCGAGACAGGAATCATAACCTTGACCCTGGAGGTGTGACACCACTGTGCTAACCACTATGCCATTGTGCTGCCATTGTCCCTTTGGCACAAAGAGATAAAAAGGCTGAAATTTGTTCTCATAGATCATTGGTGTGATTATCTTGTATTCATAAATAATTTTTCTTCCTTGGGCAAAAACACAAGCACAGGCCCCATTTTGGGATCAGAAAATCTGTGTTCTTTATTTAAATTCAGCTTAATGTAAAAGTGCTGAGAGGTAAATGGACATGGGAGTGAGCTGTAGACTGAGGTGAGACAGATGAAGATGCTGGAACCAAGTGGCTTCTTCAGGCAGTTGCAGTAAGCGGTGTGGTTTAGAGGAGTGTAGCGGCAGTTTTGGAGGAAGACGGCAGTGTGATCAAAGTAGCGAGCGCGACCTGTGTCAGTGAAACGGGAGTTGCGTTCTTTATTTTCTGTGAGCAGAAAGAGAAGCAGCATGAGATGAAGGGAAGAACCTGGTACACTTTTATACTCTTCTGACTTCTGCATAAGGGTGAGTTGACATGCAGCCACGTGCTCCAGGCTTTCCTACAACACTGGTGCTGAAACAGAGCTGTTCTTTCAACACCATGCTGGCGGACAAGGAGGTGAGGAGTGTGCCGATTTCTCGACGTCCGACTGCGACGGCTTTAAAAAAGTGATTTCAGTCTTGTCCCAGTTTAATGACTATCTTCTGAAAACGCTATAGTGCTCCAATGCTGAAGATTTTTTAAAGATTGTGAACCTTCAGTCCATGAGACGAGTTATTGATAATATTGGTAACATGGCAGTGGAAATAGAAAAAAAAAAAGTGAGCTTAATGAAATATTAATGTAGGTATATTGCATATGTAGACATAACACTGTCTCAGGTGGAAAAGTAGATAAGAGCATGTATTTGGCCATGAAAGCAGTGCATGGTCTGTTTTTGTACACGCATTTATTAATTCTCACATTTTTTTTTTTTTCATTTCAACAAATCCTCACCCTCACAAATTTGTTACCCGATATTGGGACAGTAATCCACAATGACTGAATTAGGAGAACTTTATAAGAAATTATGAAAAAAAAAAAAAAAGGTAAATCACATACTTGGTTGTTTGCTCCATATCAAGATGATTATTCAAATGTCAGTGACATGGTCTCTCCTCCAAAAAAAGACAGGCTGCTTCTAAACTGATGTGAAGTTAAACGATTTGGCTGTTTGACTCTACGTCTGTCCTCAGGTGCATGGCAAGTGTGTGTGTCGGCATCACACTGCAGGTGATCACTGTGAGAGATGTGATCGTCTCTATAATGACCGACCATGGAGGGCAGCAAGTGGTCTAACTGGAGAAGCTCACCAATGTGTTAGTGAGTATTCTTTCTTTATTTCTGTCTGTCTGTCTGCCTGCATTTCTGTCTTCTGTTCAGCAGAAGTCTGTGTGTGTCTTTTAAGAGTGCAAGTGTAATGGACATGCAGAGAGCTGCTACTTTGACATAAGTGTATGGCTGCGATCTGGTCAGAGAAGTGGAGGTGTGTGTCACTGCTTGCACAATACAACAGGTCGTCACTGTCATCAGTGCCAGATTGGCTTTTACAGACATCCCGAAAGACCGTTGACTGCTGCCAACTCCTGTACACGTAAGACAACACCTCACCTCAACACACACACACACGCACATATACTGTATGTTCATAAGTTGTTGACTTAAATGTGATTTATGACACAATGGCTGTCAGGGTGTGGAGAACTTTATAGAAAGGCTTCTTTTGGTTAATAAATACATTCATGTGATGCTTGAGGGCGTTGATCTCAGATTGTGAGAAGCCTCTTAAAAAGTATGAGGGAAATCTGACTTTTTCCTTCTCCATATTTGATCTCCCCTTTCTTTCTCACGCTGTGTGTGTATGTGTGTGCACACTTGACATTCAAATGTTTATTCATGAGTCTCAGCCAGGAGCATGTCAGAGTTCAGGAACTCTGTACTTTTGAAAATACATTAATTCACACAAGTGCCTGCGCGCACAGACACACTCGCAAACACACGGGGGCTGTTTGGCATAGAGCACGGAATGCTGATGGCTCTCATAACGAGCTGAGACATGCAGGACAACAGGAACTCTGTGGCGTTTTAGCTGTTAATCTCTGTGTGTGTGTGTGTGTGTGTGTGTGTGTGTGTGTGTGTGCGTGTGTGTGTGTGTGTGTGTGCGTGCGCGTGCGTGCATGCGCGTGTGTTTGTATGAGTGAGCGTGCATGTTTGTGTGTATGTGCGCACAGCAGACAGATTAATCATCACATACACTGAAACTGTTGATACCTCACCTCATAGCCAAGGCATCAGTATCATGTTTTTTGGGTGTGTTCATGTAGCAGCCTTTTAAACACACACACGCAAAACATCTTCCTGTTACTATGAACTTTTTCATGAACTATTAAAATCACACAAAAATGAAACAACCTTTAAATAATAAACACAAAATTTGGAAATCTTTTTTGGACATTTTTGTTCAAAAAAGACAGATTCCTCACCATCAGACTGAAGTACAGAATGGTGTCTATTTAAAAGAAAAGAGTAAAAAAAATTATTAAACAGTAAATTAGGCAATGGCAAATATGAGGTGCGTTCAGGTCGAACCAGGACTGAACTTTCTTTTGATTGAAGGCCTAAAACTAACATTTACAGAAGACTTCAAGCACAGTAAGGCTGAATGTCCGTGAATGACGATCCCCGGCCGAGGTAACTCGGAAACCACTGCAGTCGTTCCCATGAACATTCAGCGAGTGGAAACGCAAATCCTTGAAAATCGACAGATAACAGATAAATTTCACCAACTTGCGGAAGAGACACATCTGTCTGTGGGAACTGTACACACAATCATTCACAAACACCACTTGCTCTTTACAGGCCTTGGAGTTATTACCACATTCTCTCTATAGTCCTGACCTTACTCCAAGCCATATCCACATGTTTGTGCCATTAAAGTAGTTCCTGGGAGGCTAGCGCTTTATACGTGAAACAGGCAGTCTGATCGTGGCTCTGGCATACTGAGAAAACTTTCTACCTTGATGGTATCCAAGCACTAGTAAAATGCTGGGATAAGTGCATTAGTGTATAAGGGGATTACAGAGAAACAATATAGAGATATATAGAGAAACAAAGGTAGTTTTTACTTTCAGGACTGTGAAGTGTTATTCTGCACAATCAAAAGTCCCGGTTTGACTTGAAGAGTGGAAAGACAGTGGCGCCTAGTAAACTGTCAAGTCAATATTTACCTAAAATTATTCATATTGGACTAGTTCCATTTATTCTCCAAGTACTGTTGTAAAAAGGGAGTTTTAAAGAAATAGTAACACTGCATACAGTGGAACCTCGGATTGCGAGTAACACGGTTTGCGAGTGTTTCGCAAGATGAGCAAAGATTTTTAATAAATTATTTACTTGAAAAACGAGCAAGTCTTAGTTTACGAGTACCGAGTATCATGTAGCACGCATGCGCTTCTTGTTTTGACGCAGAGCGCCACGTGATCACAATTAAGCCAATGGATTTGTTTGTTTGTTTTACTTTACAGCAGTGATTCCGTTAATATGCGCTCACGTGATATCATTAGCGATGTTGCTTGCTAATTTTTCTTCGTCTTTACATTAATGTGTGTGTGTATGTGTGTGTGTGTGTGTGTGAGAAATTCAAATAAAAGAGGAGAAAGGTTTACTGTGTAAGATGAGAAGGGGGAGGCTGATTCCTCCTCTTACTTCACACACATACACAAACA
>JAQMYJ010000001.1:22298332-22324723 GCA_030014305.1 Clarias laeviceps
TTAAAGGTAAAGTGCAGGTTAATTTGTTTTATTTTTACTTCATATTTTGTATTAATTATTTTTATGTATTTATTTTTCGGGGCTGTGGAATGAATAATTTGAGTTTCCGTTATTTCTTATGGGAAAATTTGCTTTGATTTATTTTAGTGTTTTGGAATACGAGCCTACTTCCAGAACAAATTATGCTCGTAATCCAAGGTTCCACTGTATTCAAATGCTGCTTGTAAAGGATTTTATGTTGTATGAGGACAAGATTATATAGTATAAAAGCAACTGTCCAACACACACTGTAATGTGCTGTTGAATTTGTAGATCACAAGTTAATTCCTAATCAGATTGGATCTTGTTTTCCAGAAGGATATGTACTTGATCATCTCTTGTTTTCCTTACATATTGCTGTTACGTAAAATCACGAACAATGCATACGATTCTTGCAGATCATTCCAGATCAGGGAGACAGATTATAAACGGTCTATGCTGCATTGAAAATTAGATATGTGGTGAAACATAAATCAGATTTTATCTCTTAGTAAAGTGCTAGTAGGTAAATCACTGCTTTTACTGGCAAATCTTCCTCTAGATATTACTTTATTTATACCGTGACTTCTGAGATTTCAATCTCAGTGATAATCTTTCCAAAAAACTAACTCATGCTTTAATATATATTGTGTAAAGGCATGCGTATTAATATATTTGTCTCTTGTTTATACAACCACAGCTTGTTTGTGCAATCGTGTCGGAACTGAGAGTTGTAACCCTGCTAACGGCGAATGTATCTGCAAGCCTGGTGTGGCCAGCCCGCTTTGTGACAAGTGTATGCTGGGATACTGGGGTTTCTCTGAATACGGCTGCAGACCTTGTCACTGTGCAGGTGACTGTGATACGTACACTGGAGACTGCATGATGGGGTTAGTCTGTGTGTTTGTGTATTTATGCTTGTGTATTTATCAGAATCCCGTAGAATACAGAGAGCGTTCTATAACCTAATAATGTGTACAAAATGTGTGTGTAGGTCTGATCCTGATCACAACAACAGCATATTTCGAGTGGAGGAACTTTCTTCTGCTCTGAACTTTGAAGGTAGAAGTCTGGTAACAGTGCTGTGCTGTGTATCTGAAGTTCACTCTGTTAGCTTGAATAATATATGTGCCACTTAAAGGTCATGTATGTTTTTATATTGCCATGACAACGGAATTAAACTGACAGGCAATTCAATAACAGGTTTTTTTTTCCTGTGTAGAGAAATGTGTCTGCAAACATCATTCTCTTAGGAACAGTAAAGTTTTCTGCACTATGAAATATTCCTATGGTAAGTATCAGCTCTTTGAGACAAAAACATAAAAACACACACATGCATATATAATGTGTATGTGTAGGCCTCAGGATATTTCAAGACTGTCCTTGTGTTTCTGCAGATTACATAATTCAGATAAAGCAGTTTTGAACATACTGTATGTACATTGTTGTAAGCATTTAGTAATTTAGAAACGAAGGCAAATGTTGGATAGTGGTAGCTTAAAGCCACACATTTTTGCAATGTATCCTGTCTATGTGAAGGAAAATAGGGTTCATTTAGTGTACTACCACCATATTGTGTGTTTGGGTGCAGCTCTAAAGGTAAAAGTGCTGGCAGCACATGATAAGGGCTCTCATGCTGAGGTGGATGCTAAAGTTCTGAAGGTGCTGTGGAGCAGCTCCCCCCACAGGCTCATGGAAGGAACTGTCACTTTGTATCCAGAGTCCTGGACAACCCGAGGCTGTACTTGCCCTGTACTGTATCCTGGTAAGTATAACAGCATACACACACATTACAACAGTGAAAATCGATTGTGATCATTTGAATATGAATGTTCTGCTTTGTTAATTAATTAATTCACCAATTAAAATAGTCTACTGTATATCTGTCACCTTTAGGGGAAGAATATCTAGTTGTTGGGCACCATGATGTGAGGAAAGGCCGACTTCTGGTCAACATGAAGAGTTTAGTGAAGCCATGGAAAGCCAATCACAGCCGTCGTGTGCTACAGCTCTTTAAAACTAAATGCACCTGAATTAGATAGTAAGTGCATGAAAGATAGGGAGAGAGAAAGATGTGGTCAAATTCAGCCAAAACCTTTGTGAATTTACAGTGTATTGTGCAAGTGTGTATCACTGAATAAGTGTGGCAGACGAGGTCGGTTATGAATGTCTGTTGTACAGAATGTATATTCATTAAATGTACATATTATAATGTATGAAATTTTGTATCTTTTTGAGCTTGTACATAACATGGCAAACATTTGTATATAATGTCCTGATGAAAATATGCTTATCAAATGCAATAGAAACTGGCTTAGGACAGACAGAAATGGGAATTTGTTTCTTCTAGAACCCTGCTTTCAAGGAAAATACCAACTTTGATGAAAGTTTTTGGATGCTAATCTTTAAATAAATTACTACAGTCATGTTTCTATTTAAGTCCATCTCTTGTGCATAAGTAGATCAAAAAATATTTATTACATCAATATTTCATTTTTATTCTAATTTCAAAGGCCAGCCCATCAGAGGTTGACTTCAAGGTCTAATTCCACAGAAATGCCCCATCAGGTCTGATCCCACAGAAAAGCCAATGCTTGCCATAATAGAGAGGCACCAAAGCACTCAGTGAACTCCAGCCCACCATGCACGGCGCCCAAACTCTCCAGATCCCAATCCGATCAAGCACTAATGAGATGCATCGAATAAACAAATCTGATCTATGGAGACTGATTTGAGCTGATGGAAAGGCTACAGTAATTGCGACAATTGGCAGACACGTGTACTTGTAGCAAAGGTAATGCAATGAGCAAAATATATTAAAAAACAGTAATCCCTACTGCTTCCCCCTTTATGTGGAAGCATGTGTACCTGTACAAAGGTGATACAATGAGCAGAAAATTTTAAGTCTAACAAAAGTAGACGCGTTATCTGTTTACCGGGCAAACCATCCATTAGCAGCGATTAAAAAAACATATCGTTTATCTTCTATCTGTTATGTCTCAAAAATACAGAAAAAGACATCTGGTTATTTAGCATAGATTTATGTGTTTATTTCAATAAGTTCGTAAAAACACATTAAAACAAAAGAGACCGTGAAAATACTCGTTCGCGCGCACAGCGTTAAGTAATGAGTGACGTCATGATTTGAATCGGCGCGCGCGCGCGCGCGCACAGTACGCGCGACCGGGAAACATTGATGAAACTGAATTTCCCGGCACAAGTATCATGTGCAGGGCTGGACTGGGACCAAAAAACGGCCCTGGCATTTTTGGCCATAGCGACCCACCATGATTATTTAAACAATATGCTGAAGCATATGACACATCAAAGGATATATGGGCTCACTGTTTTGTTTCAAACATTAAACCACAGTAACCTGCATGGTGGTGACAAACATTTCTGTGATTTTCGCACATTTTGCTGCTTCCACTTGGAGGCTTTTGCGTCTTTTCTCCCGCAGCTTCTCTGCCCCCACCCTTCCCACGCGATTCGTGTCTCAGATACTCTACCGTTAAGATAAATAAATTGGCCTAATAAACTTTTAAAAAACATATTAAATTATGACTGACAGCCCCGGCCCAAAATGTGCGTCGGCCCACCGGGCATTGCCCGGTATGCCCTATGGTCAGTCCAGGCCTGATCATGTGCACGACATAGGGTAATATAATATAAACAATGAATTAATATAGACAATGTTACTTATGTTATTTCCCTTGTATGGGGCAGACAAGGGTATTTTGCAGTCAACATTGGTCATATTCAAAGGGAATAATAATAATATCATCATCATCATCACCATCATTTGTTGCACCTTTGCCAGTTTTAATGTCCAGACAGGACTAAAATATAGGCCTAATGTTGATAAATTTAAAAAGAAACATCTTAAAATAAGTCTTATTTTGCTTAATTTATTAAGCAGCTTGAGATTCGTGTGCCCATTTGGTTAAGCTCAACAGGGCCGTGTGTTAGTACCAGGTTATGGAATGTGATGACGTCACAACTGAACACGATAGACAATAACTAACGTCATAAACAGTCACTAAATTATCTTTACACAGAGATAAAAGGCGTTTACCAGAGAGTATCAGCGATTATTAGTTTTCCTTTTTTCAGAATCGGAAATGAAAATGAATAAGGTGACGAATAAACTGAGCACGACGTTGACCACACTTTATGTGGGAGATCTGCACCCCGATGTCACAGAGCCAGTGCTGATGGAGAAATTCGTTCCTGTAGGAGGAGTTCACTCCATCAAGCTCTACAGAGATAAAGCGACGGGATTCTCACGCGGATACGCGTATGTCAACTTTTACCAGCGTGCCAACGGTAACACACACCATGTCTGCACATTTTGCACTAATTGACTCGCACTTTTATTCAAACCTATATCATTATAAGATATGTTTTTTTATAATAAATGTTAAAATTTCCTGTATTTTGCATGAGATAAATTAACCTACTTTACCCGTCCTTACCAACGGTGCCAATAATTCTGCATGTGACAGTAGATACCTACACAGTAAAATCTCCAGTGTTGTTTTAACACTTTCAGAGCTCATTTGACTCCGATTGGATCTGTGTAAACACTCTTCAACACTTCAACACTGGGAATTTTGCTGTGTAGTGGAATTGACACCTAGGGATCTTACTGAAATGAATTTATTTTCTTCCCTCAGCTGAGAGGGCATTTGAATTGCTCAATTATGAACTCCTTATGGGACAGCCCATGCGAATAATGTGGTTCCAGATGGACAGTTCACTGAGAAACGCCGGCACCGGAAATATCTTCATCAATAATTTGGACAAGTCGATCAACAGCCTGGAACTTCATGGCCTCTTCTCAACCTTTGGCAAGATCCTGTCGTGCAAGGTTTATTGCATGAACTGTCTGAATCAGAATAGCATCTGTGTAGCCTTAAGAGAATGTTTGTAATTCTTAAGTCATGTATTACCCGTTTGACATAAATTCTTTGTTGACATGATGTGTCTTGTCTGAAGATCGTAGGCTATAAGAAGGGGCACAAGAGATATGCCTATATCCATTATGAGTCTGTCGATGCCGCAGAGATGGCGATCAAGGCACTGAATGGCACACTCCTGAACGGTCGCCTAGTGTAAGTCATGTGTTGTTGCTGGTCTTTCGGCTGCTCACATCGAGGAGTCACCACAGCAGACCATCCGACTCACACACAATCTTGGCACAGGTTTTACGCCAGATGCCCTTCCTGATGCAACCCTCCCATTTTATCCGGGCTTGGGTGTAAATAATTAATGTGACCTGTCTGTGTTTCGAATGTCAGGCTTCTTTTTTTTTTGTAGTTTAATTAATTAAATCAGATTTTTATTGAAATCCCTATAATATTAATTTATAGGTTTGATAATATGTAGTATTTGAATTTAAGTTGTAAAGTCTTAGTTTCTGTGTTGTGTTACAGAACTATCGAATACTTTAAGTCCTTTAAGGAGCGCCAGGCTGAGAGTGCCCACTGCCCCCAAGTCTTCACCAACATCTTTATCAAATACTTTAATCAGGACATGGACACAAATAAGCTGACAGAGATCTTCAGCAAGTTCGGTAAGGATGCTCACTCACTCACTCATCGTCTATACCGCTTTATCCTGTATTCAGGGTCGCAGGGGGCCTGGAGCCTATCTCAGGATAGTTAGGGCATGAGGCAGGGTACACCCTGGATAGGGTGCCAGTCCATTGCAGGGCACACACTCATTTACACTCTCACTCACATACTACGGGCAATTTGGGAACACCAATTAGCCTGATCTTCATGTCTTTGGACTGTGGGAGGAAACCGGAGTACCCTGAGGAAACCCACCAAGCACTGGGAGAACATGGAGTGCCAACAACTACACCACCATGCCGCCAAAACAATGAGTTATGCACTTGAAATAGTAATAAAAAAATTATAAGCAAGTCTTGGCAGAATATATTCTAGAATTCGGATGAAGCTTTACAATTGTTGACGTATGTGAATGTGCGTTGCAGGTCCTGTGGCGAGTGCTCGCGTCATGACCAACGAGCAAGGGAAGTCTAAACGATTTGGCTTTGTGAGATATGAGAGGCCTGAAGACGCACAGAAGGTGAGCCTTCTGTAGGTTATTATGAAGCCAAATGTTCTACTTGTACTGTTTGACAAGTTTCTTTAAGGCAGAATAAACTTTGGTTAAGGGTTTGTGTTTGTGTGTTTGTGTTTGTGTGTCTGCTCAGGCTGTGGATGAAATGAATGGGAAGGAGGTGAATGGCAAAAAGATATATGTGAATCGAGCACAGCGTAAAGAACAGAGACAGGCTGAACTCAAACGCAAGTATGGGCAGGTAAAACACACACACACACACACACACACACACGCACACACACACACACACACACACACACACACACACACACACACACACACATTGGATGATAACTTTGCTTTCTCTGCTGTAGAGTCTGAACCTGTTTGTGAAAAACCTGGAAGCTAGTGTGGATGATGAATGTCTACGCAAAGAGTTTTCGCGTTTTGGACGCATCATAAATGCAAAGGTCACTATCAATTTAAAATACTTACATTTTATCCATTTTCCAATATTTATGGATGGATGTTCACTCAGTACTAGTTAGCCATATTTGCATATTTATCGTGATGTTTTTCCTTGTTCTCTCCCACAGGTGATGATGAGGAATGGCCACTCTAGAATGTTTGGCTTTGTGCACTTCACCTCCTCCAAAGATGCCATAAATGCTATAAACGAGATGAATGGCAGGATGTGGGGCAAAAAGCCACTGTATGTGACTGTTGCTCAGAGTAAAGAGTGCCAGGCGTACCTTGCCCAACAGCAAATGCAGTGGATGGCATATATGCAGTTTGGGGTCCCTGGCTTATTATGTTATTTGAGGTCCCAATTCCAGCAGTTGCAGTCATAGTCTCTCCCACCTACGTAGTCTCTCCCACCTCTGTAAGTAAAGTGCCACATGAAATAGACACAACTTGAAAACAAATCAGATAATAATATATTATACATAATAATAATAATAATATATGTTTACAGGAGGCAGCCACATATCCACCAACTAGAAAGCACCTAACCATGTACATGCTGGAATCCACTTTTGTAGATGACGATACCCAGACTGCATGTGAGTCTCACACTCATATATGCACAAAAATGTTGCTAATATACAATCCTGATTTGCATTAACACATTTTACTGCATTTCTTTATTTCCCTGTTACAGTTTGGAAAGTGTTTATCTGTATGTCCTGAAGTTCTCCTTTTTGTTGTTTAACGGTGGTTGGAATCCAAAAAGTTGGTTACATTAATGCCATCTGTAGTTTTCATTCTCCCTCATTTTCCGTCCTTTTAATGCAGATTTCCCCAGATCAGCCTTCCTTAAAACGTCTATTGCATCCTTCCCTGATCTTGTCTTGATTTGTGCTGTGCCTTGAACTCTTTGTCTGCCTTATCTAGTATTTACACACTCTTCTTGACACGTTCCCTCTCAGTACCACTCAGCATATAGTTGAAGCTCTATTGGTCGAATTACTGGCACTTACTGTATAGATTTCTCTCTCCTCAGCTTCCCTGCCATTTAAAGCTGACTTTCCAGCCCATTCTTCCTCAAAACCAACATTAAATGCTTCCTTTCTTGAACAGTGACTCCCCGTACGAAAAGACTCTTAACATTGCTTTCTACTCTTCCTAGTTTTTGGAGTTGTGTCACTGTATGTAGCCTCTCCTGCATATAATTCTTGCATGAGAGTAATACATGCTCAACAGCCTCACTTTTATGACATTCCTTACAGAGTCCTGTTGGGGGTTTACCTACTGTACAATAAATAGAGCAAATGTCTTGCTTTTGGTTCATTGTTCACAAGCACACATTTTTAAATATTTTTCTTTACTCTGCTTACTCTCTCTCTCTCTCTCTCTCTCTCTCTCTCTCTCTCTCTCTCACGTTGCACATGGCTATATATTTCTTATCCTTAACCTTAATACCCAAGCGGCACGAATATGTGCCGGCACCTCAGCATAGGTCAATGACGATAAAAAAAAAAAAAAAGTGCTTATATAGAAGTCTTTCTGATGTGTTTTAACGGGGAGGCTTCAGACTTCAATCTGTGTATTGTGGTTTTCGATATGTCCGGTAGAACAAAAGTTATCATTACTTTTATAATGGGTAAATTTTACCACTACCAGAATATGTGAATGAAGCTGCAAAAATTTAGAACTCACAAAATTAGTATATTATTATTATTATTATTATTATTTGATCATAGAAACAACCAAAAACAACCATATAAAGTTGTTTAAAATGAACTAAAATTTAATTAATTATACTGCCTATTTTGAGCTGGAAAAAAAGGATATATTAGTATAAAAAGTATATAAAATATATAAAAAACAGCAAGGAAATAGTGGCTAAAATGCTTTGAGCTTTAAGGGCTCCAGCAGGGGAAGCTGGGCTTAAACCAGCGAGGAACTTTTTTGAAAACTGTACATGTGCAGATAGTTGATTATGTGACACACAGACGTGCTTTGCATCTACACATTTAAAGTGTAACTATGAAAGACATACAAATATATAGACTCAAACCACATGCATGTCTTTTTCAGGAAAGCTTGAAGATGCTGTGCAAAAACAAGAAGAAGAGGAGAAGGAATGAAAGAAACTTTGCTACCAATGTTGCACACATAAAAAATATATAAACATTTCATAAAATGCAAAGATAAAGTGTTCTGGGTCTTGATTATTGCCATTATAATTAAAATTAATTCATTATTATATACAATATATTAAATCTACCTTAGAGTAAAATCTTTAACTGAGCATTAATAAAGATGTAGATAATTTTTTGATTGTGGTTCATTGTGCATGATCTAGTTTGTTGGCTTTTTAAAATGCTTTTATACCTAAATGTTTTAGCACCCTAAAAAGGGTCTAAATCACTCATGCATGAGATGTACTGTCTGCCTGAAACACCAAGGTTTACAAAATGGTAACAGTAGTACAACCTACATATGGTTGTACAAGGGTAAAAGTTGCATGTTATTTCCCCTATATAGGGCAGTCTAGGGCATTTTGCAGCCAGCCACGGTCATATGTAAAGAGAATAATAATAATGAATATACTGTAGTTATATACATTAACTATAATAATAATAATATAATAATAATTATATATATACATTAACAATGTGCAGGGCCAAGCGAGGGTAAATGTTACATGTTATTTCCCATATATAAAAAATAATAAATATTATAGTAGCAAGCAACGATGACGGGCCCAAGCACCCTGTGCCATCGCCACCCTGGGGGCACTGCGCAACCTGCGTGTTATTTGAGCGCGTTGACCTCGAAAAAGCCATCGCCACCCGGTTGTACCGGACAACTTGCACACACACACTATACAGGGCTAATGTCAGTCAATGGTCTGTGTGTGACTAGTAAATGTGTTTGTGCATGTTTGTGTGTGTGGTGTGTGAGTCTGTGTGTTAACATTTGTGATGTGTGTGTTAGTATGTGTGTGATGTGTGTGAGACATGTGACTTGTTAGTGTGAGTGTTAAAATTTGTGATGTGTGATATACACGAGTATGAGTGTGTTTGTGTATACATGTGTGTGTGCGTCTGTGTGAGTGAGAGTGTTAACAATGTGATATAAGTGTGTTTGTGCGTTGTGACTGAGGTGTGTGTGTGTGTGTGTGTGTGTGTGAGTGAGTGTTAACATTTGTAATGTGTGTGTATGTATGTGTGCATGTGTGTATTTGTGTGTGTCTGTGTTAATATTTATGTTGTGTACGTGTGTTCAACAGGCCGCAGATGCTGGAAAGTAAGCATTATGTCACTGAACGTGATGTCACTGAACGTGTCACTAAATATATGGTCACTCAATATAATGCCACACAGAAAGTTATTAATACTTTTTCAGTGTAAGTTTAAGACATTATTACGGCTGACCTGTTTGAGATATCATAAATCCCTCCGCAATTTTGCGTCCTCAGTGTATTTAGATCCCACCGGCCCGGTTTGATGACGATCGTATAAATTTCCTAGGATGAGTATATCAAACTCCATCGGGTGCGTTTTTGCAAACGACCCAAAATAACCGACCTCCTGTTGAGTTGAGCCCATGACATGCAAGCAAAATCTCATGTGGGGGCCCCTGGGGTCCCCAGGCAATGCGACTCTCAGGCATCCTAATGGCAGCAGATTCCAACCTGTCTGCCAATTTTCATGAGTTTTTGAGCCCCCCAAATATGTTTAAGACCCCCAAAAAGTCCAAAAGGGTGAAAAAAAAAACATTAGGAAAACAAGAGGGTCCTGCGCACCCTATAGTGCTTGGGCCCTAATAATAATAAAATTAGGACTGTCATCTTGAACCTCCCCGGTCTGGGATCATTTCCCGCCTCAGTGTCTGTGTGCACTTGTGTTTGCATGTTCTCCCTGTGCTTGGTGAGTTTCCTCCAGGTACTCCGGTTTCCTCCCAGGCAACGATATGCAGGGCCAAGCAAGGGTAAATGTTCCATGCTATTCCCCTGTATAGGGCAGATAAGACCATTTTGCAAAGAGGATAATAATAATAATAATAATAATAATAATGTTATCACTGTTGCCTTGCACCTCCAGGTTAATTGGCATTCCCAACCGGGGGACCTAATAAATTCAATGGTCACAGTTGCCCTCCGAGGTACTTAGTTGGACTATAGACATTCCTAGGTGGATGGATGGATGGATGGATGGATGGAATAATAATAATCATCATAATAATAATGACCGACAGCATTTTGGCCAATCAGTATGCAAGGATACATAAGCAGAGAAATTTATTTATTGTAAGGGGGATATTTTTGGAGTGCAAGTTTAATTTATTGAGATGACGTCACAATGCAACAAGATAGACGGCATGCTTCTAATTCTACGTCATAAACAGTCACTATATTATCTGTACACAGAGATAAAAAGCGTTTATTAGAGAGTATCAGCCATTATTAGCGGTCGTTTCCCTTTTTCGGAATCGGAAATGAAAATGAATAAGGATAAACCGAACACGACGTTGAACACACTTTATGTGGGAGATCTGCACCCCGATGTGACAGAGTCAGTGCTGATGGAGAAATTCGTCCCTGTAGGAGGAGTTCACTCCATCAAGCTCTACAGAGATAAAGCGACGGGTTTCTCGCGCGGATACGCGTATGTCAACTTTTACCAGCGTGCCGACGGTAACACACACCATACATAACAGAGGAGAAGCGATTCCATACAGCATCTCTGTGCCCTCCGCATTATTTGACTTGAACTTTTATTTTAAAGATACATTGTCATAAACACGAGATGTTTTTTTTTAAAGAATAAATGTTAAAATTTCCTGTATTTTACATGAGATAAATTAACCTACTTTACCCGTCCTTACCAACGGTGCCAATAATTCTGCATGTGACAGTAGATACCTACACAGTAAAATCTCCAGTGTTGTTTTAACACATTCAGATTTCATTTGACTCTGACTGGATCTGTGTAAACACTCTACTGTCTTCATTCAACACTAGGAATTTTGCTGTGTAGTGGAATTGACACCTAGGGATCTTACTGAAATGCATTTACTTTCTTCCCTCAGCTGAGAGAGCATTTGAATTGCTCAATTATGAACTCCTTATGGGACAGCCCATGCGAATAATGTGGTTCCAGGTGGACAGTTCACTGAGAAACGCCGGCACCGGAAATATCTTCATCAATAATTTGGACAAGTCGATCAACAGCCTGGAACTTCATGGCCTCTTCTCAACCTTTGGCAAGATCCTGTCGTGCAAGGTTTAGGCCATGAATTGACTGAATCTGAATAGCATCTGTGTAGCCTTAAGTGAATGTTTTTTATTCTTAAATAAAATCATTTATTAGTCAGTTCTTTGTTGACATGACGTGTCTTGTCTGAAGATCGTAGGCTATAAAAAGGGGTACAAGAGATATGCTTATGTCCATTTTGAGTCCGTTGATGCTGCAGAGAGGGCGATCAAGGCGCTGAACGGCAAACTCTTGAACGACCGCCTAGTGTAAGTCATGTATAAATAATTAATTGTTATCTATGTGGTGAAATGTCTAATTACTTTTGACATCTGCTCTGTTGTTTTTGGCTTGTGTTTAATGAATTCCATTTGATGTCTATTGAAATCCCTATAATATTAATATATACCACCAGTCAAAAGTTTAGAGACACCTTATTCAATGTTTTTTTTTATATATTATTTTCAACATTGTATATTAGTACTGAAGCCATTAAAATTATGACAGAACAAGTATGAAAATATGTTTTCAACCAAAATGTGTTAAATAATCCGCAATATGTTTTATACTTTTGATTCTTCACCTTTTGCTTTGATTACAGCTTTGCACACTCTTTGCTCTGTCAGCTTCTTGAGGTTGTCACCTGGAATGGTCTTCCAACAATCATGAAGGAGTTTCCAGAGGTGTTGAGTACATTTTGGCTGCTTTTCCTTCACTGTCTGGTCCAACTCATCCCAAACAATCAACTGAATTTAGATTGGGTGATTGTGGAGGCCCAGTCATTTGATGCAGCACTCCATCTCTCTCCTTTCTGGACCAATAGCTTTTACATAACTTAGAGGTGTGTTTGAGGTCATTGTACTGTTGAAAAACAGTAATAAAGACATGTTGGTTAGAACCAAAAATATCATATTTAGACTCATCAGACCAATGAACAGTTTTCCACAGATTTATTGGCTATTCTTTGTGTTTCTTGCCCAAGCAATTCAACTATAAATGCTTGGCTCACATAGTCTCCTCTGAACAGTGGATGTTGAAATATGTCTCTCACTTGACTTCCGAGAAGTATTTATGTGAGCTCTAATCTGAGGTTCTGTAAATCTGCAGTTTCTGAGAGTCCGTTTCTTATAGCGTTTGATGGTTTTGGTGACTGCACTTAGGGATACATTCAAAGTTCTTGAGATATTTTGGATTGACTGACCTTCATTTTTCCCCATGCTTGGTGGGTTTCCTCTGGGTACTTCGGTTTCCTCCCACAATCCAAAGACAGTCTAATTGACGTTACCAAATTGCCCGTAGTGTGTGAGTAAGTGTGTGTATGTGTGTGCCCTGAGATGGATTAGCACTCTGTCCAGGGTGTACCCCGCCTCGTGCCTTAAGTCTTCTGGGATAGGCTCCAGGCCCCCCGCAACCCTGAATACAGTATTAAGCAGGATATATGATGAGTGAGTTAGTGATCTTCATTTTATTCAAGTAATGGTGGACTGTCTTTTCTCTTTATTTACTTGAGTGTTTCTTGCCATAATATGGATTTGTACAGTACTTGTAGTAGCATTAATTGACTCTGTACCCGCCTTTCCTCTGCATGGTCTTAAGCACATTAAGAAGGCAAAAAATGTCACATTAACTCTTGACAAGGCACACATGTGAATTGAAAACCATTCCAAGTGACTACCTCATAAATCTGATGAAATAATGCCATGAGTGCGCCAAGCTGTCATCAAAGCTAAATGTAGCTACTTTGGACAATCTAAAATAAAATAAAGAATTCCGTGTTGTTTAACACTTACTACATAATTCCATATCTGTTTTTATTCATAGTTTGGATGTCTTAAGTGATAATGCACAACACTGGAAAATAATAAAAAATAAAGAAAACCCACTAGTAGAAAGTGTGTCTTAATTTTTGACTGGTAGTGTAGATTATTTTTTATAATATGTAGTGTTTAAATCAACATTAAATATAAATTTTATACATAGAGACTAACAGAAGTGTTAATGAGAACTCTAAGACTTAGTGTCTGTCTTGTGTTACAGGACTATCGAACACTTCAAGTCCTATAATGCACGCCAGGCTGAGAGTGCCCACAACCCCCAAGTCTTCACCAACATCTTCATCAAATACTTTGATCAGGACACAGACACCAAGAAGCTGACAGAGATCTTCAGCAAGTTCGGTGAGAATGCCTAATAGAGAGTGTAACGAGTTATACAGAGAACACTTATGTTATGTAGTTATGCACTTAAACATTAAAAAAAAAAAAACATATAAGCAAGTTTTAGCAGAACAGCCTTACAGCCTTACAGATGTTGATGTATGTGTATGTGTTTTGCAGGTCCTGTGGCAAGTGCTCGTGTCATGACCAACGAGCAAGGGAAGTCTAAACGTTTTGGCTTCGTGAGATTTGAGAGGCCTGAAGACGCAGAGAGAGTGAGTTTATTCTGAAGTCAAATGTCCTACTTTTACCTTTTGAAAGGTTTTGCTAATAATATATAATAATAATAATATAATAATAATAATAATGATAGTTAAGAGTTTGTGTTTGTGTTTGTGTGTGTCTGCTCAGGCTGTGGAAGAAATGAACGGGAAGGAGGTGAATGGAAAAAGGATATATGTGAATCGAGCACAAAGTAAAGAACATAGACAGGCTGAATTCAAGCACAAGTATGAGCAGGTAAAACACACATGCATAGACACACACACACACACACAAACACACACAGACTGGATCATGACTTTGCCTCCTCTGCTGTAGGGTCTGAACCTCTACGTGAAAAACCTGGAACCTAATGTGGATGATGAATGTCTACGCCAAGAGTTTTCGCGTTTTGGACACATCATCAACACCAAGGTCACTATTAATTTATATATATATATTTTTTTTCATTTTATTCATTTATCAATATCTGTGGATGTTCACTCAGTACTAGTTAGCCATATTTGCATATTTATCATGATGTGTTTCCTTGTTCTCTCCCACAGGTGATGATGAGGCATGGCTGCTCCAGAAAGTTTGGCTTTGTGCACTTCTCCTCCCCGAAAGATGGCATGAACGCTATAAAGGAGATGAATGGCAGGATGTGGGGCAAGAAGCAATTGTATGTGGCTGTTGCTCAGCATAAAGAGGAGTGCCAGGCTTACCTTGCCCAGCAGCACATGCAGTGGATGGCAAGCATGGAGGTTGGAGTCTCTGGCTTAACATGTTATGAGAACCGTGCAATCAAGCTCCTCAAGCTACCACTAGTTACCCCAAGAGACCATTGTTATCTGGTGAATGTAGCTAAATGCCAGCTATAGAGCTGATCTGAGGAAAATAAGATGAAAGAAAGTGTGTTATCAGCTGTATATATTTGTGTTGCAGGCTCAGAATACCGCTGCCTATTACACAAGCAACCAGGTGGTTCCTCATGAGATCATGCTGCCTCAATGTGAGTAACAGTTGTCTGATTACTGTACATATCAGTGTTACATCTGATACTGTGATATGTGTGTTCCTGTGGTTCTGCTGTAAGCACAGGATACTGAACTACATAGTAGTCGGTCAGCCTATTTGTAACCTATGGTGCTAGACAGGTTAGATGCCACTACAGGGTTTTATGTAGCAGTTAAACACTCCAGCCAGCTAGCTCTTTTCAAGCTTTTTGTGGAATAGTTTCCGCTTCAAATGTACTAGCATAGCAGGGTATTTAGGTAACAGCCAATAACTACTGTATATTTGATTGTTTGGTGTTTTTAAGTAACTCAACATGCATTATCTGAATGTAGATGTCCAGACCATGCCTGATTTTGTCCGGTACGTGCCTGTCGATGCCCATGATGTGCCCAATTTCACACATCTGTGACTATGCAGCAGTGAGGTGCCATGGATGGGTGCAGTGTTTACAAACACAACTGCACCTAGAGCTACAGCTATTCTTGTGACATTTGCAGTGGCATCAGAATATACAGTGGCAGCTCCATACCTTCAAATTGTAGACACATTTGCACCTCTGAATACTGTGCCAGCTGTTTATTATATGCCAGCTCCAGCCGAAGATGCAGGTCCAGAACATACTCCAGCTGCAGTTCAGATTCAAGGTCTAATTCCAGCTGAAGATGCCTGTCCCAACCTTGTTCCAGTTGAGGTTGTGGTCCCAGGTTCAAATACAGCTGAAGATGTATCTCGAGAACATGCTCCACCTGCAGTTGAGGTTCGAGGTCTAAGGTCCCGCTGAACATGCATGTCCAGAACATGCTCTCGTTGCAGCTAAGGTCCCAGGCTCACCTCCAGCTAAAGATGCAGGTCCAGAACATGCTCCACCTGCAGTTGAGGTTGCAGGTCCAGCTTCAGCTGAAGATGCAGGTCTAGAACATGCTCCAGATGTATATTTATAGTAAAAACCAAAAATCATAAAATGCAAATATAAAGTGGTCTGTGTCTTGATTATTGCCAATTAAGTGAGAAAGAAGTTTCATATTTGATTGTGGTTCATTATGCATAACCTAGATGTGCATATCCTATTTTGCTGGATACATTAAAGGAACATGTTTTATTGAAACATTTTAACCTTTATTATCACAAGACAGTATGAAGACATTTGTGTAAAACCTCCTTAAATGCAGCGGGAACAGTAGAAGACAGCTAATAATACTAACACTGCTCAGAATAAGATAAACACTATATGGCCAAAAGTATGTGAACACCATCCCACCCATAAGTGAGCAGTTCTCAAACAGTGGCTACAACTGACTAGCATGACTATGTGTGCTGCAGCATTAACAATTTCCCTTAATTAGACCTAAGAGGCCCAAACCTGTCCCAGCATGACAAAGCAAAGCTCCATTTCCAAGGTTGATGTGGAAGTGATAGATGTCCTGCACAGAGCTGTGACCTCAGCCCTATTGAACACCTTTGTGATAAACTGGAATACTTACTGCACCCTAGGCCTCCTCGTCCACACTGGGAACGTGCTGTATGACTGTGACTGGTTGTGTGTTCGCATACATGTAGTAAAGTATAAATACACCACTACAGAATGGTGTACAATCACTCAGTGTTCTTTAAATGAAAAAAAAAACAAAAAAGGGGGGGGGGGGATTGACAGGAGAACATATTCTAATATACTGTGAATCAGACTAATATATATAACCCAATGAAATAAAGCAGACAATTATTTTAATTGAGTTTAGTACATAAAGGTATTATTTCTTTAAAAGATTCTAGAATATTTTGCACATTTTTGTCATATAATGAGGGACATGAGAGCTCAGTGGTTGGCATGGTTGCCATGCATTTCCAATTCCAGCACCTACAGAAGATGAGCAGTATGGAAATTTCTAAAGGCACTAATTCTCATTCCAGCTTTGTACACTGTAAAAACTCCAACTAGATAAACGTTGAATAAATTAATATTGTATTGTTTCCCCAACTTCTTACAGTGGTAATAGTTGAGACAACAGGTAACATTGTATTCTTGAAAACTTTGAAGACACAGACTAAATAAACTAATAGATTCAAATTGAACCAGCAATTTACTCACCCTGAGTGGTTTTATAAGAGCCCCCCATATCATATACCCCCGATATAATATATAGCTTTATTATTATATTTTATTTTTTACCAGAACTATATATTCTCTGACATTCATTCATCATTGTCTTTACAAGACTTCACTTGCTCTCTTTAACCAGAGCTCTGGTGGGGAGGATTGGGTCAGAAGAGTGACGTTTGAGCTTTTGGAGCTACAGGAGGAGCATGAACAAGCTAATAAAGTTGCTGTGGTGTTGAAGGGGATTGTAGTCCTCAAGTGCCTGGTGACTGTAGTGATGGGTCGTTCATGAACGATTCGTTTTTATTAAACGAGTCTTTAACGTGACTCAGAAGAACGAGTAGCTTCAGACAGTGATTCGTTCATCTTCTACTTGACGCGCATGCGTAAAGCATCGCAAAAACCTCTGTAGGTTATGAACAGGAAACAGAAATGAGTAGTTACCTCTCAAGTCTTTCGGTCAAAATCGTTCGTTCTTTTGTCACGTGACTCCCATAGACGCTATGCAGTGCAGCAGTTTTAGGAGTGATGTTTGGTCAGGTCTGTGCTCTGCACACTGATTTCCTATTCCTAAAGGACTGGACGTAACACCTATGAAGCCATCCAAATGATTTTTGAGAAACCTACTCGCCTCACATTCACATGAAACAAACGCCTTTTTTATTGTAGGTGGTGGTACTGTATATTTGTTACATTCATCTTGCATAGTAATATGTCAAGAGACAAATTTGCCAAAGTTACACCTAATTTATAGATCTTCCATATACTGTAAGTCACTTCATGCTTGCTACCAAAAAGACCTTGTGTCAGCCAATATGTCCAAGCAAAACAACATTCTCACACTCATTCACAGTGTCTTCAGGTCTGCTTCAGGTCTACTTTCAGCAGAAATATTACACCTTGCTAACAGTAACAGTGAAGAACAAGGTCTTTTTTAGCCACAGGGTACATTCCACCCGTGTCTGATACTGACACTGAGATTGATGAGTCACTTCATCATGCAGCTCTTCACGACAGGCAACAGAAAGGGGAAACAAGACTGGACTTTTGTAAGAAGGAAGAGTGTTCATTAACACCTGCGAGAAATATGAATATCTCAAAGGTCACTAGTGAGGAGAGAGAGAACAAAAATCAGGACTTGGCCAAGACAGTGTGTGTGTGTGTGTGTTAATAAAACAACTATATAAGGTATGAGCTGAAGGTATAAACCTAATGCACTACAAGATAGATGCCAGATTATTCTCAGATCCTATCTCAGGTACAAGTTAGCATACAAGTCAGGTGATGTCAATACATGAGTTTGTAGAAATAGTTAAAAGGTTAAAAAAAAATCAGTAATCAGTAATATTATTATTTCAGGTTGAAGATTTGACAACATTATATTGCATTGGTTTCCACTGGATTGGTGCCTAAGCATGAGGAAATTATACCAAAAATACCTAATTCACAGCAAGATGAACCTACTGTACAGTGATTTCATCTTATTACAGTTAATGGGAAGGAGAGTTTAATTTACACTAAGTTATACTTCATCGTCAGCCAAATACACTCCGTTCAGTAATCAGAGAGGAAATCACAGATGAGAAATCAAAAAAGTAGATCAAAGTTTTGTCTTAAAACGACTCCAGCACGTTAAAATTCACTTGTACTCCTTCAGCGCTGTTATTTCAGCTGTGAAAATAAATCTCAGTAAAAATATTCAGTTTAGCTTTTCTAATTAATATCTATTGGTGTGAAATGCCCCCCTGCCATGGATTGCCCCCCCCCCTCACCGCCAACATAATCGCTATCAAATATTATATTAGAACATAAATTCATAGGTTAATGGTTTACAAATTACACGAGAGAATAAACTAAAATAAGCAATATGAAAATATACATGTTGTATATGAAAAAAAAAATATTTAATTATTTATATTTTTTCATATACAGCATGTATACTTTTATATTGATTAATTTATAATAAAATTAGTTTCGTCAAATTTTTATTTTTTTAAACAATATTTATTTTTATTATATATAAATATTTATTTACATATTCATGACAAAACCCTGAAAATAAATGCGCCACAAAATAAACATTCTACAAGAATTTGTATTAATGGCCTTGACGGCTGTCACGTGCCTAGGGTTCATCATAATAATAATATCATATTTAATAATAATAAACCTATGAATTAATGTTCTAATATAATATTTGATAGCGATTATGTAGGGGGGAGGGCAATCCATGGCGGATTATATACTATACTACTATATAGATTCACACCTGACATGTTTGGTGTTGAAGTTAAATCAGTAACTTAAAAAGGCTTGATTATTTTTTTAAAATAGTCTGTGTGTGTGATTCTGCTCAATAATCACTAATCTTGATTATAATAACTAAATAACTTCGTGGTCCTCTTGTGCGTAAAAGCCTGCAGGGATTCTCATTCACCTTTACAAATTACCTAATGACAATCACTTTATTACTTCCCGCAATTGTGATTAATGTTTTTATTGATTGTACCCTTCAGGCTACGACATTTCTCCATCTGTTTCCGCGTCGTTCATTGTGGTAAAAAAGAAATTGCACTACTACACACTGACCACGAGATGTCGCTTTAGAATCAGAGTAGAAAAATTAGGCAACCCTCCAGGCTTGCCAGATCAAGCTCTCTTTCGGTCTGTAAAGTTGCTCTACTACAACACCAGCGTCTATGAGCTGTAGCTCGGATAAGTTTGCAAATTTAAAAATATAAGCAACACACTGTAGCTGTACCGAATGTTATTTTAAAGCAGTAACAATCATCCTGTACACCAATTTATACTGTAACCCTGTACCTGGTGTCACTATTGTGCATTTGAGTCTGTTCCTACAATAATTCCAATTTTTGGATTTTTTTTTTTTGTAGATTTTTGCAGAATGCAGTTTGTAGACTGCAGTTCTTTCCGTTTACTGCACTAAAGCTACACATCATATCCGCCCTGACATTTTCAAGGAGGTACTGTATCAAAAAGTTCTGAGACTAGTTTTGTAACATACCAACAGATGGCAGCACAAGGCTGTATCATCACAGGGAGCACCGACCTTCAAAAGTCAGTGTGCCAAAAGACATCGTACTGTGTACTGTACATCTGGAGCTGTGCAACTGGTGCTATTCTGACCATGTGCATTACCACATCTGCGATTTCATCATAGACAGCTAGTTAGAACAAAGTGACCGTTCTGTGTGAAAATGGGCAGATCTGCCACACAGAAGTTTGGCATGATTCGTCATGTTTAAGGCAATGCTGTAATGAATCATTCGAGTTGAAGATGACGAGATCAGGAAGACCTTCAACAAGCTCAACCACAGAAAATGTCGAAACAGTTTGGCAATTTGTGCTTGATGACGTCAGAGAACAATTCACAACATTGCTTCCATTGTCAGTGTGTCATATGGAACAATCCGGTCAACAGTCAAGTGTGATTTGAACGTGCACCGTGCTGCCGTGTTCATCCCCAGGCTGCTGACCCAGGAGCAGGAGGAACATCAAGTCTGCCAAGAACTCCATCCGCATGCCGTGGACGACCCGTCCTTCTTGTCGAGAATCATTACTGCTGACGAAACTTGGGTTTATGGGTACGACCTTGAGACGAAGCAACAGTCTTAACAGTGAAAGAGCTCATCGTCTCCACATTTGCGGCATTGTGTGTCTCGAATTCGTCCCCAGGGGCCAGACCGACCAGTAGCGTATTCTAGGTTTAAGCTTGCAGGTATCGAGGTGCCAGGGTTTAAGTCTGAGGCAGGACATACGGCAATATAACAGAACTTGTAAACAGAGCTAATCTCAAAACCTTTTGATACCACCTTCTATCTATCTATCTATCTATCTATCTATCTATCTATCTATCTATTTAATTTCTCAAGATTTCTTCCTGTAAACAAATTTTTATTAATGTAAAAAAAAAACTTTTGTGCATCAACATGGTATCTAAAGAATACAATACTGTAGTTAGAAAAAGTGTTGAAAATATTTTATTTTATTTAGTTTTATTGTAGTTTTTTTGGTGTGGTGGATGGGATCATCGTTCTAAAACATTATTATTATTATTATTATTATTATTATTATATAACATTATATCATATATTATTCTATCATTAATTAATTATACTATATTAATTACAGTATTAAAAAATACACAGGGGCTTGTTGGTCGATCTGGCAACCCTGTTGTGGGCGGGGCGGTGCCGCTTAACAGCTTTGCGTCTTTGGCTGCGCTACATCTGTCTCTGTCTCTATCTCTATCGCACCTGGATTTAATGACATGTCTCGGATTTCAAATGGGAACTTGATGGAACTGTTAAACGCATAAAGTCTGAAGCATGTCCGAAGTGCGGAAATTTACCAAAAGGCTGAGTAAACCCGGGACAGCAGCGGAACTCAGGCAGAGCGTGTCGGAGGCTGTCAGGACGTCTGTTGCTGTGGTTAGTAACCCCTGTTTGCATTTCCTCTAACGGAAGATCGTCTTGTTTTTAGAGCTGCTAGATCTCACCTAAGTCTGTCATACGTACAGAAATGGACGTCGCAGTTATTTCCACGCCAATAAGCTCAGATCTATTCAAACCTAAAGCAGCTCAGCCGCGGTTTGCCTCCAGGCAGTTGCTCTGAACTGATGCTGCAAAAGCTCTTAGTCTGACATGTGCTTTGTGTTTCAAATAAATCGCTGAAGGTTGTTTTTTGTGAGGTCTTGTTTAAATTCAATACCCCTTATTCTCTTGATAATAACTGTACCACTTAGCCTGATGATGTACCGACCACATGGACTGTTCAGTCTCTCCTTTGTGTTCAGATAAAAGCGGCCATGTGTCTTTCAGTCTCATGCCACTTACTACGGTTCCTTTCCTTTCTTTCTTTCTTTTTCTCACTCCAGACGTTCAGAGCTGATGTGTGTCCTTGTAACACTGTTGTTTGAATAATGAGTGTCCTTGGTCAAAAATGGATGAAAAGACACACACCCACAGGCAGAAGCATGGACATGTGTTATTACTGTATGTGTGCATGTAGTAAGATGTTGGCTGATGATGCTGCAGAACATGATGCAGGAAAAAATGGCTGCAGTATGTGGCTGTATGTTGAGCCTGACAAGTTTTTCCTCAGATGCATAATATCTTTTTGAGTCCTGTTTGGGGACGACTGCTCGGTCGTCAGGCAGTGCTCTAAGGAGGTTATAGTGATGCTGAGGGAATCCCTTCGAGGTTTTCACTTGTGCTTTGTGTGCTTTGTGTTTCTTGCTTTTCTTCTTCTTCTTGCATTTGAAGCCTGTAATCTTTACCAGCACCTCTTTAATATGTTTATACTGTGACTTTACTTTGATCCTACGATAAGCCATGTTATCACGGTCTGTGTCTTGGGATTATAAAAGCGTGGGTCTGTTGTGTCTACGCCTGATGTCGAATGGCTCAGGTGTCTTGGATTTAAAATGTAGCTGACTTTAAGCATTTGAATATAATATTTACAAAAAGATCTTTGTACCTCATCATACTGTGTTTTCAGTTTGTGACCATTCCTTGAATTGGAAAGAATTCAACAGATTTTATTATGCAGAATGAAATGAAAACACGTAAAGGCCATGATGGGTTTAGGGTATCCTGTTTACACCCAGATGCCAACAACTGGCTTTTACATTTGTGTTAATCTAAGTGAAAGTTATCTGGAAAACCAATTATCCCTGTAGACCTTTGAGGTAGACCTCAGTTTGTGTATGTCACAATTGTTCTTGAAAATTTCTCCAACCGAGATTTTGTCATAAAGTTTGGTGGTAAATATTTCACACACAGGTTCTTTCTGTCAATACGGAAGTAAGAACTTCACCATAGCTAACCCAGGCGCCAACGCCCTGCAACTACAAAGTGGTCTTCTGCTAACACTTCCTTTTCCCTTCTGTTTGTGGTTCAGCGAGCTGTAATTCATCTATTACACTTTGAGCTTTTTTATATTATACACTAGCAGAGAGAGTGAAGGGTGTTGCCTACTCTGGCCAAATCTCAGGCCAGTGTACTGATTTTCCAATGGAAGAAGCGCATGCCATATTATGAAACAGTTCCTTGTTCAGAGTAATGAAAGTTTGTTTGGGATAGAAATGAGATGGGTTCAACAGTGCAGGCAGAAGGCAGTCAGACGCTGTAATTCGACCAGTCTTGGAATCTTGGATTGTGGTTTTAGAATCCTCCGTGCACATGCCTTGACACATGACAGGAAGCTGTTAAGCTTCTGGGTATGCAGATGTTACAAAATGGATATATTTTAGTTGCTTTCAACTATAAACTAAATATTATATGATAATATTGTGATAATAACACGTAATATTGATATGATAATATTATATTCATATTATGTACATCATACTATTTATTTTTTCCTGAAGTGTGCATACATTTTTTGGCTGATATATCATCACTTATGAGCAACAAATCCTGTTGAACCTCATCTGCAGAAACAATAAAGTGACTGTGAAAGACACTGACTCGATGTAAAATAAGAGCTGAACTTAGTGCAAGGAGTGAAATTCCATTGAAAGCAGAACATTAGTTACTAACATCTTATTCCTTCCTTTCTCACTTCCTGCCAAATATAAGCCGTAAAAGAAGTGAGTACATTTGCATTTTAAATATGAGGTTTAAGGTTTATTATTTAAACTGTTACAAATAATTAAAATATACATGTCATTTGAATTTTTGCAATTGATTTCCATGAAAGTACACAGACTGATAGGTGGTGTGGTGGCGCAGTAGTTTGCACTGTCACTATGCATCTCAGTGAGTTCAAGGGTTCGAGTCCCATCTTGGGTCTCTGTGTGTGCAGAGTTTTCCCTTTGCTTGCGGTGTTTCCTTCAGGTACTCCGGTTTCCTCTCACAGACATGCAGATTAGGCAAATTGGCATTTCCAAATTGTAAGTGTGTGGATGTGTTGTGCCCTGTGATGGATTGGCACCATGTCCAGGGTGTATCCTGCCTTGTGACCTGGTTTCTGAGACCTTGTTCAGGATAAGCTGTATAGAGAATGATTGAGAGTGAGTGAGTACCCAGGTTGATATTAATAGTGCTTTTTGCAGACAGCCACCAATGCTAAGTACTGTAGATCAAGAAATCATTATAGTACAATTTTAAGAGGCTTTCTAAGTTCTAAGCAATACGTAATTGTCGCGGATAATTTTATACACAATAAAATATTTTAAATGTATAATGGATAACATTAATGGCAACATTAATACATACAGGTAAACCTTAGATTGCGAGCATAATATTATATAATTTGTTCCAGAAGCGTGCTTGTATGTCAAATCACTCGTATATCAAAGTGAATTTCCCCATAAGAAATAATGGAAACTCTGTTGAATCATTCCACAGTCCAAAAATATGCATATAAAAATAATTTATACAAAATATAAAGTAAAAATAAATTAAATTAACTTGAACTTTACCATTGAAAAGAATCATGACTGGTGAAGAAGCAGGAGCGGGGGGGTTATTGTGTAGGCTGACTTTCATGCTTTACGAGGGAGTACACATGTGTGGCAAGAAAACAGTACATGCACCCATGGATGTTGACTAAGAGAGACGCTGGCGCACTGAGATAGAGCATGGGAGATGATTACCCACAATCCCTCAGTTGGAGGGAGAAGAACCATTGGGAGTGATCAGTTATGATCACGTTACACTTGACAGACAAAGCGCACTACAGTACTCATATATAAAGACCTCGCTCGTTTATCACGTTAAAATTTATTTAAAAATTTTGCCCATTGTGCGAAACACTCACAGATCAAGTTACTCACAATCCAATCCAAGGTTCCCCCTCAATTTTGATGTCACCAACAATGTCACCTGCAAAGCACGCCCACACCATCACACTTCCTCCTCCATGGTTCACAGAGGGAACCTTACATTCAAAAACCTTCACACTCTCTCTGACTAACAAAGACATGGTGGTTAGACAATCTCAAATCAGGAATAATTAGACCAAAGGACAGTTTTCTACTTATCTAAAGTCTGTGCCTTTAGTTTTTGGCCCAGGCAAGTCTTTTTGTTCTTTGAACATGAAGGCCTCACTCTTGCAATCTCCTCTGAACAGTGGATGTTGAAATATGACTGCCACTTGAACTCCTGGAAGCATTTATTTGAGCTCTATTCTGAGGTGCTGTAAATTGGCGGGTTTCAGGGCTGGTAATTCTAATAAACTTATCCTGTGCAGCAAAGGTAACTAATGGTATAGCTGTATGTATGTCTAGCAAATGTACCTAATGGTCTTCCTTTTCTAGGGACAGTCTTCATTAGTGTCACAGGCCAGATCATGTCAGGTAGGCTTGGAGGAGCCAGAATCAGACACATCGCACATAAGTAAATGTTTTAATGACTTTAATGATGAAAGCACTGTGAGAGCCAGTTTTGTTGCAGTATTTGATGGTTTTGGCGACTTGAGAGTTCTTGAGAATTTTTGAACTGACTGACCTTCATTCCTTAAAGAAATGTGGGGCTGTCTTCTCTCTTTATTTAACAGAGAGCTTCTTGCCATAATATGGATTTGTACAGTAGTTGTATTAGCACTAATAGGACTATTGACCCTGTACCCACCCTTCCATTGTACAAGACAACTGATGGACTAAAGCACAAAATGAAAAAATATCACAAATTAACTCTTTCCAGTTGACTACCTCATGAATCCGATGAAAGAATGCCATGGCTTTGACAAGCTGTCATCGAAGTTAAAGGGGTCATATAGTCCCATATTTCATAAGTTAATATGATTCTTTAGGGTCCTTATGAAAAGTTTGTAATATACTTTAATTAAAAATTCTCAATGGTTGTGTAAAAAAACACTACTTTTACCCGGAAGTTTGTAATATCGTCTGACAACGCAGAAATTAAAAGAATGGATATGCATCGACTCGTTTGTCTTTCTCATCACTGCATGGGCATAAATTAACGGGCTGTTACGTTGCCGCGAGCAACGACAAAAAAAAAAGCGGAGAAGCTAACACAGGGTAAGTAGCGTACTGAGAGAGATACGAACGCGATGTGTTTACTGATGTGTTTACATGACT
>JAQMYJ010000001.1:22325783-22335847 GCA_030014305.1 Clarias laeviceps
GTACACACTCTCCTAACACACATTTCAGTCCAAACAGCTTGAAAAAGTGCATGTAGGACCGTATGACCCCTTTAAATGTGCTATAGCTACTTTGGACAAGCTAAAATATAATCCATATTCTTTGTTGTTTTCATGTGTTTTTATACTATAGTTTTTATAGCTTCAGTATTAATGTCCAATGTTGAAAATTATAAAATAAAGAAAAACCACTGAAGGAGAAGGTCTGTCCAAACCTTTGATTAGAGCTCTCCAAAATGTCTCAGTTAATTTTTCAGCTGAAATTCAGCTCAGATCCTGCATTCTGGCATGCTTGATTTTCATTCTGTTCCACTCCTTTTACAGATGTGCTGTTTCAGTAGCTGTAGCTTTAAATGAACTGCCTCTGAACACCCCTTTGAGGAAGTGCATTTTTCTAGCTAATGAGAATACAGGGAATGTTGGGCATCATGTATTTCACAATTATTTCCAGGCTTTTCTTACCCCTATTCCCAATTAACAAAATAAAGGGGAATAATATATGTAAGAGTGTTAATTTATGGTGATATCCTCAATGTTTAGAGATATAAAACAAACTAAAAAGACTAGGTTAGCCAGTTGCAGTCACCAGCTAATTGCTAACAGCTAACCTATCCCTTATTAAGCCTTTAGTGGTTAGCTGCTAACAGCTTTCTGCTTATGACTAACCTTGCCATCCCCAAGAGCAAAAGAAGATGAGGTGAGCCATAGCAATATTTACTGTAGCTCTTAAAAATGGAACTCTGAGAAAAGAGCGGGACAGAACTTACCATTGAGCTGGGGGAGGGTCTCTTGGTGTATGAGGTCACAATAGGGGGGGGTGGGGTCTGATTTTCTTGTTTAAACCCCAGCCAATAAAAAATGAAAGCAGAAAGCTTTTTGGCATACATAGTGGTTTACACAGGCAAACTTTAATCAACTTGTGCTATGTAGTGAAAAAAAAGCAAGTTGAAAGTAAAACTGCAGCAAAGGATGAGCGGGTCAGGCAGCAATTCAAAGACATGTGGTACGGAGAGTTTCACCACAGCATCAAGAAATGCATCCTTCATGTGATCAGACATTTTCTGTGGCTATTTTTGGAGAGCATATAAACAAGCCCAAAAACGAGATCTACAAGATAAAGGATGTAAAACTACCAATGCCCTTTGATTAGTTTGACTTTGAAATTTATAATGTGAGAAACATGATGTTTAGGATTTGATGCTGTTCATGTTTGGTTGTAGTATATGTTTTAAAGTGCTAAACATAATTTTTTTTTAATTAGCTCATTCAGTAGCACATTATTTGTAGGTCTCAGGAATTCAAGTCTTCATTCAACTACACGAGATCTTCAGAACAAATTATGTAAAAATACACAAACATTGCTTATCATCTTTCGCAGATATAAAGAGTTTGTTTTCTTAATGACCTGGGAGACAGTGTTTTTTGTTGACAATCAGTTGTGTGGTTGGGGCAGTGGTTAAATGGGAACCGTTGTTACTTAACAGTTCCTTGGACCCTCGAACACAGTTCCTGTCCGTGTAGAGCTTGGCTTTAACACTCCATATCCTCATCAATCTCCCCCAGGTTCTCTGATTTTCTCCCACCTCCCAAACGCAAGCCTGCTGGTCATCAGAAAGTCAGTACAGAATGAATAAGAATAAATGAAAAAAGGAATGAATGACTGAATGAATAAGGTGGTCGCTCAGTGTATGTCTGATAGGTGTTCACATGCATGTGCATGGAATTTACATGTTCGGCCCATGCGTGGTGGGTTTCCTCCGGACGCACTGGTTTTGTCCCAGAGTCCAAAGACATACAGATATTCTTGACCACTTAACCAAACCACTGACTCTAGTGTTAAAGCATTCAGACCTGTACTATTTTGGTGTACACCCAGGTTCCAAGAATTTTGTGAAAAGTGATAAATGTGTATAATTTTTTTCCACATTTATATCAACCAGTGTTTTAAGTAGTGATGGGGGAAAAATTAATTCAGTATGCATCATGTTTATTTTGGTGCATTTATTTATTTGGTTTATATGGTGATTCACTTTTTAAAAAAATTTATTAAAAAAAAAAAGTGCAGCTTTCGAGTAATGGAGCAGATTACATTAATGACTAATGTTATAAGGAATGGGCTACATATGGTTACTCAGGTTCAATATAGCTGTGAAGTGTTGAATAAAGCTAAGATATATAACTTTTGAGTAGTAACAACTTTTTTATAGTTTAATCATCTTAAAAATGTAACAAAATAGGGAAAATGTCAAATTTAATTGGGACATTTATAAAATCATGGTACCTGAATTGGCACCTATTGTAAGTATCATCATAATATCGTATCGGTTGGTCACTGGTGATTCTCATCCCCAGTTTTAGATTTCTGTACCACCATCACTTCATAACATTCTGCCCTACGTAGTTTGTTCACATCATGAACTGACATTTTTGTCCTGAGGAACATTTTTTTCTTTCACATCACACCAAATCATGAGTATTACCGTGACTGAATTTCCCATTACATTTACTAATGTCTTTCCCAGGAATATAAATGTAGATGTCACTTCAGTCTCAATTTTCATTGAAACACTTCTATTGAACAGTCCTTGGTACAAAATTGCCTACTTTAGTAATAAAGCATTTTTCAAAGTCAGTTAGGTATTTTTATTTTGCCATCCTGAGTCAAATCCTAGCCCAACCTCAGAAAGTTTCCTACATACTTCTGAATGTATTTTTCCCCCAGATATTCTTTCAGAAGCCCATTGCATTCACAAAGGAAAAAGCTTATCTCATAATTATGACTTCCTAACTCATAAGTATGATACATTTACGTACTTTCGCTGTCATAATAGTAAGTCATAATTATGAGATCAGGATCTCATAATTATGATCTACAGTAGTAAGTCAAAATTATAAGATAAATTATGATTTATTTTTCTTTTATAAATGCAATGTGCTTTTGTATATTCTGGATCTTTTCATTGGTCTTTAAGTGGGTTTAATTAGCCTATTTATATGGCTGTTATACAGTATCATGCTGTAATAACAATGTTAGATATATACAAATTAAAGTGAGTTTTGACATGTCTGAATAAAAACCCATGGTATCACACAAACCCATGTCACCAGAAGTTACCATCACTCCTCATGACACTTTGCTCTTAAAACAACATCCACTTTTCAGGGAAGGCTTTTCATTAGATTCTGGAGCATTGTGGGTATTTGCTCATTCAACCACAAACAATAGCATCCAACCTTGGCAATCCATGTCTTCCTGGATCTTGCTTTGTTAACATAGAGGTTGTCTTACTGGGACATATTTAGGCATATATATTTCCAATAATGATACTTTATAGGAAGACATTTAAGACAATTATCTTCTTTGAACTTTGTGCCATTAGTCTGAAGAAGAACCACATGTGTGTGATGGTCATGTGACCACAAACTTTTGGCCATGTAGTGTAGCATGTGCAGGTACAGTGCTGTGAAAAGGTCTTTGCCTTTTCTTTCTTGATTTGTAATTTATTTATTTTTGTCACACTTAAAAGATTGAGATCATCAAATCAACAAAATTCAACAAAAAAAATTATTTTACACAAAGATAACGTGAGTAAATCCAAATTGCAGTTTTTAAATAGTGATTTTTTTTTAAATATAGGGAAAGAAGCTGTCCAAACATCCCTAGCACCCATTTGAAAAAGAAATTGCCCTTAAACCTAACAATTGGTTGTGTCACCCTTGGAGGCAACAGTTGCAATTAAGCATTTGCGATAACCAGCAATGATTCTTTCACATCGCTGTGGGGGAATTTTGACCCACTATTCTTTGCAGAATTGTTTAATTCAGCCAGATTGGAGGGTTTTTGAGCATAAGTGACCTGTTTAAGGGACTTAATAAGATTTAGAGGTGTACTTTCTGGCGTTTTTCAAATCATTGTCCTGCTGCATAACCAAAGTGTGCTTAAGCTTGAGGCTGTGAACTGATGGTTGAACATTCTGGTAGAGCACAGAATTCATGGTTCCATCAACTATGGCATGTCGTCCAGGCCCTAAAGCGGCAAAGCATCCCCAGAACATCGCACTACCACCTCCATTTTTGACTGGTTGCATGATGTTCTTTCTATGAAATGCTGTGTTAGTTTTACATCAGATATACTGTAACGGGATACACACTTTTCAAAAGTTCAACTTTTGTCTAATCAATCCACAGAATATTTGCCCAAAAGTCTTGGGGATAATCAGGATGTTATTTGGCAAATGTGAGACGAGCCTTTGTCATCAGTGGCAAAGCTTCCATGGATGCGATTTTTGCCCAGTCTTTTTCTTATTGTTGAATCACGAACACTGACCTTAACTGAGGCAAGTGAGGCCTGCTGTTCTTTAGATGAGGTTCTGGGTTCTTTTATGAGCTCCTTGGTGAGTCGTCGCTGTGCTATTGTAATAATTTGCCCCAGCCACTCCTGGGAAGGTTCAGTATTGTACCAAGTTTTCTCTATTTGTGGATAATGGCACTCACTGTGTTTCACTGCAGTCCCAAAGCCTTAGAAATAGCTTTGTAACCCTTTCCAGACTGAAACATTTTAATTACTTTGCTTTTCATCTGTTCTTGAATTTCTTTAGATCATAATATGTTGCTTTTTAGATCTTTTAGCGTGCTTCACTTGGTCAGAAGGTCCTATTTAAGTGTTTTCTTGATTCAACATGTCTGGCAGTAATTACACCTTGGTGTAGCAAGTGAAATTTAACTGGGATTTCCTAAAAATGTGGCTAAGCGCAATTCATTCATGATTTACCGTAGCATGGAGGGGGAGAGGGTGGGGCAATTACTTTTTCACATTAGGCCAGGAAGGTTTGGACAGATTTACTCACTTAATACAAATCTGCATTTTGTATTTACTTCTGTTATCTTTGTGTAATACAGTACTTACATGTGTGATTTCAATTATTTAATTGTGACTTACGTGTAAAGATGCAAAAAAAGAAAAAAATCCGGAGGGGGGTGGTTGGGGTGAGCAAATATCTTCTTATACAGTCCTGTGAAAAAGTATTTGCTTGTAATTAGAATGCATGTAATTAAGTGTTAAGGGTGTTTTGCTAAGTTAAGTTGGAATCACTTCACCCAAAAGAGTGTCACAAAAGAGTGTTTGTGGAGGTGTTATGTTTACAACATGCTATCATACATCTAAAAGGGAACTATTTGTGTCAGATGATGTTGATGTTATTCATCCTCTGCTGTTTTTTGATTTTTGTTGTGAACACGCATTTAAGACGCTGAGGAACAGAACTCTGGTTTCATTTTGATTGAGATAATCAAAATGAAAGTGATGGTAACTCCATGCTGGATGGATACTCCATACTCTGAGTTGTTTAGTCATCTGATTATTATATATTCTTATTTCTTTTCTCATTTTCTCTCTCTCTCTCTCTGTGTGTGTGTGTGTGTGTGTGTGTGTGTGTGTGTGTGTGCAGGAACAAGCAAAAATCATCGAGCCACTAGACTATGAAAATGTGGTGTTCCAACGGAAAGCACAGATCCACAGTGATCCTCAGAGAGACTTGCTGCTGTGGCCAGCTGATGACGTCTCAGTGAGTCCACCAAAAATAACTCCCATTATGATACAGTAGAGTTCAGTGCAGGCGGCTTTAAGAACACACCACGAGAGTGGTGTATATTTAACCCTACACCATAAAGAGTACATTTAATCCAAGATTTATCTTCATCATAAAGTAAATAAAACAGTAGTAGATTACATAGTATAATGAAGCAAATAGAAAATTCACTATTAAATAAACAAAGCTCCATCAGTAAAAAACTATCATTTTATAACTGCATTATTGCTCTATGATAGGGAATTATATTTAAAATAGTATAGATTTAGTTTTTTCTCCTGTGGGTTTGTTGATATGGATCTGCAATTATACTAATTTGGGACTGTCATACAGAATAGTTTTTAAACAGCCAGTTAATGCCTGCTGCACTGAATATTCCTTTGATACTGCTTTTTTTCAGGAGTCACGAATTGAGCGTCAAAGGAGAACGACCGTCTCTTCTGTACCTCAGAATGCTGAGCAAGAAGCTAAAAGCTTATTTGCAACAGAGGTAATTTGCAGAACATCTGATTCTGGTTTAAAAAAAAGCTTGACTAATACATATTCCTGGATTAAACACTGTGGCTTTGTCACACTTTCCTACATTACTCATGTTTTTATGAGTAAATCTGTTACTGTGCTCTTGTAACTGATGAATGTTCTTTTGGCAGTGCATCAAAATGTACAAGACTGACTGGCACGTGATCAATTACAATTATGAGGCTTACTCAGGATGTTTCCGTGCTCTTCCCAGGTAGGAGAAATATTATTGCTATTATTATTATTATTACTGCTACTACTATGAGGGGATGTTCAAGTCAAACCGGGACTTTTTATTGTGCAGAATGAGTAAAAACTACCTTAATTTCTCTATATAATTCCCCAGCTACACTAATGCACTTATCCCAGCGTTTCACTAGTGCTTGGATACCTTCATCCTAGAGAGTTTTCTCAGTATGCTGGAGCTATGATCGGACTCCCTGTTTCACATCCGAAATGCTGGCCTCCCAGGAACTCCTTTAATGGCCCAAAGCGAGGTCAGGACTGTACAGGGGATGTGGCAATAACTCTAGCCGAGTTCCTGTAATGTGCAAGTGGTGCGGTGTGCCTTATGAAGTCGTTCATTGTCCTGCAAATACAGAACGCATTTAGTAATCAAATAGTATTACCATGTATACAGTATATATCAAATAGTATTACTATTATATTACAATAGTAATCAAACCAGGCCGTTTTTTTTTTTTTTTGGATAAGAGCGTTCCACTTGCTGAATGTTCATGGAAAAGACTGCACCAGGCTTTAAACCATTTTAGCTGGGGGCATCAATCACGGACATATTGCCTTCTTTAAAACGTTTCAAAGATTTTACTGCAGCTAAGAGTCTCATCATCATACTGTGCTGAAAGTCTATAAATATCACTTGTTTTTACACATTTATTCATGACAGATTTCATCACAAGTCCTGGTTTGACTTGAACACCCCTCATAGAATTGTGTGTAACTGGGACACATCATTGTTTGTGTGCAAATCCCACACAGTTGTCACGCTGTGTAGTTATGTCTGAGGTCTGAATATGGATGCATGCATTTTCGCTGTTAACTCCACATCTTGTGTGTCCATATACTATACTGTATGGCCCTTAATGAATTAAAAAATTACTTTTGCTAGTAGTTATATTGGGTTGTTTCAATTTATTTTTGGATAACAGTTTTGGAAATTCTTCAGAATGTCACAATGTTTTTAGTGTATTTAATTGTTCTTATGATCTCCTCACAGTCCAGATGTTTTGCTTTGTTTCCTGTTCTAGTAAAGGGACTAAGACTGAGAAACTTCCACAACACGTGTTTGAGACTGATGAGGGAGAGGAGGTAAGGCGGCTTGAGTGTGTGTCTGTGATTCTTTATTTCTGAACATTGTACTTACATGTGTTCTCAAGCCGGAATCAGAGAAACCTACAGGTCGGCATTTAAACATAATGTACGTCTTATGATCTCCATGAGCATTCATGGTTTGTTTGAAGCCGGGTATCCAGGAGAGGCAAATGTACTGATCTAATAAATAATAATTTATGTCATCATTTGAGAGGGAAATCACAGTCACATGTCTAGATACACAGAGGCCTTTTCAGTGGCCTGAGGCTCTCACACTATAAATAGCCTCAAATGAAATGTCCGGTCGATGTGGTTGATACGAGATGGAGAGAATGAGTGATTGTAAATGGAAAAAGGATTGCTTTTCTCCATCTTTTGTGTGTCCGTGGGGCGTTAATGCATTTAGAGGCTGTTCTAATTTTGAACGGCTTTGTACTTTCTTGTTGGGTTTTTCTTGAGATTACATCATCATGATCACGATCCAGACGTCTTACTGTACTCCTAGTCCTACTACTGATATCCCATCATGTTTGTTTATGTTAGGCAGCCAAATGACATTAGCCGGGCCATGTAGATGCCTTTTGAATTCAAACATGATGGAAAATAAAGGCTCTCAATCAATAGAGCAGTGAGGGGAAGAAGGGAAGCAGGAGAGTGATCGACCCTTTAGTCTCAGAGGAGCAATGAGAGAGAGAGAGAGAGAGAGAGCGAGGCAAAAAGAGAGCGAGAGAGACATTGAGAGAGGAGGGGAAAGGAAGAAGAATTGAGGAAGGAAGAGGGACTGCACTTGGACAATCACATTACAGTAGAGAGCTACAGAAAAGCACATTGATATAGGGCACCAGGCCACTTCAATTATATTAGTGAGATACATGTGCACACACACAAGCCCACACAGACACACACAAACACACCTCTGCTCACTACATGAGTTAGGTTTGCAATCTTAAGCACCAAACCACTGATAAATCAGAAATAACATTAAGGAATGTCATTTTTTACTTTGCTAAAACTGATCGGAGATTGCCTGAAAACATCAAGTAAGTTTGCTGGTCATGTGCATGAATAGCAGTCCATGGTTTGCTAATTTATTTGTGATGAATCAGAATTAAATAATTGACCCTAAGCTTGATTTAAAAAAAAAATTTAATTAGACATCTGAGACAAAACTACTGTATATGCAAGTATCAGACATAAACATATAAATGACCCCTTTTTAAAGAATAATCAAGAGAGATGTTTAACAAATAACCCTTAGCTAGAACCTAACTTGTTGCCTGGCCAGTTACAATAGCTGCAGGAATCGATGCTATTCAACCCTAACGTTAGCAAAGAAAGCAGGCACATTTAGTTAAATAAAGCCAGTTAATAGCTATGTTTATATGAACAATATTTCTCCAATGCGATAAAAAGCATTCCGATTAGAGATCCCAACTTAACAGTTTACAAATTCGTTTACACGCTCAAAACATTTAATCAGAATAAAACTTTCTTCAAAATGGCTCAGCCCAACCTGACATGTTTAATCTGTCAGAAATATAGCAGAAGAAAGAGAAGAAGTATTTTTCTTCAAATTTGAGGTTAGGTTCGGCTTTTGTGTCATGATTGGTTAAAAGAATTCTCATCTGTGATTGGTTACGTATGAAATGGTGATGAGTAATATCGTTGGAGACTGACAATTTTTATCAGGCTCCAGCTTTTCTTTACAACACTTTTGATGACAGATTTACGATATGGAGATACAAGGGGGTATCAAAAAGTTTCGAGAATAGTTTTGTAACCCACCAACAGATGGCAGCACAAGGCTGCATGCACAGTCACAGGGACCACCGACCTTCATAAGTCAGTGTGCCAAAAGACGTGGTCTTGTGTACATCGGGAGCTGTGCAACTGGTGCTAACCTGACCGGTACCACATCTGCCATTTCATCATAAACAGCAAGTTAGAACAAAGAGCGAATGTGAAATTCTGCATAAAACTGGCATGAAACTTTTTACATGATTCGGCAAGTTTACAGCGATGCTGCAATGAGTCGCTCACACATGCTTCAAGAGCGGAAGAACATCACTGGAAGTCGACGAGAGATCAGGAAGTCCTTCAACTTTCTAAAATGTCAAACCCATTTGGCAACTTGTGCATGATGATCGTCAGAGAACAATCCACAACATTGCTGCCGTTGTCAGTGTGACATACGGAACAGTCCAGGCAATCCTCACTTGTGATTTGAACATGCGCCTCCAGGCTGCTGACTCTAAAGGAGAAGGAACATCACGTCAAAGTCTGCCTAAGAACTCCGTCAGCAGTGCCGTGGGTGTCCCATCCTTCATGTAGAGGAACATTACTGGTGATGAAATTTGGGTGTGTGAGTCTTCACAATGGAAGGGCCCATCATCTCCATGGATGAAAAAGGCGAGGCAGGTCTGCAGCTCGACCAAGTGCATGCTCATTGTCTTTTTCGAGATCCATGGCATTGTGCATCGAGAATTTGTCACCAGGGGCCAGACCACCAATAGCGAATTTTACTGTCAGGTTTTAAAGTGCCCCTATTATGCCATTTTAAAGGTTGCTAATATTGCTTTATGAGTCTCTTAAAACAGGTTTACATGT
>JAQMYJ010000001.1:22339218-22377452 GCA_030014305.1 Clarias laeviceps
GTTTACCATCCACGCTACATTGGGCTAACCGCTAAAGCTACGTCTTCTGGTCACCGAGGTTAGTTCATCTTGACACTTGGTGCCAGATACCAAAACTTACCTTTAGAGGTCAGAGCCATTTTAGTGGCACATGGAGAAGGTACACAGTAAAATGCTGCTTATTTTAATGTTATATTATCTCTGCCCTGGGCAAGTCAAGTCAAGTCGAGTCAAGTAGGCTATTATTATGATTTCAACCATATACAGTTCAGTAGACAGTGAAAGGAAACAGCATTCCTCCTCGACCAAGGTGTTCCATACAAACAACATAAATTAACAACATAACAAATTGACAGATGCTAACTAGCTAACTAATATACCTAATTAGCTGACTACCTATTACAAAACAGATTAGCATTATACATTTACAAAAACCTATTACAAAAAGACAACATGCTAATGTGCAAAACAAGAGCAACAACATGACAAACAACATGACAGTCCAATACTGTGGAAATGAGGTAATGAGTTGAGGGAGTGAGATGAGAACAGTTATTAACAATATTAACTTATTGTTTGGTAAAAAGTTAATAAATAGCTAAATCGCTGTAAAGCTACAGTTTGCCTTGCAGTCAAGCCAAATCTAATCCTAATCGAGAATTCAACAGCATAGTGGTACAACTCCTTTTAAGATTCAGTGTATACCTTTATTGATGATTCTTCTCATCATTGACTAGCTAAAAACTATTGATTCATACAAATAACTTGTAAAGCAAACTTTCAAGAACATTTATTCTGTAAAATTACACTTTGTCAGGCCGGTTTAGTTCAGCTTGTTGTTCATCATTGTATCACCTTCACTTCCCTATCCAAGTTTCATACTTTTATTTTCACTGAGGAAGTTGTTTGAGAGCATTTTGCCTTCAGAGTTTCCTGTGTGTCAGAAAAGGGGATCTTGGAGCAACTATGCAACGCGTGTTGCTTGTGTATGTGTGCATGTGTGCTTGAGCCTGGGTGATGCCTTTAATTAGAGCACAGATCATCCCACTCTTCTGCCCTGTGCGTAAATATTTTTCTTTGTGTAGGCAGACTGGGCCATGGGCTACTGCATTCTGTGGGAGTTTTATTGAATAGAGCACAAAGTCAGACACTTGATTTAGTTCAGTTCGAATCTGGTCATACTGTATGTTGGGAGAAATTTTAAACAGTGTGTATGTACTGTATGTATCTTTTGTATGTAAATTATTAAGGTATCATTTTATGGTCTTACATCGGTTTTATTTTTAAACTGAAAATTGCTATTTATATAGTGATAATGATATATGTGTGCGAAGCTTGGTAATTATGATTAACATGTTCAGATAGTCTTAGATGACCACAAGATAACCCCCAGCAGTTTCGGTATAGCATAAAGGTGGCTGTTTGTCATCTTCCTGTCCCTGTTCTCTGGAGTCGTTATCTGTAACTCTATTGCTATTGACTTGGACCACATTTTTTAAATCACATACTTAAAAACATTTTACGTCTGAGTAAACAGTGCTGACTGTACAGCAAATAATTTTCCATGAGGTTAATGTGTCCAGCAACAACTGGCCATGTTAAACTTGCAGTTTGAATATACTGCAGTAGTAAAAGTAGTTGAAGTGTGCTTAAGTTATGTTTTGCTTGTTATAGGTTTATAAATGATGCAGGGACTTTCAGATAGCCTCAAAATTAATATAAACAACATGTTGCTTTGGTTTATTTGCAGTAATAATTATAATTATAATAATTTGCCAGGCTTTAGATAGATGTTGTACTGTTAGGCGCAAGTCAGCTCCATGTTACTATATTACACATTTGCATATATACACTGATCTGCCATTACATTACCACCATACAACATTAGCAGTGAATATCAGTTATATATCAGTTATATATCAGAATCTTGGGCAATTAAGCCTCGTTTATGCCTGTGAAGGTCTGATCCGCTCCCACAGAAAAGATAATGTAGCACAAACTGCTGAGGAAAGTTAATGTTAGCCATGGTAGAAAGATATCAGGACACTCGGTGCATCACCACCTGCTGTGTACTGGACTTAGCAGGCAAAGAGTCCGAGGTTTTTGATTTGGCCTCCAAATTCCCCAGATGTCAATCAGATTAAGCATCCATGGGATGTGCTGGACAAACAAGTCTGATCCGTGGAGGAATCGCCTTGCAATTTATATTACAGTGGAACCTTGGATTACGAGCATAATTTCGTTCCGGAAGCGGGCTCGTATTCCAAAACACTTGTAAACCAAATTTATTTTTCCCATAAGAAATAATGGAAACTCACACACACACACACACACATGCCTTTACAGCCCCCTCCCACCCCCTCCTCCTCTCGGCTTCACACACAAACACACGCACACACTCTGCCTTACACAGAAACTCTGCAAGCACTAAGACCCAGGGGAGACGATTACCTACAATTCCGCAGCGCAGGAGAGAGAAAAACCGTTGGCTCAGTTGTGATAACGTGACGCTCCGCATCAAAACAAGAAGCGCATGTGTGATACATGATACTCGGTACTTGTAAACCAAGACCAAGCTCGTTTTTCAAGTAAAAATTAATTAAAAATGTTTGCTCGTCTTGCAGCACATCTTCAGAGCCCTTGTGGAGTCATGTCTTGAGAAGTCAGAACTGTTTTGGTGACACAAGGGGAGCATACACAATACTGGGCCTAATCTTTTAAGGTTTTAATGTTATGGCTGTCTCCTTTACTCAGATGAAGAAACCAGTAGCCAAGGAAAAGCAGAGAGCATTACTGACGGTTTTGGACGGAGTCTTCATCCTGAGCTTATGAAGGTATAGTGAATTATGAATAATTTATCCACTTATTGTACCTCTAATTTATTATCAAATTGTCTACTGCACATTAAGTTATTGAGGGCTTTTGTGCTCTCTCTTTCTGTCTGTCTGCTCATCTCCTTCTCTATGTCAATTAATTCCTCACCTCCATCACATCTTCAGTATGCCAGAGAAACAGACCCGCTCAATAAAATCAACAGGAATGAAAGCAGGCAGAGGATCCTTTGTTTAGATCCAGAGACTCAGGTTGGCAGGCTTTATACTGTCCTAAACTTTTATTGGTGTGGCTCTTTCTGTCATATACTCTTCCTGTGTTTGTAGTCTAATAACCAAGTCTAATTGAAATAGTATTATTGTCTTCTCAGAGACTGGATTTCTCAGGCATCGAGCCAGACGTGAAGCCATTTGAAGAGCGATTTGGTCGCCGGATTATGGTCAGCTGCCACGACTTGACTTTCAGCCTGCAGGGTTCCATCAGTGAGAAAAGCGATGCAGTTCCGACCAACGTAAGAGACATTTAACTACCGTTTCAGATCTATCAGTCGTCACATGTATGAGTAGTGTCTTAGTAATCTAATGATGAATACAGATAGCTCTTATCAATATTACTTGATGTTTTGATGATGTTTTTTTAAGAAGCCTTTCCTACATTTTTTAACTGTTTGGGAGGGAGCGCACCGAATTTCAATTCTTAACTGCATGCCTTAATCTGATACAAATTAGATGTGCATTGGCCATGATTATTACAATTTATCTGAATTACTTTTGATGAACTTTTTACATGTCTCTCAACCATGCCAAACTCATCTGTCGCAACCTGTCTATGAACGCTCATTATTTACCCACGCAATACTTTCGACACCTCACAATTTGCTATGAATTATTAATACTAGTCTTTTTTGCTATGATTCTCATGAATTCCCTACAGTTTGTCAATGGTTCATATCAAATTCCTTCTTATACACATTTAAAGTCAGATACCATTCCATGTCTTCTCTGTCAGCATAGCTGTCTCAAAATAAGCACTTAGTGAACAGTGTATGGCCGATTGTAACACCGCAAAGCAGTGCACTACATGTCAATTGCATGTTGAAATGCCGCAACCCAGAATAGTTAACTAGTGCTGTATTGTTTGGGAATTATTGCTTCTTTATATGTCCAATCACACCGATTGATTGATCTTAAGACCGCGTGTGATGTTTTAGTAAAACCAAGACATTTCTTGACTAATGTTGAGATGAAATTATGACAGTTTGGGACGGTACACAGATAACTACGTTCAAACAATATGTTTGTAGTTTTTAGACATTGAATAGTGTCAAAGAGGCATGGAACAACTACAAAGTCCAGAAGAAATGATACAATCTTAGAGTTACGAGTTCACTGTTACGATATTTATTAGTCAATTACTCCGTTTCACTCAAAATAGCTGAACTCTGGTGAGCCATACCCGAACTCTGAAAAACTTCCTGTCTATCTTCCTGTGATTTTCAACGATCTCAGGATCATACCGGTTTACGGTCAAATTCAGGAAGCTGAGAAAGTGCCCTAACACGTGACTTCAACATCATCCATGTGATTTGATTTTTGGTGACTGGTCAGGTCACAGCATATCATTTATGCTTTATATTCTTAAAACCCTAGTGAATGTGGACATTGTGTTGTGGAAGCAGCCGCTCCCATCAGATGTAGGATCTTTCCTCAGAGGCTTAGGCTGATCATGCAGTCTAAATTAACGGGACGACTGGACAGATATTATGCCAGGGAAATGCCTACATAACAGAGGCACACTCTTCTCTTTAATTTACCACTTTTCTGTATTATATGATTTTTATTACTTTTAAGAATTTGCATGCTGCATTCGACAGGATACGATAGGAACTATTATTTTCATCTAACAAGTTTGCAAAAAAAATTTAATAAATGCTGCCAAAATTCAATTCAGTCTTTATATTCAGACATTTCTGCCTATGCGTTAACTCACTCCACTGAGACTTGAATGATGATGGATATCACTTTGGCCTAAGCACTGCTTTTACAGAAAAAGGGCTATAAACCAGAGTAATGGGTGTAATCCTCAGCAGAGTACTCTGGATGGCATATGCGTAGGAATGCTGACAGACACTAGTGTGGTTGGAAAAACTGTGGCACTCCTTCCAAAAGGAAGCATGAGAGTCTTGGAAATATTTATAGGTAATGGAGTAGACTTTCATAAGTCACGCTGGCTGTTTGTGTTTTAATATTAGGCAGCACCATATGGAAATTATTTTTATTTAGCTATTTAAGTTGCTATGGCATTTTTTATTAAAATACAAAAATATATATATAAAAAAGATAAAATGTCTTGCGTGCCCTTATCGTATCCACATTTCAATGGGCATCAATGTGGTTAAACATCTTCAACATCTAACATTTACTTGACCTTCATAAAATATTCATTATAGAGTACATTATAAAGTAGTATTTTAAGTATGTTTATGACAGACAAAAAAAATCCCCAATAATGATCAGGGGTAAAAAAAATTTTTTTTCTGATTTAAAATTCATTCATTTTTTTTTAAATTGATAATTTTTTTGTTTTCAGTAGCATGTTAATAAAGCTTTGCAATGTGTGCAGTATGAATGTTTACTGTCATCCAGCTAAAATAGGAAAAGCACTTCGTAACAATGTTATAAATACAAAATCAATTATCACTTTAGTTTAAGTGCATACAACCTTTTAATTCAATTAATGTTTGAGTTTCTTGATGAAATGTGGCTGGATTTGTGCTTCATACTGTAATATAAGGGAGGTCAAACTTGGACTTGTGAATGAAGGTGTAAAACCGATTCACTTTTACAGTAGACTTAGAGCAGACGACAGTGTTTTTAGCTGCAGTAAAACATTTGATTGGTGAAAGCTGTACATCCGTGAATGGCGATCCCCACTGAGGTGGCTCATACTGTAGCTCATTATAGTCGTGTCCGTGAACATTCTGGTTCTTGAAAATCCACATGAATTTTCACCAACTTGCAAGAGAGACACATCATGAACACCACTTGCACTTTACAGGAACTTAGTTATTGCCACATCCCCTGTACAGTCCTGACCTCCCTCCAAGCCATTTCCACGTGTTTGGGCCTGAGTTTCAGACATGAAGCACCAATCATGGCTCCAGCGTAAAAAGTGCATTTATGTACAGTACCAGGGGATTATATAGAGAAATAAAGGGAGTTTTTACTCTTATAACTGCGTTCTATTATCCTGTGCAATCAAAACCTAGTAATGAGTTTACTGTTCTTTTAGAACATAAGTCACAAATAAAGTGTACCATATTATTATGCCAAATTGTACATGGAGTTTTGTCACATATGATTCCTAAACTGTGTTTGGTATACCAAGATAATTTTTTCATTCTCCTATTTCTCACTCCAGCTGGAGCCGTTCTTCCTCAGTTTCGCCTTATTTGATGTAACCAAAGGCTGCAAGATCTCCGAAGATTTCCACGTGGATCTGAACCCAGCATGTGTGAGAGAGATGCTCTCTGAGGCCCCTCACACACCCACTGAATCAGAAGCAGGAGAAGTGGTAGATGCAGTCAGAGTCAATGGCTTACCTGTTATTCAGAGAGTGTCAGAGTCTCTTCTACGCTTTCCAACTCAGGTAGGAAGTGAACTTTTGTTTTAGATTATAATCGTATGTGAATGGCTTTAAGAAGAACAGAGTATTTTTCCCATATGATAATTTACTGTTTAGTTGTAAATTAGGCGAGGGTTAAATATTTTCCAAAAAGAACACATTCCAAAGTGTTTAAATCATCTAATAACCACAACAATTTGCAGAAAATCTTAGGATGTAATTAAGGCTACAGGGAATACAGAGACGCTACACATGCTTTGACAAAACCCGTAATACTGTGCAATGTCAGCATGTGATAGAAAAAAGGAGAAGTTGGGCTTAATTCATGAACCCTGTAATTCTAGTCATATATGTGACCCATTACGTTAAATCAGGTATTACATCACATTTTGGGTGATTTGCTAACTTTAATATGAATATTCATATTTTCAGATTTGTGGATCAATAACCTCCACTTTGATACCAAGTTTATTACTGTATTATGTCCAGTTGCTAAGATATGGTTAGTAGGTTTTGTTTCAAAGGAGGGCCTTTGGAAAACTATTTCAAAATCATATTTTTAAAATAAATTTAATTAGTAAGAATGAGTCGGTCTCCCAACCTCATTTTGACAACAGGATTTCCTTGCTACCCCTACTTTCCCAAAAAGCATGTTTTTCTATCACAACTAGATTAACCATCTTGGATAATGTCCATTAAAGTGCTTTAAAATAATGTTTAACATTAAAATTTTTCAGCATCAGAAAGATAAGTTATTTATTAACAGATTCTTTTCGCCAAAATTGAAAATTTGGCCTTATGAAGGCCCAGTGGAGGCGCCCTTCAAATAAAGTGTATCATATTATTATGCCAAGTCGTACATACAGTTTTGTCACGTCAGATTTCTAAACTGTGCTTTACCAAGTTATTCATTTTTCAGATGTTACCTATTTACCAACTGCACTCTATTGGCCATTGCGCAAAAAAACAACCCGTGTGACTTAATCCCTGACTTGATATGACGGATCATAAATATCACGAAAAGCAGCAAACAAAATAAAAGTTTTTTAAAAAAAAAAAGCTGTAAATAGAATTTTCAGCTCAAGTTACAGTACAGTATAGATGAGCTTGGTTACATTATGTTGGTACCGAATGTGGCATGTAAAATATTTGAGCCATTGGTTGATATGTTACTATGAACATGCACTACAGCACTGATATTTTATTGTACAGAAGGTGATGCGTATAATTTGCCTGCAAACATTTTCTCTGGAATATTTTCTGTTGTTCCCTTACTGTTGTTCCCTGAACTAGTAAGGTTAATGCAAAACTGCAGCTTGTCATGTTATTTAGGTGTAAACCCTGTGACCAGAGAGCTGACGTCCATGTTTCCTTCTATAAAGTTAAATAGATGTCTTCTTACAAAAAGCTTTAACATATCAATGATTTCACTCCTGGATAACATTTAAATTTTAATCAGTTCATTATCTGGTCCTTAGACACAGAGTGAGTAGCCTTGTATAAACGTTTTAATAAAAGCCCTACACAGTTGTATTCACAATGGCAAAAATCAAGTTCAGTATAACAGTCAAAGTTGAAAATAAAAATTCACATGATACAACAGAACCAGAGGGTAATCCGAAAATACATGGCAGAGGTTCAACACAGCAAGGTGATTAGGAACTTACACAACTGTAAACATCAGCAAAGCTTTGCAATAAATGAATGTCCATGATCTGCTTATTAAGTGCTAATCCAGGAAGTGACCTGGAATTAGGAAATGGCAGAAGTCACACTAGAATTCTCAAGAGCATGACCTCTGCTGGCCAGAACAGGGAAATATCACTCACAATTGGTCTTAGATTGCATGGAGCGGTTGCCATACAAGTTCATTTGTTGCAATAAAAGCAATGATTTATGTGATCAAGCACATTAATATCAATTTGAATTGGAGCTTTTCTGTTACAAAAGATTAACCAAACCTTTCTGACCAATTAGATTTGGGTATTCAGTAATGCTGAGGTATAAATCTATGACTGAACTACCAACATACTGAACTAAGACACTGTTCCATTCACTTGGGACACTGAAAGCTGAATCTTATAGAACGCATAATAAATGCATGCATAATAGAAATGAACATTTATATGGCTTTAGAAAACCTCTGATACTGTACATGCACATACGGTAGCTTGTACAGTACGACCAGCTTTCTAGCCTGAGTGGTTTTCTTTATTTTCCTATCAATACCTATGTTTACATTGACAGTATTTCATCAATCTGACTGAAATCATTCTGATAAAAGACTCCAGTTGAACTGCTTACATGGACGTTGATCCCACAAGATATGTGTTTATATGCTCAAAGCTTTTAATAAGAATATTAATTGAAAGAATGTATTTATTCAAAAAAAAGAGAAACATTCAGATCAAGTCTTTACATGGTTAATATATACTGTACATATTGAAAGCATTATCCATGGTTGACACCATTCCTCTCATTTCAACTAATAATTCCTTATGCTCGGGCAAGATCAGGTCAGACTGTAGTATTTACAGTACATTGTGCAGCTTTATTCCGATTTGTCCATTACGAGGTGTCATCAAAAAGTTTCTAGAGTTGTTTTATAACATGGCTGCACGCACAGTCACAGGAAGCACAGATCTTCATAAGTCAGTGTGCAACATCACTGGAAGATGACGAGCGATCGGGAAGACCTTCAACGAGTTCAAACCCTGAAGATGACAAAACCATTCAGCAACTTGTGCATGATGATCATCAAAGAACTTCTGCACCCATCCTACTCGCTAGATAATAATAAAGAATTAATAATTAAGTAAAACGTAAAAAAAAACTAATTTACGTTTAAAACTTGTAAACAAAGCTAATTTTGAAACCTTTTATTGCCATCTCATATTCCCATTACTACTGGTATATTAGGGCCTAATATGTCCATTTGATGGCAGTACAAGACAGGTGAAGTGTAGTAAAATCTTTGATCATTACTCTCATATGGATATAAAACACATGGATATAAAACTAAAAGATTGATCCCTAGAGTCACAGTCCTACACTCACAAAAAATGGCAAACAGTGCAAAGACAAAAAAAATGAAGGACAGCAGCATGAACATGTTGTGTAGGTGGATTTAGTAAGTATCATGAAATGAAGTCAGATGAAATGATCTGAATAGAACCTTGGCCTTGATATGTGTTAGCCTTCTATTGCACATTATACTGTAATAATTCAGTTATGCATTAGTAAACCAGTATGCAAATATGTAAACAATAGAATTAAGAAAACAGAAGCCTTTCCCTATTTGCTCCTGAGGTTTGCCTGTGATCAGAAAGCTCTTTCTTGTGTTTCAGCCCCTGTGTGTGCATTTTGCATTCACTCACTAATACCGTCTCTGATCCATTAGAGCCATTTCTTCAACCGCGCCAGTGCTGCATAGTAAATCATAGGCTGTGCCCAGACCGCTCTGTGCTTTAACTGCCACGGTGGGAACTATGACGTGGCTTACTGGAACTGACACAAGCCAGAGGCTAACTCAGCACAACACAGAATAACATCTGTGACATGAAAGATTCTGTGATGGAGGGAGGGAGAAATGAGAGAAGAATCCAATTCCAGATGGGGACAGAATAATTACATGCGAACTATAAAGGCTATAAAATTAGGAAAAAAGTCTCACAAATGTATCTAATTTTATTTTGACTAGTCCTGAAAAATCTTATAGATGACATGCCTAAGAATTCACAAAACACACATATTTTCATACATAATGCCTAATGTCTGAATAAAAATTTGGCTTGTTGGAAGCAAAAGCAACAATTTCCTCATAAACAGAGACAAATTCAGTTATATGTGGAATAGTGTGCTGAAAGTCTGCATGTTTTTTCAAATTTACAAGAATGTCTATCCTAGCAGTGTACAAATCACTTAATAGGTAAAAATCACAGAATACATTTTTCCAATATCATCATTGCATCATTTTAGATTTCACTTGTTCCTGCTTTTATCCATGGTTTCTTATATTTCTCATTTCATTGACGCATTATTAAACATAAAGCATAATCATACACTGCATGGCCATAATATATATTATATATATATTATATTATATATAAAATAAAAGAGCAGTGTATGATTATGATTTATTTAAGTCTATTTAGTTTTGCCAGTTCACCTTAGTGTTCCATGCATCAATGGAATGTCATGAGAAACATAAGAAACAGAGTGATTGATATTATTTTTCCAGAATTCGGCTTATGTACAGTATATAGATTTCATTCAACTATCTTTAGTTTTAATTATGCTGTGCAAATGTGCTGGCCAGTTCATAGGTAAAAATGATTCCTTATCCTGCCAGCTCCATTCTTTCACAATTTGAGTGCTGAAATATGCCTATACCAACAGGGAAGAATAACGGGAATAACCCGGTCATTCAGTATATTCAGGTCACCAGCTGACTTAAGTTTATTGCCACATGACATGCTAGACCTAGGCCTAGACCTGACTGGCTGAAGCAACCCCACATCATAACACTGCCTCCAGAGCCTAGTGCAGTGGGCACTATGCATGATGGGTTCATTGCTTCATGTGCTTCCCTTCTTACCCTGATGCAGCCATCACTCTGGCACAGGCACAATCTGGACTCATCAAACCACATGCGACGCCTAAGCTTTTAGCATGTTTAAACAATGCATTGGACATTTCCTAACCCAATTCCAGTGATTTAAAATTTCTTTTGTTGTTTTCTTTGCTGCATGCTGGGCAATAATGTGATCATTCTGAAACTGTGACTTTTTGGCCAGGCAGTGGATGGTATATGAGGTTTCTGATATTTATTTGTTTATTTGTTCGTTAATTTATTATTAATATTGCTGAAGAAAGGAATACTTTTTTTATTCACAATAAAAAAAAAGAAATATTGCTATTAAACAGCTTAGATTACCATATCTGCAGTAACACATACCACTTCTATACATCACCCAGTCTAAAATGGCCAGCAAAAATTCTTTCAGCATTCTTGGTTTCAGTGTTCAGTAAACTATGTGAAATACTACTGGTGCTGTTTTCACTCCTTGTGCATGTTGCATCATCTATTTCTATCTAAAATGTATAGAGTTTCTACATGCTAAACTTGAAATGACCCATAGGGCATGATGAATGTCTCTGTGTTCTACAGGGCATCTTCTCTGTGACAAACCCCCATGCAGATATCTTCCTGGTGGCTCGTGTGGAGAAGGTTCTGCAGAATGGGATCACTCACTGCGCTGAGCCCTACATTAAGACTTCTGATATGGGCAAGGTCAGAAAGTTTGATTTGTAATATGTAAATAAATAAATAACCCCTTGATGCACGCACAGTAATGAGAGCTGATGGATAAATGCTTTGTGGTGACGCTACAGCATGTGGTTTAGATATTGGATGTTTATCAAGATTAGAAATCTATTTGTTTATTTTAGTCTCTTGTGTCATGATCAGTAAAAATGTTTAATACTTATTTTAAGGATTTATGTATTTATATATAAATGAGGTTATATCTTTATTTTGCTTTTTTTGCTTTTTTGTGCTTGATCCACAGACAGTTCAAAAAGTTCTGAAGTCGGCTAAGCAGATGTGTCAGCGGCTGGGGCAATACAGGATGCCCTTTGCCTGGGCTGCCAAGTAAGTCATGTATCAAATACAGGAAGGCATCAATGCAAAAAAGATTTATATAAATATTAAGTCCTTCTAAGGAAAGGTTTTGACATTTTGTAAATACATTTCAGTGAGTGCATCATATGTTTCAATTAAGGCTCTAATCAAAATTTCTTAAAAGACAATTTTTAAAAGATGTGTTGTTCTACATACCGCTTAGTTAAATGTTTTACATTGGTATATGCTTAAAAAAAAGTTTTTTTTTACACCTGTTGTGCAATTCAATCAAACTTCACAATAAAATGATGCTGTTCCAGGCAGGTATTTAAAGATGCCCAGGGTAGTTTAGACATGGAAGGAAAGTTCTCACCACTGTATCGCCAGGACAGCAGTAAGGTCTCTACAGAAGACCTGATCAAACTACTGATTGACATAAGGAAGTAAGTTTGTATGCATAATATATTTTTTTTGTTTTTGCACTAGGCATGTGTCCTTTCGTGTCCTTAATTATTTTTAAATGTTTTGAGAAGTTTTTTTTTTCATTGTAGACCAGAAAAAAGTAAGCTGCAAATCATTCCAGGACAAATGAACGTCACAGTTGAATGTGTGTCTCCGGACCTGCCAAGTAAGTTTCTAGATCACACCATAGGTAATATCCGTTAGTGATAGTAAATACAGTGCTTTCAAAGATTTAGTTTGCCTGTTTCTGTCTGATATATAATGTAGCAGGCAGAAGCACCTTTTTACGGTATACATTATTAGGCTAGATCTGAACATAAGGCACCTCTCGCTACAGGGTCACATCAGTTTTGATTATTTGATTTCTATGATATAAAACAATTGTGATCTTGATGTGATTCAGCTTGTATCTATGGCACACCTACAGTACTTTAGCTTGTATTGTACATTGTACAGAACTGTAATGTAAAGACTGCTTACAGCCAAACCCCATATATACAAAAATGTACATTTCTCTTGCAGTGGTTTATTTTCATGATTCAGAAATTACACACACAACTCACACACACACACATACTGTATACACACATACATACAGATAGTATATATATATATATATATATATATATATATATATATATATAATTCTAACCATGTATTTGATCAGTAGTTCTCGTTTTAAAGCAGCACACAGGGGTCACATGACCGTCTTCCTGGACGTTATCTGCTTCTTGCTGAATCCCAAATGGGTCACAGTAGTCCACTAACCAGAGTGAAAAAAACACTTAAAGAAACACGTATCTACATAGTGCTCATTTTTCTTGTCTTAGATTCAGTGACCTCGTCCTACATCCCAGTAAAGCCATTCGATGAGAAGTGTGAGAAAGTCTGTGTGGAACTAGAAGAGTTTGTCTCAGAAGAAGCCAAGTACAATCACCCGTTCACCATCTATAAGAATCACCTGTATATCTATCCCCAGCAGCTGAAATATGAAAACCAGAAGACCTTTGCAAAGGTAAAGGACTTAATGAGTGACTAGTGACTGATAAACTCAAGTTTATGAGTTTGCTTCTGATGCAGTGACTTGATGTTGATTTATTAAAACAAATGTTTTATGTTTATGCTCTTTAGGCGAGAAATATTGCCGTGTCCATTCAGTTCAAAGATTCAGATGAAGAGGGGGCGGGCCCACTCAAGGTAATCTTCACAGTGTCATTTTGTCATCTTTATACGCTTTTCTTCTTGGATACGTTAAGGATTACGTTGGGGTTTGCTTAGCTGGTACAATCAGTGTGAAACGGTCTATTTTGATTGGTGGGCCAGAATAACCACTGAAATGATCATGATAATGACTGAAAAGCATGTTTCTTAGTCGGTGAATGACATCCTGCAAGCTATTTAAGCTTACGTTTTATTTTGACTCAGTTTTCCTGAATTGAATGTCCCTATGCAAAAATCCAGTGCCATTGTGTGTGTCATGTCTAATTAAACCATGGAATAGTAGAGAAATACAATTAAAAATCCTTAGTTAAGTATTAAACAGAAACAAGCTGGCTTAATAGAAATCTCCATTTCTGACCCATCTGTTCTAAAAAAAAAAGCTTCCCAGGATTTTTCAGGATTTATAGTCCTTACCCTAGCAACGTGAAAGAGTACGGAATTAAGCACGCGTCTTAACTTAACTTCAACAGTTATCCATTATTCTTTCCAGTGTATCTACGGCAAGCCGGGGGAGCCAATGTTCACCACTAGTGCTTTTGCTGCGGTTCTGCATCACAACCAAAGCCCCGACTTTTACAATGAGGTAAACTTTATTTAATGCTTATTGTCTAAGCATTCATTAAGAGCATAACCATGAAAAGAGTGCAATGGAGTTTAAAAAATGCAGCGGTTTGTGTGTGTGTGTGGTTTCTTGCGGAATAGGTGAAAAATGATGTCAGACTTTCCCTTGATTCTCACTTTTAGAAACAAGTTCCTCTTTACATTACAACTCAAGGCTTAATAATGAACTTAAACTGATCTAAAGGAAGTAGAGTTCCACTTTGTCAGTTTATCAGAAGATAAATGTAGACGCCTTCATGAACAGTGCAGAAATATAAAGGTCATTTTTGTTTATTCTGGTTACAAGACACATGACTACTATTCACAACAAAACACCAGATTAGATACAGAGCTACTATTACTAATGTTATCAGGAAGTGGTGTATCACACACCACTTATTCTACATGAACTTGTGTTTTAATTCTGTATGTTCTCAGGCTGCCACCGTGTGGCAGGTTGGATATTTGTATCCCCTGTCTTAGTGATTATCTACATATTAGGGAACAGAAAAGGATTTTACGGATGAAGGATGTGTTTAAGGACGAAGATATTATTAATAATAGTAAATAATGACTAATAGTAATTAATAGTAATAGAAGTAGTATTATATGGTTTATAGAGTAGATGAAAATGAGAATTATTGCAAGACATATTCTTTTTCTGATTATAGAGTGAAGGTGAATATCTTACTTCTTTTCATGTAGATTAAAATTGAGCTGCCAATCCATGTCCATGAGAAGCATCACATTCTCTTCACCTTCTACCACATCAGCTGTGAGCTCAGTAACAAAGCCAACTCCAAGAAAAAAGAGGGAGTAGAGACACTGGGTAAGCGTGGGTGTGTATGCTCATGTTGGTGTGTGCATCAACCTTCATTATGGAAGTAGTCCATCAAACACATTATATTGCTTTGCAGTGGGATATGCGTGGGCACCATTGCTGAAGGATGGGAGGATACAGTCTTCAGAGATACAGCTTCCTGTTTCTGCTAATTTACCTGCTGGTTACCTCTGTGATAAGAACCACGACTCCAAGAGGGTAAATTCATCTCCTCTAGCTAAGGGTTTTTTATTGATCCATGCATCCTGAACAATTCTCTTTAAATCAATATTTAATGACTTACTTGTTCTAACTGGTCCTTCACTCTACTGTGTGAAATGAAGAGTTTTCATGGTTTTCTTTTTTTTTTTTGACAAATTCTTGCCACATTCTTGAACTGTTCATGATGGCGCACAAAATCGTCCAAAATTTGAATTCTTTACGATTCTAAGTTGCTTTGCTCTGTGACATCCCATGCCTTAGTTACCTAAAAATAGACTACATGTTAAATGTCAAGAACCGCTACATTGTCTCTTGGTCAAGTCTAATCCACTCTTATTATTTCGTCCACAAGTCACCAGACATCAAATGGGTGGAGAATGCTAAGGCCCTATTTAAAGTGAAGACCTATGCAGCATCAACAATTTACACTCAGGTGAGATTTATTTACTGTTAAGCTAAAAATAGTTTTAAAAAGGCTGTTCAAAAAGTTTAAATGCCGAATGTTTCACCATGCTGTGGCACTGAGCCCATATTTGTGTTTGGCCTTTCCTAGGATTTGCACCTCCATAATTTCTTCCAGTATTGTCATCTGAGGAGGTCTACATCTGAGGGGAACCTGACAGACCTCATCAAGTACTTAAAGGTGAGAGCATTCCCTCCAAGGCAAAAGATGGAATATATTTGAATACAATTACCTCATTTAGATTAAAAAGGTACTGTGTTTTAAACTGACGCGAATGCAAATCGGAGGTGAGCAGTGAGCTTTATTAAACTTCCTTATCAGCACTACTACTGTAGTTTGTTTTGTAATTTAATTGTTTTACATTCCAGTTAAGGCCATAGACATTACAGGTTTAAATCCCAAACCTCGGCTGGAATCAGATATTTGCACCATTCAAATGTTTCACTGCAGCCAAGAGTCTCATCAGCATTCTGTGCTTGAAGTCTTCTTTAAATTTCAATCGGTTTTATGCCTTCATTCACAAGAAATTCCCGGTTTGACTTGAACGACCCATGTAACATATTTTCTAAAGATGAAAAAAAAGTTAAATAATTAATACCCGTGTAGTGAAGCTTTATGGGAAAATAAATACATTTTTGCATTTTATGTGTCAGTGCTTATTTAGTACAAGGTATCATTTCTACTAAATTACTGTTTTTATAGTAACAGATAATTTACAGGGACTTGGAATAGCAGGCTTGTATTTTATATTACTTTTATCATAAGGGACATGCAAGATACAGTTATCTTGTTCTTTCTTGTAAGGTGTTAAATAATAACACCTTAAAGGCCTCGTTATTATAAATGGCATCTCTTCTTTTTTAGGGTGTACAAACTTTTGCCTCAACTGTACATTAGTATAAATGATGGACGTGATCTATTCATGAAGTGCTGGCCAACTCTTTTCTGCTTCTTCTTATTCTATGGTAGTGCCTGCACGCTGTGGAGACTCAGGTCATCATAAAATTCTTGCCCACCGTGCTTGTGCAGCTTTTCCAGGTCCTCAATACGACAAGCAAAGAGCCTCAAGAGATTGCTGTCAACGCCACACGGTAAAATTGGCAGATCCATATAATGTGCATTGACGCTTGACAAGCATTCTTCAATTCAGATGATGGATTTGTTCCTAAGATAAAGACTGAGGACAGTAGTACTGTAATAATAAATAATAATGTTCCCCACAGTGTGATCATTCACATCGTGTCCCAGTGCCATGAAGAAGGGTTGGAGCATTACCTGCGCTCGTTTCTTAAGGTAGACATATTTATTGTTGTCATTCTGGTGAATGATTCCCTTGTTCTTGTTTTCTTGTTCCACTTTTTTTCAGCTTTTAGGTAATTATGCGGGTTATTGATATTTATAACACAAAACATTTAATATATGAAAGTGGTTATATGGTGTTATTATAAACAACTTTTTCATCTACATAGTTTTAAGTGAAAACAGTATTTTAACCAAAATGTCTCTTCTGTCCATAGTATGTATTTCTTTCAAACAATACAGCCTCGGGAAACTCAGTGACCACACATGAAGTGTTAGCAATGACTGTGACCGCAATTCTCAAGCAGACTGCAGACTTCAACACCTGCAACAAGCTACTGAAGGTATTATTATTCTTGTTTATCTATCTATCTATCTATCTATCTATCTATATATCTATCTATCTATCTATCTATCTATCTATCTATCTATCATGTTTTTTACAGTTTACTTCTTCCAAAACATGTCAGTAAATGGCCTAGTTATTATTAATAGCCCCTTGTTTTTAACGAGTATACACATGTGTATGTACATGGTACCCTGTGTCTCATTATTTGCACTCAGCGTATTCTCTGAAATATTCTCGCTTGCCTTATATAGAATATTCTAGGGATTCATCATCCTTGGCCAGATTCCGTAAGATTAATGAAAGGAAGTGAAACATGCAATACCCTCTCTGAACAACAGGGAGCGCTGTTGGCTTCCTCCCCAAGCAGTTCAGTTTTATTAAGCCAGCCAGCCAGCCAGCCTCACAACTAAATTTTATGTCATGTTTTGTTTGACTCTGACTGACACCAAACAAAAGATAGCATCAGTCACATCCTCCTGTGACAAATTCATCTTATTTACTTAATTATTAGTTCCCTATGAACGTTTGCTTTTTTTAGTAAAAAAACACAAATTTTAGTAGTGAGCATGTGTTTTTTTTTTTTCTTCTTATATTACAGTACTCTTGGTTCTTTTTTGAAGCAATGGCCAAGTCAATGGCACATTACCTCTTTGAAGGCAACAGAATGAAGGTTGGTGCTTTTCATCTCATTTACATCTTACACTCTTTTTGTCGGTTATAAAATTGGTTCTTCAGAAGAAAGAATGCAAATATAATGTCTTGACATTTAAAAAAGTTACTGATCACAGAGGGTGTTTAGCAACACTAGAAGATATAAAGCTTTCATCCTCAGATGCTACACCCATAGGTTCCAGTGCCTCTGATACACTGGTTGTCCAACATCACAAAATCTTGTTTCAATGACAGTAGAGTTGAACCACTCCACTCCACATTTCTTCTCCAAGACATCCCGAAGGCTTTCAATGGGGTTAAGGTCAGACCTCTGTGGTGGCCAAAATGACCGTGCTCCCAGAACAACTCTTTCACAATTTGAGTTCAAGTAATTAAGACATTGATGTCCCAGAATATGCCTGTTCTATCAGGAAAAAAAGATAATGTGGTCTTTCAATACATTCAGGTCCTCAGCTGACTTTATTTTATTGCCTAGTCTACACTGTCTCCAGAGGCTTGTATAGTGGGCACTGTGCATATTGTGTGCACTGCTACATGCTTACCCTGATGCGCCCAGGAATAGGGTCTGGACTCATTAGATAGATTACATGACTTTTTTCAATTGCTCCAAAGATCAATCTTAATGATCTCTAGCTAATTGAAGTTTTTTTCCTGATTAGTCTCACTAATACATGGTTTCCTTATCATCACATAGCTGTTTATTCCGAGTTCTATGAGTCCCCTCAAACCATGCATGCGGAAATACTCCTACTTTCACTATTAAACATACTGTACTGATTCCTACTGTTGATTGTTTGCGATGCAGTTGCACCAAGCATTTAAATAATCATCAATCACAGTCGTTCTTCCGACTATTTTTACAGGTTTTAATAAAGCATTAGGCAACTCTTAACCTAATTACAGTATTTTCAGCCATTCTCCTTAGTTGTTTTCTTTGCTTGATGCCGGCCGATAATTTGACCTTTGTGAAACACAATATCATCTTTTCAACGACCCAAAAAAGTCTTCAGACATGGTTGTTTAAGCAGTGAGAAGCTACTCACTGCATCAGATAGAGTAACAGTGAATAGCTCTTATGCATTTTCACTTGTACAGTTGTACACTTTCTAGCAAAAGCCTGTCTGGCTTATGAGATGGCAGCGAACCATAAAGATGGCAGGAAAATGCTTCCACATTTTATATTCAAAGATGCTAGTGCATGAAATATGTGTAAAGATGTTCTTCAGCCATTACGTATTTTACATATTACATTTTACAATTTACATTTTACAATTGGATAAACATGACATTTTTGTAATTTAAGTTAGTAGGTATCGTTTTTTCGATACTATGGCTCGATGAGCTCCCATTAAAGTTTAGAATTAAAGGTTAGTATTAAACTAATACAAGATGAGCAAATGCACGAAAAACACTCAGAGTACGAGTGAGAAATTGAATTGAAAACTTTATTATTTCGCTCACAGATGCCTAGAGCACAGAGGTTCCCTGATACATTCCAGCAGGCGTTTCAGTGTCTGCTGCTGTCCATTATGCCTCACATCACCATACGCTATGTAGAGATCCCAGAAGAGGCTCGTTGTGTCAACATCAGCCTGGCTAACTTCATTAAGGTACGTGTATCTATTTACTCATCCGCATGCCTGCGCAGTCACGCACAGTGAGTGTTGGCAGTTGATAGCAGACAAACCACTTTTCTGTTAGAAGAAAAAAAAATCTGTTTAATTATACAACATGTTGCAAAAGTTTGCATACCTCTCATCCACTTGAAACTAATTAGTAACTATCTATATTTGTCTTATGGGGATGTACTGTATCCTGAGCTAGACGATTGCATGTTGTTTCATTAGGGGTGACTACAGTGCATTTGCACATTTGGCACAGGTTTTACACTAATTGATCTTCCTGATGCAACCCTGACATTTTTTACACGAAGGGTGTTCTGTAACTCCAGTGCCTAGGGGCAAGGTGTTGCTTTGGATGTGAACCCGGGCCTTCCGCATGGCAAGCGAGAAGCCTATTATAAATTTCTGACTGGGCAGAGATATGGAGGATTAAACCTTTGACATTCCACCTATTATAAACTTAATCTATATGCTGTATATTCAAAGCCTAACTACAGTTACATTTTATTCATACTTTACTTTATGTTTTCAAAATTCTGAGATGTCTAGGTGGTCGATTTCTCAACATTTCTCAGAAGACTTTTTTATTCTGTGAACTATGAGTGAATATGTCTACATTCTAGATTCTATTCAAAACAAACCCCAAAACCTACTATGTAACAAATGCATAGTGAAACGTTTAGACATTCATTCATTCATCTTCATACATTCATACTGCTTATCCTGATACAGGGTGCGGGGGCCTGGAGCCTATCCCAGTAGACTTTGGACAATTTAAATCCTGAAGGCAACAATTCAATGATTTTGATACTACTGACCCTTCTTCAATACAATATCATATGTTTTAGTGCTTTCCAATCCTTCTGTTAATTTGTGAATGATGATGAATATTTTCAGTATTAGAGTCAATAAATAAATTCCCCAACCTATTAAATTATTTACACATCAGGGTGAAAATATGAATGATTAGTTTTTTTATTAGTATTCAAGTTATTATCAGTTAAAAACAATACTTTTTGGGGTCCTTGGTGGACTAGTGGCCATAGGCCGTGTTCGATTCCTGGTCAAAGAACAAGCCAGTTGCACAAGTCCGGGAAACTTCTAATACCAGTTCCAAGCCCTGATACAGTAAATTGGGTAGGGTTGCCTCACAAAGGGCATCTGGCATAAAAACTCTGTCCCAGATGTATTCAGTGTCAGTGATCCACTGCAAGTGGCTAACTACACTTGATTGTAAAAAATGGTAAAACTCTGATATAGATGCTTTTGAATGCCAATGCATCACTTCAGATGGAATTGTGTGTGTGTGCATGCATGCATGATTGTGTGTGTGTCATGTATTTCTTGTGGCTCTCAGCTACATAATGTTATCCACTTTAATATACAGTGTTGTGCCTCAGAATGATCAAATATTTACTTGCCTTGAGCTGTACTCGTAGTGTTTTTTTCGTTAACGTGCAAATGCTTCTACCTCTCCCTCTAGCGTTGCCTGACCTTCATGAACAGAGGATTTGCATTTAGTCTTGTAAATGACTACATGTGTGGATTCAGCCAAAAAGATCCCAAGGTAAGAAGTACAGTGTACATTGAGTTTGGGATAAGGGTAATGCTTTGCAGGAAAAGTTGAGTTGATGGTAGGTCATTTTAGTGGTATTTATTCTAGCACCGGTACACAGTGATAGGCCGGTTCATACTGTACAGTATATCCTGTAAAATTACAGTACATGGATGATGTCAAAATGCAGACCATGGCTATGAAAAATCAGCTGTTATGATAAATTGATGCATATCTGCAAATATAATTAAAACACCATTTTTCGCAAAGGTGAAAATCCAGTCCCAGGAAAGTATTTTTATGAATGTAACCGTATACTAGAAAACCTACTGTAGCAGTAATCTGAAAATGGTTCCAAAATTACAAAATGTAACCATTTTGACTTCTGTAGCTGATTATAGGTTATTGAACAAGAAAAGATTTTCATAAATTTGACTAGGGAAACAGCTTCGGAAAAAAAGTCAACAATTAAAAAATAGAATATTTAAAAGGTGACTGGGTAGTGAAAAGCTTGTTTTGCATTTATTTTTTGCATTAATTTCAGAATCTCTAATGCTTGTTAAATTTTTTTAACATGAAGCACTGTTATAAAGCAAAGCATCATATAAAATTTTCTTGTCTTATACACATATAGTCATGAAACAATCTTCACTGATTCAGCTTTAAAGGGACTTCATGCTGTTTATCCAAAATTTTGTTATCAAGGAATTTTATTCAGCTGGACTATCACAAACAATATATTTAATAAAATATTATTATACACTCACCGGCTACTTTATTAGATAGATCCTGCTAGCATTGGGTTGGAGATCCTTTTGCCTTCAGAATCGTCTTAGTTCTTTGTGGCATAGATTCAACAAGGTGCTGGAAACATTCCCTGGAAACTTTTCATCTATATTGACCTGCTGCAGATTTGTCAGCTCCACATTCATGATGCAAATCTACAGTTCCACCACATCACAAAGGTGATATATTAAAAATAGAGATCTGGTGGCTGCGCAGGCCATTTGAGTAGAGTGAACTCATTGCCATGGACAAAAAAAACACTGACATGGCATGTTATCCTGCTGGACATAAAGGGATGGATGCGATCAGCAACAATTCTCAGGTAGGCTGTGGCATTTGAACAATGCTCAATTAGTACTAAGGTACCAAAAGTGTGCCAACAAAATCCCCCCCCCCATCATTACACCACCAGCAGAAGCAGCCTGAACTGTTGATACCAAACAGGATGAATTCACGCTGTCATGTTGTTTACGCCAAATTTCGACCTTATCATCCAAATGTCACAGCAGAAATCAAGACTCATCAGACCAGACAACATATTTCCAATTCTCTATTGTGCAATTTTAGTGAGCCCATGTGAATTATGGCATCAGTTTCCTGTTTTTAGTGGACAGGAGTGGCACCTGGTGTGGTCTTCTCTTGGCGTAGCCCATCTGCTTCAAGGTTTGGCGTGTATTTGAGTTACTGTTGCTTTTCTATTACTTTTAACCAGTCTGGCCATTCTCCTCTGACCTCTGGCATATGGTATTTTAACCCAGGGAAATGCCGGTCACTGGATGTTTTCTCTTTTTCAGGTCATTCTTTAAAAACAATAGAGATGATTGTGCATGAAAATCCCTATAGATCAGCATTTTGGAAATACTCACACCAGCTCGTCTAGCACCAACAACCATGCCACACTGAAAGTCATTTAAATCACCTTTTTTTCCTTCATTCTGTGACTCACTATGAAATTCAGCAGGCCATCTTGACCTGTACATGTCTAAATGCATTCAGTTGCTGCCATGTGATTGGCTGATTACGTACTTGCGTTAATGTGCAGTTGAACAGGTGTACAGAATGAAGTGGCTGGTGAGTGAAGAGTTGTTGGGTAATTTTTATTTTATGTATTAGAAAATTAGACCTTTTTGCTTGTCAGCCACAGTTCACATCCATGTTGTTAAAAAATAAGCCCAAATAAGCCCAAAGCACACATGTAAATACAAAAAAACTTCCTATATTTACATTTAGGTATTTGGCAGACGCTCTTTTCCAGAGCGACTTACATTTTTTTTCATCTCATTACACATCTGAGGGTTAAGGGCCTTGCTCAAGGGCCCAACAGTGGCAACTTGGTGGTTGAACCTGGGATCTTCCGAACCGTAGTCCAATGCCTTAACCACTGAGCTACCCCTGACCTTATATGGTCTTGCTGATGAATAATTGCATATGATCAGTAATGTAGTTCATTTCACATTTGAGCCAGTATTATATTGGATTTGCATAAATACTGTAGAGTAGTTGACGCAGCTGTACTGGTCCTTTGTATATGTAAAACCTTGTTTTGACTAGCTGCCTTAAATATACAGTACAGTCCTTTTCATACTGTAAGTCAATATCCCTTTTTAAAATCTATGTGTTTTTGTGTTGTGTTAGACCATAACAGAACCTTAAGGTAGTGTTCGTTATAGAAGACAGACTAAACTGTTCTTGAGGCTATTTGAATGTATTTGACTTGCAAATACAAATACATCCTCATTCCAGTGTGCTCTCTGTAAAACAACACATACACTGGCATGTAGACAGCATGCTTGACATACCTACCAACTTTGTACGTGTGCCAACAGCATAGAAAGCTCGGCAAGGGACAATTTCAATGGCTTTGGTTCCTCTTTACTGACCAATTTTTCTCACTTGCTTTGGCTCATTTCTCATGGTTGTGACTTCTCACAACTCCTGCTGCTGTGAGTTCTGAAAAACATTCCTTCCCCCTAAGACACCCCCCTTTCCATAACACTTGGGCATTTCTGCAAAAAAAATAAATTTTTGTCACCTGTTGGTGTATATACTGTACATGTCCCACTATCCATGTGTAAGCCACAGTAGATACAAATTGTAATGATATTGTCAAAATTGAGTTTAGTGCTCACATTTTTCAATAAATGTGGATATTATAGTTTTTTTACAGACTAAAATATACCGGAGTTTTTGAAATATTTATTGTGCTGGAAAGAATAATCATGACCCAACACATAAAATCAGGTATTACATCTCATTTTAGGTCATTCGAGTTTTATATGTACTGTATATACTGTGTCAGCCAAATAAATTATACACACTTTAGCCAAAAGGAAAACTTGTATAAATATTTTAATACAAAATTTATTGCTAATGTATGATAATATTTTGAATATATTAATATAATATACATCATACTATTTTTTGGCTGTCTCTGTGTATATACTGTATAATGTACCTGCCTTTACATGCATATAAACATCCAATTCTTAATATACATCATTTAATATGATGTTGGCCCACGCTATAACAGCTTCAGCTCTTCTGGGAAGGCCTTTCACAAGGTTTCGGAGTGTGTTTATGGGAATTTTTAACATAAAAGTTTGTCCTGATATTGTACAGGAGTTAATGCATAATATATGAGCCATTTATTGAGTCACATGGGTTATAAAAGGTCAACTACTACTATAAAAAAATCATATTACTGTAGGTAATCTCATTCCCTTGAAAAGGGATCTTTATCTATACACCCACACAAGTGCATTGTATTTATTTATAATTCAATTTACAAATGGAAAAAATAGAACATGCCTACACTCATGCCTCTTTACCTAACAAAAATAAAGACTTTAAAAAAAATTAACTAATTTTTTTTTTAATATATAAATTACACCAGCAACATAATCTTGTCCTGATATTCACATGTTACATTTGTGCCCTACAAATTTATACAGTATGATAGGAGTATGATACTCAGATGGCATGTGCGTTGTGGAGGAGCTGTCACATGACACAGTGAAATGCATTTTGTGTTTACAGGTTTTAACAGAAATGAAGTTCTACTTCCTCATGACAGTGTGCAATCATGAGCACTACATTCCACTGAACCTGCCCATGGCGTTTGGCCGAACCAAGTTACAGAGAGTCCAGGGTATGTTTTTAACATTTTGCAGCAATGCTTTAAGGTGTATTGATGATATAATTTGCTCCTCCATCCCTTTCTCCTCCCCTCCTTTCCCCTATCACACCTGCACTTGGTCTTGCACATTGAGATAACAGTAACTACAAGCACCTACTGTACCTCTACACCTTAATGCTCACGTTAGAATTTACATAACTAATTGTAATAATATTTGTGCAGAATTTGTATAATATTTACTAAATTGTGCTATTTTTTTGTTTGTTGTGATTATGTTGCGTTTCATTGTGACCGTGATAATGAAAATATTAATATTAATAATAATAATAATAATAATAATAATACCTATATTCATGGCCTTAAAAAAACAATTATCACTTTTACAAGTCGCACTTTTACTAGAATTCCTGCACTGCACAACTGAAACACGTTTCTAACATATGCATAGGGCTAAACCAATCAGATGTTTCATTCATAGTTGCAGAGATTTTTATCAAACAATGTTTTTACGAACCCAACTTTCACCCAACTAGTCAAGCAAAAACATTTTTCATTTGACCCCTTTGAACAAACACAAACACACACACACACACACACACACACACACACACACACCAGGTCACCTCCCTCCTTGCACGATTTCCTCATTTTTTAAATTCTCTCTTTTGTGTTTGTTTTTGCTCATAATTAGATTTTATTTCATACGCGGCGGAGTGTTTTGGCGTCATAGGTAGGTGGTGCCGGCGAATCTCGATGCGAAACAAAGTCCAGGCTGCTGTTTATAACCACACTAACTAGCTCGGCAGTTTCCTGCAACACCCATTACCATGCTTGAACATCTAACTGTCACCGCATCTGACATGTCAGGCTTGGGCTTTTTTTCTGTCTGCTTAATTATGCTGAGTTCCAATAGTGCATTATGCCTTTTTTATTTTGAATGAACAGTTTTCTAAATTGTTGAAATGCTTTTGTGTATGTTATGGGCAAAAATAAATATATTACACAGGTAGTTTTTGCCTGTCTTCGTCATACTTTTAACTCCGTCATGCCCTCTGTACTGTTGCACTGTTCCCTCTGATTAATGTTTTATCGCACAGAAGGATCTTGTGTGAATCAGTGGTTTCTCTTACTGTTGTTTTTGAGAAACAATATATATAGCAAGCTGTGGAATTCTAGAGTATAGAAAAAGAAAGCAGCACACGGATTTCAGATGTTCCTGCTGCTGTGAGCTTGGGGAGATGCTGCTGCATAAAACACAAGTTCTTTCTGAAACTCATGGTTTTGTTAGTGCACAGAGTTGGGAATGCAGTATGGTGAACACTTGGGCCATCTTTCAAATAGACACAAATCAATGACTTTTTGTTTAAAAGCATATTATAAGATAAGAAACAACATCAGGCCACATTTCACAATCACACAATCATGGATGATCTATGTCTTGATCTGATGGCTGAGAGAAGATCTATCGTTTGTTTTTGTACGGATAAGTACCACATAGACAAATAAGTAAGAAATTCTTATTGCTTGTCCAACAACTTTAAAGTACTGTATATGAAAGGTACTTGGAAGTTAGTACTGTAATATAAGTAAAACTAATCCCATTTTGCAGACCAGAGTCTTGAGTACAGCCTTACTGAAGACTACTGTAGGAACCATTTCCTGGTAGGTTTGCTCCTGCGAGAGGTAGCCGAGGGCCTGCAGGGAAATCCAGACATCAGACAACTAGCGGTTGCTGTTCTGAAGAACTTGGTCATTAAACACGCCATGGATGACAGATACACATCTTACAAGGCAAGTAATAGCTCTCTTAGTGTTAGCTGTTTTTTTGGGGGGGGAAATAAGGACTAGCAGGGCTGTATTCAGAGTTGGTGTCTTAACTATTACAATTACAATTATTATTATATTACATCATATTACAATTTATTTATAAAAATATACAGGGAGAACATTCAGATTATGCAATCACAATCTCATTATGAAATTCACAGCTTTAAAATGAATAAACAAGGTCTTTGACTAAGGTGCTGTCTTGGTTAATGAACTTTAAAATGTTGAAGGGTTTTTGACACAGTTCCAGTCATTTCAATTCTCCTTAGTTGCTTTCTTTGCTCGATGCAGCCTGATAATTTGACCCTTCTGAAATAGTGACTTTTTTTCAGCACAGCAGAGGATTTTTAATACACTGTATTGTATTTTTGTATTGATTTTTCACTGGTCCTAACCCTTAAAACCATGAGCATATTTAGCATTTATCTATACAGTATATGCAGGTTCCAGTGTGGTGTAATACAGTGCAACGTGTCTTTTTTTGGGGGCAACATGGTAAAATGAGTTTTATTTCATTTTAACCAACTAGGTAAACATCACTTTGCATCTATGCCCAAAAGATAACATCTTTCCCATATTAATGGTAAAATGGTAAAATAAACATTTAAAAGTCAGGTTAACTTTGGTTCTACATGACATGTCAGAAAACCCAAATGCACAGTCTGACGTCTTAAGCCTGCCCCATCAACACACAGCGGAAGGACTTCTATATAAGGAGATTTTAATTTTTTAAATTTTTTTTTTTTTATAATCATTAATTGACCAATGGTGTTTTCTCTGGCACTCGAAATTTAAGCGTTAAACCAACATAAGTGCAGTTACGGTACTAGAGCATCCACATGCTTAATCCAACTCTGAATAAAGCCCTTGGTGTTTTCGATGTGTGAAAAGGTCACAGATATACTGAGAGACAGCTGTCTCAGTGCTGGCGCCTTTTATATTTGCATACATAGTTTATCGTAACGTGCAATTGTTGTAGAGACATACAGGACACAAGGGTGTAGTCTGAAAGCGTTTATTAGGGGAAATCCAATAATCTTATTTAAGCTCTATGGACTCAAAGCAGGCAAATCTGAAAAATAATGACTGATTTTGACCTTACTGTATGTAAGGTCAAAAAATCACCGAAACAAAGCATGTCCAAAATGCAAAAAGCTATATGAAGTCAGTGTGTTTTACTTTGCTGTGTCCAAAATAAAATCTAAATTAAGAGCGGAATTTTCACTAACGTTAAATATATAATTTGATCAAAAGTTAAGTAATGGTAAATGGCAGTGATAAAACTTGGTATGTTTAGGTTAAACTAATTAAACTATTAAATATGTTACATTATATGTTATCGAAATTGAAATAGTAGTATCAATATGTACAAATAAACCAAAACCAGAATATTGTTTTTTGTGTTTAGACTCTTTTATTGTATGTTAGAAGAATAATAATTTTTTTTTTAAAAGTCTAATCATAAAATCAAAGTAGAAGTATATGTAGAAGCTCAGAAAAGAGAGAGGGAATATGCATTTAAGAGATATAGAATGAAATAAAAGAAAAAAATTAATATGTATTTGCAGCATAAATATTGAGATTTTGATACACAATATTTTACTTTCCGATCTGGAAATTATGATCCATAATGCAAATTTTGCTGCTTTTTTTCTTTATTTAACTTTCAAGGGATTTACATGTATATTTACATGTATATCTCTAAAGTGTGTGTGTCCTCATACTACAGACAAATAAAACCTCAAACGCTGCTTACACTGCTGTACAGATGACTGTCGAGCAAACTCTTAACTAGGACACAGATAAGCAACTGTCTGTTATGCAAATAGCTGGTTCAGTCTATTGTACATAACCTTCTAAATCTCTGGAACTGGATACATAGCGTGATCTGTCTGTTAGGGTAATTGTGTTTGTACATTTAATAGTTCAAGTGATCCGAACAATACGCCTAACTCACCCGATGTAGATGTCAGCTTTCAATCAGCCTGCACGAAAGTAAACTGCCAGTTACGAACTTCTAAATTATACATTAGACAACGCCAACATCTTTCATAGCCACAGCCAGATGGTCTTAGATAGTAAACTTTCATTCCAGATTGAGTCAATGTTTTTTAGTTTCATGAGATAAAGAAATGACTCACTGTTGATGCATTCTGAGATGTTGAGAACAATGAAGTGTTCATGAACGACACTATGACCTTTGAGCAGACTATCCATCATTGAACACTGATCCTTGGAAGGGATGGTGCTAAACATAACAGTAGAAGTTGTGCAAATGTTTAGTAAGAATGCTTTGTTTATTTGCATGTACAGTAAGTGCCACAGTACTGCATAAGTTATCCTCGTGTCTGAGTGGGTCTCCTCTGTGCTCTCTAGTATCTGAATGGATTTATGAAAAGGCTGTCAAATATTCATCAGTGCTTATTATTATTAATATTATTATTATTATTATTATTTGATTGATTGATTGCTTAAACCCTAAACAGCATCACCAGGCCCGTATATGTGTGCTCTACCTTCCACTCTTCGAGCTGCTCTACCAAAATCTGAATCAGCTCAATGCCAACAGGCAACCTTCAAGATCTGGCTTTGGCATCATGGTAAGCTATTGCTGTTCATCCAACAATATAGAGTGTCATGGAAAATATCAAACAAATGTGTATCAGATTACAGTATTATGGCTGCTGTGGCCATGCAGGGATTATTTAGACATTGAGGTAAAAAGTTTTTCGAAAGTAATATACTGTATAGGTAGTAGCCTTAAAATAAAAACAAATTTACCAGCCTATATAATCCCACTGTAACTATAAATAATAGATCAGTATATAAACTGAGTGGCTCATTTATTTTTATGGAAATTACCTGTCAGTAGTGTGTTTGTGCGCGTGCGTGCGCGTGTGCATGCAGTGGTCGGAAGGCGTGAGTGCCACATCCTTAAAAATCAAACAAGCAAAAAAAAAAAAAAGCTTACCTTTAATAAGGAAATGAAGAACAGAAAGGTGATTTCTATATCCTAGAATTTTGCTGTCGGTTGCAATACATTATATAAAGTCAGTCCACAAATATTTGGACATTGCCAAAGTTATTGTCATTTTATTATTTTCTTATAATATATTGAATGTGAAATTTAATTATAGTCCGGTCATTAAATTTGGGAACTTAATTAATGGAACATGCTCATATATATATATATACAAACATGGGCATTGGTGGCTTAGAGGTAGGTTTCCTGCCTACCGTGCGGAAGGTCTGGGTTCAATTCCCATCCAATGCCCCAACCCCAGCTGGATGCAGTACTGGTCCCAAGTCCGGATAAATTGGGAGGGTTGCTTCAAGAAGGGCATCTGGCGTAAAACCTGTGCCAAATTGTGTGCGGATCATATGGTCCACTGTGACAACTGTGAGCAACCAAAATACAAACTAACATAATTACAAACACTAGGATCGCCTTTCATACTCAAATGAAAATCCTTGGCAGTCAATGCCTGTCTGAAACATGAGTTTCCTTCTTCAAGATGCTTTGCCAAGCCTTTACTGCAAATGTCTTCAGCTTCTTCTTGTCAGTGGGTCTTTCTGCCTTCTGTCTTATCTTCAGTAAATGAAAAGCCTGCTCATATGAGTCGATATATCACAATAATATATGTGATATATAATATGGGTTGAGAGCATGTGACTGAGTTGGCCAGTAAAGAATATGCCATTTATTTGCCTTGGGTAGCTTTTACTGTCTGTTTTGAGTCATTATCTATCTGCAAAAGGACGCAGTGTCCTTCAGACTTTATCCTGCTACTTTTATCAACAGTCAGGTTCAATAAACACATACAAAGTGACCTGATTCCATTGGCAGCCATACTCGTTTATGCCATAACCATGTCTCCAACATGTTTGATATGTGGTATGCTGTTGATCATGAGCTGTTACTTTCTTTCTCCATACTTTTATCTTCCTGTAATTTGGGTACAAGTGAATACTGGTTTCGTCAGTCCAAAGAATCTGGCAAAATTTTCTGGCAAAGTCTAATCTGGTCTTGTTTGCACCTTGATATGAAGCATCTTTATTTACTTCACACAGTCTCTTGAATGTAGACGTTGACAGTGATAAATTTCAACAAGGGAGTTCTTCTGGATTTATAAGGTTCTATGTGACTTTGTCAAATCTGAAGTATTCGTATTGATTATTATTGTGAATGTATCAAGATAATGAATGATAGGCATTTTTGGACTCTTAATTTGGAAATTGAAAGGCCACAGTTTTACTCTATGAAGTGCAAAACCTTTGATTAGCATTTCAAGGCCTTTTTCTATGCTTACCAGTTAATTCCTTCTGTTTTATGAATAATCCAAACTGTTATATTGGCCACTCGCAATGTTATTGCTAACAATCTGATTGCTGGTTTATTTTACATCCAAGAGACACCCTTCTCCAGATCAACTTAGATTTTTCTCTCTTTATACATCTGACCAGTTGAGGGTTAAGGGCCTTACTCAAGGGTCCAACAGTGACACTTGATATTGAGGGGTTCAAACCAGGGACTTTCCGAACTGTAGTCCAATGCCCCTGACTTATTTTGTTTTTTCAACTTAATGATGGCCTCTTTCACTTTCATAGACACATATTTGGAGCTCATGTCGAGAACTCGAGCAGACAGCTACCAAATGCAAATGTAAAACTCAGAACCACCTCCAGGCATTTTATCTGCTGTTGGCAAGTTTTGGCTCTCATTTTTAGTTCAGTCCTTGTACCTGACCAGTTTTAGAAGAATGGTTTGGTTTGTTAAGCCACACAGTGATCTATGAATTATCCAAGTGTGAAAAACATTTAACGTAAGGCATGAACCCGTGAGAAACAGGTTTCAGATGATGAAAGATGATCATGCACACAGAGGCTCGATTCCCGTTTCCGTGTGCATGGAGTTTGCATGTTCTACCCGTGCTTGGTGGGTTTCCTCTGGATACTCCGGTTTCCTCCCAAGGTCCAAAGACATGTAGGTTAGGGTAATTGGTGTTCTCAAATTGCCCGTAGTGTGTGAATGAGTGTGTGTATGTCTGTGTGCCCTGCGATGGATTGGCACACAGACATACACCCTGGATAGGCTCCAGGCCCCCGCGACCCTGAATACAGGATTAAGCGGTAATGACGATGAATGAGTGAGTGAGAGTAATACGCAGTACAAGTATAGCAGTCAAATTATGGCAGTTACATGTATTAATTGAGTAAGTGATCAATCTGCGAGGAATAAAACAAATCAAACTTGTTGTAGTCAGTAAATAAATATGTAACCCTTTTTATAATGTCTAGTTTCTTCACTAAAACGGTGTGTGCATTTAATCACAACATCATATTTTGATTGACTTCACATGTTATTGGTGTGTATTATTACTGTACCTGGAAAAAGTACATATTTGCTGTTTTGCAAGCATAGAACATATTTTACTTGCTCAAATTATTATAATTTTTCTGAACTGTCTCTCCAGTGTAGAGATGATGTGTCCATGGCTAGCTTAGACCCACGTCGTATCAGTACAGTCATCGAAAAGGAACCAAGTGAGTAGAACTGCAAGTTTAAAAATAGGTTGTGGGATTTTTAAAGTACAGAATTGTGTAATGTTTTTATTTAAAATAATATTTCTCATTCCCAGTGAAGACCTTAAGTGATGTGATGTTTTTGTCTCATAGCCGGGATGGCCACAGTGAATGGACATTTAAGGAAAGAAGATTCGCGAAGCTCAATGTACGGAGATCCTGGAACACCAGATATTAATGAGGTTAGAGTGAGTTTTTGTTACCTCGGGGTAGTGGTGGCTCAGAGGGCTGAGGCACTGAGTTACTGATCAGAAGATCGGCGGTTCGATCCCCAGCTCCACTAGGTTGCCACTGTTTGGCCCTTGAGCGAGACCTTTAACCCTATCTGCTCCAGAGGCGCTGTATCGCGGCCAACCCTGTGCTCTGACCCCAGTTATGCTGGGATATGTGAAGAAAGAATTTCACTGTGCTTTAATGTAGGCTTAATGTAACTTAACAGTGTTCAGGAAAGACCATGTACTGTTTTATCTGCACTTCTGTCAGTGTTACACTGTTATGCAGTACGCTTCCTGTGGGACATTATCTTATCCCAGAGGCCATGAATAGAAAAAGTAATTAGGGAAGACTAAATTAGGGAATAAATCCAAAAATTATTTTAGTACAGCCTAGTAAATATGTTGTAGCTCGTTCAAATCCAAGCAAATCCATTCACAACCAAATAATAAAATATCTTAAACCATGTATAATGCAGTGTTTTTGTTTCAGTTACAGAGACGTGGCTCCACAATGAGCACCCTTCCATCCATAGGACGCCTTGGTCATTACGAGGTCAAAGGACTGCTGCTGTGTTTCCTGCACATTGTAAAGACTGTATCGGAGGGTCAGTGCCAACTACTTTCTTTGCTTGTATAATGGCAAATTATTTATTTTATGCACAATCTTTTTATAGATAGATAGATAGATACAGTAGATAAATACTGTAAATACATATGTGAATACGTGTGTGCATGCATGCATGCATGCATACAGAAGTACGTGCATGCGTGCATGCATGCATGCATACGTACATACATACATACATACATACATAAATACAAACGTACTGTATTAATCCCTAGCAAGCATATAAACATTGTGTAGCAAGAGTACAGAAGAAACCAATGTTTTTACAGGAATTAACTTTGGTATTTTGTATGTAATAATGCTATTTATGGGACACAGACATCAAATAGCTTTAATTCAACCTTTAACTTATAATGCATTTGTTATTTCCTCTCAGATACCTTGCTGGCCTACTGGAACAAAGTCAATCCGCAGGACATCATGAACTTCCTCAGTCTCTTAGAGTGAGTTGCTTAATCAAGAAAGTATTTTGAACTTGTTCAATCATTCACAGACATGCAAAGTCCTTGTTTAAACTGCCACACCTTGTAGTTGTGTATAGTTATGGGGGGGAAAAAACAAACTGGTACAGCATTATGTGTTACACTTTCGTTTTTGGTATGATATGACACTCCCTGATAGGAATAAAAGAGAGTCTGTGGCATTTGAAAGAAGAGTCCAGGAGTATAAGCAGAGATTATCCTTTAGGAATAATGAATAATCTTCCCCAAGCACCAACATCTTATAAATGTTTTGTTTAATATGGGCAGGGTTCATTCATCCTACCTTAACAACAACTATTTATTTTGTTATATACACTTGTGGTGGAAAAACTTGATTTGAGGTCTATGAAACTGTCTAGATGTCCATAGTAAAAGATATTAAACTGTAATCTGGTCTTTGTTTAGTTTATAAAAATAGATCTTATTTAAAGATGCAAGAGTATTTCAGTAGTGTTTTATACTTGTCCAAAGTTTATACTATTTTATACTAGTCAAAGGGGGTCAGGGTTAACTCAGTTGGTTATTGGACTATGGTTCGTAAGGTCCCAGGTTCAAATCCCATAACTGCTCAGACGTATAATGAGATGAGGACATAAGTTGCTCTGGATAAGGCATCTCCCAAATGACTATATACTGTATAACAGGAAGTACACCAACTAGCCACAGCAATAATCTATAGGTTGTATAGGTTAAAATTTTACTTCAAAGCTTAAGGTGGCCTTTATTCCACAGATTAGATAGTTAGTCAATCTGGATAAGATATTTTTAATGTAAAATTTACATTTTTGTCAGTTCGTTAATTGTTGTGTTAATTGGACTGCAGAGGTATTATTGTTGTTATTATTATTATTATTATTTATTATTACTATTATTATTATTATTATTATTATTATTATTGTTGTTGTTGTTGTTATTTGGTTGGTTAGTTGATGGGTTGAATGTTGCTGCCTCTTCTTAAGGAATGTTAGCATCATGCTAACTATGTATACAGTATATACTGTATCTACTTGTGAGGTAATATCTTTGCTAATTTGGTACAACAAATGTTAAGTACTTACATTATTTAGTTATTATTATTATTAATTTAAAAAAAGAATTATTCATAATTAGAAAGCCTAAATCATCACTTATAAGTAATGCCTTCTCAGTTATTGTTAATCCTAACAGTAATAAGCATGCTGACCTCTAATTCAATTCTATGAGGTACATACAGTAGATCCTGGGGCGAGAGTTTGAGTTTACTCGCAGAAATTCAGGGCAGGTGTAGTTAAAGCGGAAAAATAATAAATAAATAAATAAATAATGAATTAGATCTAGAACTGCTGGAGTCACAATCTTGAATACATCTGACCAATCTTTTTCTTTTTGCGACTTAAAGTAAACAGCGTACTGAACAGTGTTATCGGAATATCTTGGCGTCGTATTAATATGTAGAATACAAACTGCTTGAAGAGAAAGCATTCGAATCTGGTATTACAATCAGATATATTGCATAAAATGCAGTACTGGTTTTAACCTGCTTTGCTAGTAAACCTTTTGGCTATCAGCTCTTCATGGACGAATGCTGTTTTGGTATGTGCAATATGGTGGAGTGTATATTTTGATAACAGGCCTGTTTAAAGGGCAAAGTCCTGCCATATCTTGAATGACGGGAGTGGCTCATCATTATTACTGTGATTAATAAAAGTCTGCATCTTTTAATAAGAGACAACAGCTTTTATGGCTATGATATGTAACATTTAGGCATGTTATACAAGTGATAGGTTTTCTGAAATATTCACTACTGAAAGTGAGTACTTAAACTTTTAGTAGTATATATACATATACATAGATAGGTAGATAGATAGATAAATATGTCTAAATATGGGTTAAAAAAAAGAAAAAGGTTATGAAAAATGGCTTTGTGGATTGATTGGTTAAGGTCTCGATCAAAATATGAAAGAAATCACAAAGTTCAAAAAAAGTTTTGGTCTTGCCTTCCTGGGAAGGACTTCATGAGAGCCAGTTTCTTTATGGTGCTTGATGGGTTTTGCAAAGCACGTGCAACAAAAGCAACAAATGTTTTTGTTCAATGAACATTTATTCATTTGAATATTGAAAATCTCTTATTCACTACACAATAAATTCCATTAAAATTCTACTTTTGGTAAAGGAATAAAAAACATTTGCTGGAATTTCCTTTGGGATCAATAAAATATGTCTGTCTGTCTATCGATCTAATCAATGATGCATCAGTATGCCCGCTTTCCCACTTAGCTTTCATAGTTATTATTGCACCTAGCAGTCAAAAATAGCAACTACATCAAGCACTAATGGAGGCACATGCACAGGTGTAGTCGATGGGGCAGGACAGGTTTTGACAGTGTTGCAAATCTTTGCAAATGTATCTTCTTTACAAAGTAATGGGTATTAAAATAAAACTTGGGGAATTTTTTTTTTACTTGCATACAACTGACCTGAACATCCCACTTTGCTAAGTTGTGTGATCGTGGTCTACAGTGCTCATGTATCTACAGTAGTACATGTCTGGTATGATGTCTAGTGAACCCAGAGGCCAAATCAGTAACATCACTAGCAAGAGGAGTCATGGCCTGTTATCCCCAACAATGGTTGCAATGAGCTTCAGCGTCCTCCATAACATTGGCAGCGATACAGTAGATAGAGAAATGGTAATTGATTTGACCAATTGTGTGACAAGACCTCCTGTTTCAAGCCTATTTCTGTCTGTGAGCTCTGCAAACAGATCAATTTACACTTTGCCATACTGTAGATGTGCCAAATTAACTGAAACCCTGTTTTTGTGGAGTTGGCAATCGTCAGTTATTGGCTGGGCACCTGTGAGACTAGGAGCTGTCTGGCTTGTCATTTGCTTTTGTTTCTATTCACACAACAGCTACTTGTTCAGACAGGGAACATAGAAAGCTAGCGTGCAAAAGCCTAGGGCTCCATACATTTTATAAATACCTTATTTATAAATAAGGTTCTAAAGCTAAGGCAAGAGGAAGGAGCGTAAACCAGTGTTACTTTAGTTCATGTTCAAACTGAGGAAATGGCCATGCTTCAAAGCAGTTTGGTTGTAGAAATATAAATATTTCAGATCAGTGTTTAAATAGTAGTTAATAGTTTCTTCAGGTAATTTATTAAACACGAGTATGTTTCCCAATCTTTTTTATATCTACCAAAGTACTAGTACTTATTGTGCTTACTGTAATATTGATAACTCAAGCTTACTGTAATATTCATGCATAACTTTCTATTCTTCCTCTTCTGATCATATGCCTGGTATGTTTTGGGCAGAATTTCTCTGGTTCAGTTTCGTTATGCTGGTAGGAGAACCATAAACCGGTAAGAACCTGCTGAATTTAGTCACAATAATAAATTTTTCTAATGGGTAGTTTGTAAAATGACTTTTTGTATACTGTGTGTATGTATGCACATTTGATGTCTGTGTAGGTGTCATGAATCCTGGGTGTCCAGGGCCTTCTCCTCAGACAGGAAGTCTCAAACGATGCCTGTGATGCGTGGACGCTCCAGCCTCATGCAGGCCAGCTTGCAGCAGTTTAACACCCTGGAGTCCTCACATACCCTCAACACAGGTATTGAACGTTATTCTTAAAAGAACAGGAAAGGAAATATGCCTAGCACGGTCACAAAGCTATGTACGATATGCAGCAAAGTGCATATATGATGCAACTCTTTATTAGCCTGTTAGGATCATGGCTTGTTCAGTCATCACTTGGAAAGGTCAGTGATACAAATTTCAAAGCTTTCTAAATACCCAGACTCCTCTAACCGTGTCCCAGCAATCAGCAGCCATGGATTCGTTTAAGCAGTTGCCGAGCACTATGAAAATGAAATCATTGACGCGCACTTACTGTAGCAGGAAAAGGCTATAAGAAGATGTGTACTGTAAGTGTTTTTAGGTACTGATTTCCTCGGTTCGGAATGTAATTAAGAACCCCCATTTGACTGCAAAAGAACTCCAGGAAGATTTGGACACCTCCACAAATATGACCTTCCCGGGAAGAGTAGATGTAGAGGAGAATACATCTCCTGCATCCTCACCACAAAATCCAGCGTCTGATGCATATTGGAAAAAAGTCCTGTTGACCACTGAGGTTAAAATAGAACTCTTTCGCCTCAATGAGCTAAGTTATGTTTGAACAAAGGTCACAGAATTTGATTAAAAGAACACCAGTCCAACTGTTAAGCATGGGGGGGGGGAGCGGGGTTC
>JAQMYJ010000001.1:22398490-22414672 GCA_030014305.1 Clarias laeviceps
TGTATCCATTGTAAACATATCTACAGCGGCAAACACTTTCCCCTATGTAAAGAAGAGGATAGAGGTGGTTGGGGAGAAGCACTTGGAGCTGAAACCCATTGATGTGGCCATAGATGAGATGCGAGATCGCAGCACTGAGCTCAACAAACTCTGCTCCAACCAGGAAGTGGACATGATCCAGCTGCAGCTCAAACTTCAGGGCTGTGTCAGTGTGCAGGTCCTGAAACGCCACAATAAAACATTGTGCACTTTATCTTTATTCTTTATTATCATTCATTCATAGTTATCCACTAGAACACTGGATTACAGCTGCCTGAAACCCCTAGGCAGTGGAGTATTGCACAAGCTGATTCATGGTTGGCTTTTTATTTGTTTGTTTTTGGGATTTAGGTCAATGCTGGTCCCATGGCATATGCTAGAGCTTTCCTGGACGATTCCAAGTCTGGCCAATCTAATAAAAAAGTGAAAGAGCTCAAGGATATATTCAGGTTTGTAATCTGTTGATTAATGAAGCTGTTTCTTTTGTTATTCTGTTTTATAGCACGGTTAGGGTTAGTACTCGTCATTTACGGTTAAAGAGTTTATAGAAATAGTTAAAAGCATAAAGTTAGATATAAGCTGATCAACTTTAATGTAATCAGTGAAATTATTATTTCAGGTTGAAGCCCATGTACATTGTATTAATAAGTGAGGCAGAACTCTCTTTTTTGAAATTTTGTAAGGTTTTGTTGTGGCCACGTTGTACTTCTTTCGTCATCAGCCAATTGCGCTCCCTGTTCAGTAATCGGAGAGTGAATCACAGATGAGAAATCAAAAAGTAGATCGGTTAAACATTGAGTTTTGTCTTAAAACGACTCCAGCACTTTATAATTCACTTATACCACGCCAACGTTATTAAACATTATTACAACGTGTTATTTCAGCCATAAAAAAATTCTAAAAATCCCAGTAAAAATATTTAGTTTAGGTCTAGTTTTCCTAATTTTATATTGAGCAAGTTTATATTGAGCAAGTACAATTACATTTTCATTTAGGCATTTGGCAGATGCTCTTATCCAGAGCAACTTACAAAAAGTGCTTTATAGTTTACATCACTGGATACATACTTACACTGGGTTAACTAGGTTAATAACTAAGTGCCATTAGTCCAACACAACTGGGAAAAGGCTGTTTTTTTTGGGGGGGGCTAATCCAAGTACTGGAGAAACAGATGCGTCTTGTAGCTTATTAGTAGCTTATTTTAAAGTAGATTTAAATCTGCCACATAACTGTCTATAACATCGCTTTTACAACATTTTGATTTCACTTATGGTGCAGGTTAAACTTCAGGCAAGATATCATTGGAAGAGCAAATTTTAACCTCATTAATGAGAAGAAATCACGTTCAGCTCTTGCATCATTAAATGCAATTTCTATTTTTGTAACATTTAGCACAGTGATTCTCTTCTTTCTTGTTTCTTTTTGTCAGTGTTTGTCATGACTGTTGTGCTTCTTGCAGGAGCTTTGTTCAGGCATGCAGTATGGCTTTAGACATTAATGAGCGGCTCATCAAAGAGGACCAGTATGAGTATCATGAGGGACTAAAGGGCAACTTTAAAAGCATGGTCAAGGAGCTGTCTGATATTATTCATGAACAGGTAGGACACACAGACAAAACCTTTTATTAGCCAATATAAAGGATATAAAGCATTGTGTAAATTTGCTTAAATTGCCTTAGTATTTTACCCATTGGCAACTCTCCAAACCATTTAAAACACAACTTAAAAAACATTTTTTTTTAATGACTGGACGTGATTTGTTGGCTTAAAACCATAGAATCTTATAGTCTGTTGTTTGCCTGAATGGAATGATGAATATTAACAAATTACTGTACATCATGCAATTTACTTGTAGTTTATGTTTGTCTTGTACAGTAAATGCATTATATTATATTATATTATATTATATTATATTATATTATATTATATTATATTATGAGATTAAAGACAACCAGGAATATTAAGAATTTCTATAATAAGCATTTTCTGTAAAATTGGGAAACACATTACATGAAGAGGGCACCTTTTTTAACATGGCCTTTCATGATTACATAACATCATTTAGCATGTTAATAGAAAGGTAAACAATTTTTTCCTAAGTCTAGTCCACAGGGACACCAAAATAGTCCATTGTTTTGCTCTCCGGCTTCCAGCCCTCATGAACCTAGCACTCAGGAGCACTTAATAGAGTTGTGCTAGAAGCAGTGGCTGAGCCGAACAGTAAACTGTTTAGAAATATATGAGAAATTGACTGGGAACCTCTGGGATAAACATCACAGTTGTTGATCATAATCTTGTTGCACATGTTTTCTCATGTCCCATGTTATTTGTTCCTGATAACCTTTCAGACAGATTTGCATGCATGGTCATGAAGTTTTTTTTAAAGAATAAGTCCTTAAAGTCACCTATGAATAAGTCATTAGTCTCTTTGTTGTTCATGTGAATAAAGGGAAGGCTAGTTGAGATTTTTTCAGTTTGCACTTTGTTGACACTGAAGTTGATATGTCTCCAACTTGAAAAGTAAAAGCAATCAATTATGTCAATTATAAGGTGCCAGAAAAAAAACTGTAGGCTTAAAAAAAAACAGAAATGTACAAATGTGTTGGGTTATCTAATGTAGGTGGGCATTAATATACTTAATGTGCATCAAGGATTTGGATGTGTGTTTTGTATTTAAGGAAGCAAGTGGCACTTTTCTCATGACTGTGTATATGAGAATGGTTCAAATCGGAAACATGCAACAGTTATGCAATCCAGAGTGTCAAACTAGCTACACAGTATTCTACAGGACCTTTTCTCTCTTCTTGAGTGCTTTTCATGGTTTTTTTTTTTTTTTTTAAGGTTATCTGTTTTGAAATTCCGTGACTCAGAAACTTGCCAGTTAGTTTTCTTGAGAATTAAGAAATCTCCTGGCATTATGGATGATACCAAGTTCAGACATGTCACCGAACAACAGAAAAGATAGCTCTTTCCTATCTTTTTAAGTGAGGCTGCACTAAAGCCATGTAACAATACACTCAGGGTTTTGTCTCTTCAGGTAAAAATTTGTTACTTTGGATTGAGACCACACAATTTTCAAATCTTACAACAGATTCTTAGTCAGATTAAGGTTTGGGCTGATAAGTCATTCCAACAGATTCAGGTTCTAGGTTTTGGCTATACGTCTGTGTAGATTTGTAGGCAGTATGAGGTTATTGTCCTGTGAGATGGTATACAGAAACTTCACCCCAGTCTCAAGCTTTCTTACACACTCATCAGCCCAGCGAAAGTTTTTCCATGTCTTCAACGAGTCTTTTTTTATCATATGCCATTTTTCTCCCTTTCTTCCATAAAGCTCAGTTTTGTGAAATTTTGATCTCTTCAGCTCCTTAGGAGTTACCCTTAGACTCTTGGTCGATTTGTCAGATGATGGTCTGACTAATGATTAATTTCCAAAAAGATGTCTAAAACTTGTTTGTTCAAACACATGATCTTAATGCTGTTTGGGTATGATCTCTAAAAGGATCTGGGTGCTTCGAGAAATATGTGCATTTTAAATCAAGATCACACGATCCTTTAATTGCATACAGTTGGTCTTCGCCCCCTCCATTATGGAACTTCTGATGGCAATCGTTGTACCAGTAATGTGGGTGGCTATTCATGCCATCACAAGAACTATGCACGCTATTCCCCTGACACCACAGCAGCATTATGGGCTATTGTCATGTCATATAATCCTGGTCCATTCCACATTACAAAATGAGGAAAAGTTCATGTCAGATGAATTCTCAAGAAATGAAACAACAGTTAATTTACCTTCAACTTTACACAAGAGTCTATTCAGCTAGTGTAAATATTAAGCGCTGGAAATCAGCTCTTCCAGTCCTCCTAGCTTTGTGTGCTTCAAGGTATGAAGGTCATGCCAGAACACATATTCCAAGGGCATAAACAAACCAGTATGTTTGAGCACTGCACTCTGTGTTCACCTGCAAAGAAGGCTATCTGATTAACTTTACAGTTCTGTGTTTGTGTTTGTTTGTGCATGTTTGTGATGCATTTATCAATTGCCCTGGGAAAAAAAAAAAAAAGATTTTTCTCCTCACATGCTGTTTTCTAACCCTTTCTGCTTTTCTTCTCCGCTGCCACGCTCTGTAGATTGAGTGCTAGGTAACCTTTCTTTCAAATTCAAACATTATTTAATACTATTTTTTGAAACATGTAGACAGATATAAAATATTGTAGACAAAGCATATCTGAGTACATTTACATATTCTACAAAAACAGGATTTCTTGTTTTTTTGTGCACTGTATTATATGAAATTATAGTTTTTATAATATTTGGTAATTATTTAAATGTTTATCACTTTTAATTTGTAGATCTTTGAAGAGGATGAGATGCGTTCCCTCTTGCAGAACTCACTCCATGTGTTCCGTGCCATCAGTGGAACATCTAGTGGCTTAAGCTAATGGGATCTTCTGATGAATCCCTTAAATTTAATCAAATTGCTGCACACCTAAACTTTCAGCATCCTGCTCCACACTCTTCTGGATTAAAAAAAAAAATGCTTAAATGTCAGCCTTTAAGAAAGTGCCATGTTATTGCAATTGTTTTTTTTTTTCTTCATTTTGCACTAGCTGTCCATAATGTTCCCTCAAAATAAAAAGGTTTTCAACGTCACGTGTAGCTGCAGCTAACATTTGAAAGTCCACGTGCATTTCAGATTTTAAAAACTGTTCAACAGGTTTTATTGTGAACTTTATTATAATAATAATAATAATTATTATTATTATTATTATTATTATTATTATAATTAACAGTGGATTAACAGATACAGGGAACGGGGAAGAAATTTTCAACTATATTATATCAAAGAATGTAATAAAAAAAACTTCATTTTAATAAGTTGCATGTGTGACCTTCTTGATGTTCCTTTTAATGCTCACTTCTTTTAAAAACGTATTATTATTATCAAGAGGAAGAAGTATATGATAATTCACTTAGTGGTGCCTGGTAGCTCAGAATCGCTAAAATCTTGACAATCCTTACTGAGTTTTTTAGTCAACATCTACAAGTCCTCTGTGGAGCATAAAGGGACAGCAGACACCACTGTTTCCTCAGGTCTCCATGGTTGGGTGTTTGAATCTTGCTTCTGGCTTGTGGATGTGGAATTTGCATGTTTTCCACATGCTTTACTGGTTTACTGGTTTAGGACTAGTTTACTCAAGCAATACAAATATGTGCCTTGTTGGCTGATTTCTGTTTCTGAATTGCCCTTAATGTATGATTGGTGAGTGCCTTTGCCAGTGGATTGGCACCCCATTCAGAGTGTCCCTGCCTGATCCCCTGAGGTCCTTTGAATAGGCTCCAAACCTTAAACATGAGCAATTTAACATGTATTATGATTGCATGCTAAAAATTTGATTACACTGTCTGAATACTCAAATTCATAGCCAGAAGAAGCATTAATATGGATGGTTTCAAGATATTCAATTTAGTTTACTTTGTATAGTACTTTCAGCAATTGACAAAAAAAAAAGCAGCTCTGTATTTATATTACAATATTTTTCTCATTTTTACCAAAATATATGATCCACGGTATAAAACTTGCATGTCTGTTGGTGATCTTCACAGTTCCTGTTGAACTGGTAATCAAATGGACCGATTGTCTCCACTGATTTTATCACTGTGGGAAATAATTCTTGAAAGGAAGCCAGCAGCAGTGTCGCAGTTTTCCATTTGCTATACTGTGCAGGAAGCTGGATTGACCAGGAGTTACTATCTTAAGTATTCATCTTACTCTATTCAGGAAAATCATCATCTCAAAAACTGGACTATTTATACATCTGCTGTTGTTATACTGTATACAGTATCTTACAGTACTGTATGTGAACATGTGCCTGTTCATTAAGAACAAAGCAACAGCTGTCTTGTTACTCTGTTTTGTTACAGTTTTGTTTTTTTCTAATGAATATAAGGTAATTTCTTGTATGTGTGTTATTTGCTATTAAAAGAATAAAATGTGTTTTCAGTAACAATGGGAACAAGTGAACACTGTGTTGATGCCATATATAAATAAGAGGAAATTATTGCAAGAAACGTTTAAGCTGTATAACAAAAGATTGTATCCCCTTGTTGTTTTTCACTGGTTCCACAGGTGTTTTTCCCCCTAGTTTATTTGTAATGTGCACAAAATGTCAAGGACAGTTGGACATCAAAATGCTTGTTGTGAAAGTGAAAGAGAAAAGGAGACAGGAAATGGGGGGGGGGGGGGGGATAATTATTAAAGAAAAAAAATTTATGTACTACATGAGTTGGAGGTTTGACCCTCGCCTCTCGACTGCATATGTGGAGTTTGCAAATGGGTGGGTTGCCTCCGGATATTCAGATTTTCACCACAGTGCATGTGTTGGAGACTGATTCTGTAGTGTATAAGTAAATGTGTGGTTGTGAGTCCATATGGGTTGCAAGAGGATGGGGGCCTTGGTAAGGTATCGTCTGCTTAGAGCAATGAATCCTGGCTTGATGGTATATATCATTCAAGCCAAAACCCACCAAGCACCCGAACCCAGAGTGCCACCTGCCTGGTGGTGCAAGGCGACAGTGCTAACCGCTAAGCCACTGTGCCACCTTAAGATGCACACTACTGTATATGGAAATATACAAATAAAATGCTAAAAATATTATTTGTTGTCTATACTGCTTTATCCTGTATACAGTGTCACAGGGGCCCTGAAGCCTATCCTGAGGCTGGGTACATCCTGGATGAGGTGCCAATCTATTTAAGAGCACACACACTTACATGCTCATTCACACTTGGGGAAATTTGGAAATGCCAGTTAGCTTAATTGCATAAGTACGGGAAGAACATGCAAACTTCATGCACGCAGACCCGAAGTGGGAATCGAACCCGGATTCTGGAGCTAGATGCAGGTAAAGTGGAATAAATACAGTCACACTATGTTAACAAGAACAATAATGCATTAGGTAATAAATAATAGCTTTGTGCAGTGTACTGTATAATGTCTGAGCAGTCATTTATTGACTTATGAGAGAGTAAGGTGTAGCCTCTAATGTTGTTGTAAGGTGTGTGTGTGTCACGCATCACCAGCATTTGGAGTTTTAGAGGCTTTACATTCACACTTCCCTTTACCACTACTGTTTTATCAGAACCACAAAATGCCCAGTAAAAGACTTAAATGGGAAGTATTCTGTGTGACAATGGCGACAGTAATGACGCAAGCACATCGCAGGTTGGCTAATACAAGTATTCTGTAATAAATACAAAAAAAAAATGCATAATTTCCCGTCGAATCTTTCTGTGACACAACCTCCATGTACAGAAATAAAGCGCAGTCTTCATGTTTCTGGTAACGCGGTGTAGGAGGTGGGAGGCAGATGTACGTGCTGTTGCGCCACAGACCTGTATAATACAGTAGCAGAGAATCCTCCGCCCTCTCGCCTCGACACGCCACAGACGCACGTTAGAGCTGCATTTAGAGCAATTCCAAGCTCGACACACTGGGTGGATAAGTGCCATCTCATCCGACCGCTTTAATCAGACATATCGAGTGGATTTCTAACGGATTCTAACGGCGTGTCTCATCCCCTCCGAGGAGAAGAGCTGGGTTTTATTTTTTTATAATTGTATTTTTTCTGAAGAGCTTTTGAGGAAAAAATATCTGTGGTGTTCTCGAAGTGAGCAGATATGGGTTTCCCCCGGTGTCGGGATGCGTCTGCGCTGCTCGCGTGCTTGTCCTTCATTTTAACCGGAGTTAATAGTTTTTCAGGTAATTTGTTCGTCTTGCTTAGACTTTGTTTTATTTACGGTCAGGGCGAGAAGGCTTGGGATTTCAGGAAATCTGGGAAAGGGCGGAGTAGAGCCGAGGTCTGTGTGATAATCTGTATATCCTGTAAACTTCCCGAAAATGACCACAGGGTCAGTGGTTAATCCTGTAGCTGGTCAGTCAGACCTTCACTGAGCAACCAGACAAACAAATGTATCCAAATTCAATAGGGTAAATCTAGTCGTATGTTCTAATTCATTTACATTGTATCATTTAACTAGTATATAATAGTACACTCATTAAAAAAAGTTACATTTGTTACCCTGTGAGAACCTGTAAAGAACCAAAGAGCCTTTTTTTCAGTAAGGGTGTAGTCCTGTATGTACATAAGCCTCACAGAATTAGACTAAAATTCCATAAAATGTTAAACAACCAACAAGATCAATTTCAGGAGATAGGATAAAAACTAAACTTGTAATATAAAAAAAAAATCCAAGCATAAGATAGTTATGAGTAAAAGTATTCAGAAAGACAGACAGACATAATAAGACATGCGTACTGTATGTACCCTTTGAGTTAGATCAGCTTGAGCTGCTTAACTGTAGTTCAGTAGTCTGTAGTTGTGCAGTTCAACAGGCTTTTCTTGTTCTTATTCTTAAGCTCTGTTTTTCTTACAACATGGTATATGTAATGTAATCATTATAATTCCAAGCATGTCTCGTCATCGGAGACATAATGGTAACTTGATAATGGCACCGGTTGCAAAGTTCAGGCCATGATTTAAAAAAAACACACACAAAAAAACCACCCTTGCACAACATGCATGATGTGTTTTTTTCCAGTAAAACCTTTATTTAAAACTTAATTTAACTGTCAAATTTTTTTCTTATTAAAGGCGAATTGCCTCCACCAGAAAACCTTAGCCTGTCATGGCAAACAAATAATTTGAAAGTGCAGGTACGGTGGAAAGAACCTGCTGGCTTGGACAAAAAATGTAAAGTGAACTACACTGTAGCAGTATATGAAGAGGTGAGCCACCGCTTCACCTTCATGCTGTCACCACAAAACAGATATGAATGCTGTTTCTTCTTGATCATTGTCCAAATTTTTATTATACATGAACACTTTTTTTCTTGCTCAACAGAAATGTCCTCCAACAAAGGCTGCTTTATATATATGTCGAACAGAAAAATTGACTTTTGAACGAATCGTTTCTGAAGAGAAAGGAATATGTGTTGAAATAAAAACAAACCCTATGATTTGTGCAGAAACAAGTGCCAGCAAAGTAGTGTACAAATATCTACCTCCTCCTCCAGGTACCCAACAAACAGAGTGTACAATGCATTATTTTTAATGCTCATTTATTATAATTATGTGTTTTTCTATATTAAAGTAATTTTATGTATTAATAGCAAATTCTGATAATTACTATATAGTTTATCTATTTCAACTTGTCTAAAGCCTATAATGCTAAAATGTTCCAAAGTTTAATTATGAGTCATGAAAGACTTAGGAATATTATTGAACAGATTCAGCCTTAATTATATAACGTAGTTACATAATTGTAATTTCTTGTGTGCAAATACACTGTCTTCTTGTGTCGTAGCCTTAGTGGAGAACTTCAGGTGTGATTATTATGCTAATAAAAAGATGAACTGCACATGGAGCATAGTCAAAAATACCCCTGACCTTCAGCTCCTTTATAGGTGAGATCTGGTTTAAATAATTTCTTTGGGTCTTACTTTTTTTTCCTTTACTGTATTTATTTCTGGCAGCACAGATTTCGTTTTTTGTTTGTTTGTTTGTTTGTTTGTTTTTTTGCCTGATTGTTAATTGTCTAGTGAATGGTAGCACCTCCAGGATCGAGGGTTTGATTCCTGCTTTGGGTCTCTGTGCAGTTTGCATGTTCTCCTTTTGCTTGGAGGGTTTCCTCCAGTTTCCTCCCACAGTACAAGGACATGCAGCTAAGGCTATTTGGAGTTCACTAATTGCCTGTATTGTGGGAGTTTGTGTGTACGGTTGCTTTTTGATGGATACCCCGACTCTTGCCCAAAGTCTCCTGGGATAGACTCCAGGGTTCCCGTTTCCCACAACCATGGACTGGATAAACGGTATAGAAATTGATTGACTAAAATAATGGACTAATCCACACATTTTTTCTTAGGGAGAAGGGAAAACGCCAAGAGAGCTTAAAGCCTTGCAAGTCATATATTATGAATGGAAACATGAAGACAGGCTGTCACCTCCATGATGACAATATTACGCTTGATGCAGACTTTTACTTTGTCATCAGGGGAACTGAAGAAAATTTCCAGATTAACAACAAATTTATGATAGCCATATATGACTCAGGTAGGGAATCTATTTCTGTATTTTTTTCTTTTTCCCCCAAATTTGTCAGTGTATATTGTTAGTTTGTACTACTGATCTATTGTAGTATGCTTTTATATAATATTATGAAAGTGGTGTATACTTTCATACTGTATAACTACATTGTCTAGATATCCTTGTACAATTTATTATGCACAGTATATAAGGTTCATATATAGATATATACACAGATCAGCCATAACATTATGACCACCTGCCTAATATTGAGTAGGTGAAACCAATAATAATAATAATAATAACCACCAATAAACCAATACCCAACAATATCTCATTACCTGGAAGTACCTGGAATGGTACCTGGAAGTGGGTGGGAAATATTAAGCAGAAAATGAACATTTATTCCCTGAAGTTGATGGGTTGTATGCAGAACAAAATTGGCAAGCGTAAGGATTTGAGTGATTTTAACAAGGGCCAAACTGTGATGGCTAGATAAATGGATCAGAGCAACTCCAAAACTGCAGCTCTTGTGGGATTCCCAGTCTGCGATGGTCAGGACATACCAAAAGTACTCCAAGGAAGGAAAACCACTGAACCGGCGACAGGATCATTGGTAGCCAAGGCTCACTGATGCGCGTAGGGAGTGAAGACTGGCCCATGCAGTACCATCCAATAGAAGAGATACTGTAGCTCAAATTGCTGAAAAGGTCAATGCTGGTTCCAATAGAAAGGTGTCAGAACACACAGACCATTACTGTTTTGGTAGCAAAAAGGGGGGGACCTACTCAATATTTGGTGGGTTATCATAATGTTATGGCTGATCAGTGCATATTGGATGTTCATTACTTAATAAAAAATTTAGTTACTTTTTTCTATAAAATGTTTTTGGTCAAGTATTAAAATTGCCACATTCCAAATTTTCCATTGGCTATTCTCTTTTTATGCAGCAGTGAAACTACCTAAGCCCAAGATTAAAATCATACAGGAAGGGGACCATCTCCGTTTTCAAGCCAGCCTTCCAGATTTCATACCGAACCACTGTTTGAAATATAAGTTTATGTACACCAAATGCAATGAAAAGGTGAGATATTGGTGACATATGTGACATAAGTTTGTAATGAACTTTATTCTATTTAATTATTTTACCATTTACAATTTTTTTACCCATTTGTTCATATTTGACATAATTTAATTGAGTGGAAATCCTGCCCTTAATTTAATTATGTTGATAGATAAATAATCTTTATGGTACTTGACATCCATTATGGTATTGCACTGAACACCCGTACACACTGTGGCAGCAGCACAATGCATACAATCATTTAAATGCGGGTCTAGACCTTTAGTTAAAGTTTGCATTAATGTGATCTATATGACGGATGGGCTAGTTCAAAAATTTTAGGAACCCATGATCTCCTTCACGATCAACGAATCAGATAATTGCATGAATGTGTGAGTGTACAGGTGTTCCCAATAAAGTGATAATTGAGTGCATTTTAAGGCTATTATAACCACATACCTCTCCAGATTGTTCTACTTCAAAATTTATAGTAATAATTGCTGAATAAAATACTCTAGAATCAATAGCAAAGATAAATAAGCTGTGATTTTTATATGTTACGTTGATGTTTACTTATGTGTAGAATGAAGTTGTGGAAAATGAAAACGGCTCAACAAGTGTGCAATACGACACAGCTTGCAAGTACACAGTTCAAGGACTGGTCTTATACTCTAACTGTGGCAAGGCCCTGGACATTACGAGTGACCTGAGTGAACCTGTGGATTATGGTATTGTAACCCTAAATTTTGACTACAGTTAAGATTCTACTTAAGATTCTGCTAAAACAATCATCTGTTAATCAATGTCAAAATCCAAATTGACTATATGTCTGTTTTAGACTTGCTTTATTTGGGCTTTACATTAAGACTTCCATATGCTCAAATGAATACATTAATAATTGTTAAATATATAAGGGTTTAACATAAGCATGGGCACACCAATTGTAACCATTATTTACCATTATTTATTTTCGTTCAACTTACATACTGTACTTAGCTGGAAATTATGCTTTTAATTTAAATATGTTGATCATCAGTCTACTTTGTATTCAATCAGATAATATATTTTGATTACTACGACTTGTTAAGTGATAAGCAAATCTCTTTTTCTGCAGGTATGGATAGTGACCCAAATTTGGCTTTTAAAGTGGCTATAATCATCACCCCTTTAATAGTGTGCTGCTGTCTCATTGCAGCTATTGTGCTGTTTAGGAGGTAACTATCATTATTATTTTTTCTTATTTTTATTTTTAAAATAAAATAACTTCTTAGTACAGTGGAAAAGTCAAAGTATTTCCAGTTTTTGAGCAACCACACTTTCTCTAGACATTTCTGATAAAAAGATTTTTTTGCTGCAAACATTGATTATTATATCAATGTTTCAACAGAAACAAGGACATCATTCTTCCAAAGATTCCTGAACCATCCCTGTTTTTCAAGGATATGCTTAACAGTACTAGTGACGGGCTATCAAAGGTAACCTACTCCAAGTGGTACAGATAAACATCTGATTTTTGAAGAAAGAAGTGATAAATTTCCTGGTGATTTACTGTTATGTCTGTCTCTTTTGTATCACAGAGCCTTGGTGGAGGAAAACTTTATGTGCCTGTTAAGGAGGTTGTGGCAAGTGGTGTGAGCCTGGAACCAAAATCTCTCCTATTACCTCCAGACAATGAAAATTGCATCTAAATCACACAATGCAGTTTTTTGAAAATGGACAGTAGTAGACTCACAGTGACAAAGTCTGGGTCTGAATTCTAGCAGCTTAATCTTAAAGGTATGCACATTCTTGTTGCCTCTTAAGAGCTACCTAGTTCCATGCAATGTTTCGTTCTTCATTCTAGTTAAAGACCTGTACTGGATTATGAATTACTAAGTAGTTGTCTGAGTTCATGTATGAATGAGGAAGTCATGGTGACAAGTCATGGTAACAACAGGAACTGGGTTCTGAAAAAGTCCTGAAAAAAGTCTGTAAAGAAAAAGTAGAGACAAATGACGTTCCTGCAAAAAAAACATTACTCAGGAGTATATGTATATGTATGTATATACATACTGTATGTGAAATGGAAACGGGTGACTTTTTTTGTTTCAACAAAAGGGCACTGCACAAAGCCACTTGGATTATCGATTGGATTATTTCTTCTGTACAAAAGTGGAAATTTCAGTCTAATGTTATATGAATGTATAGTGTATATAGGAATATCTGTAAATATTGATTTGGTTTTCTATGTAGTTTGCTTTGTAAATAAAAATAATATGGTTAATTATGGTGATGGGTTTGTGGTGTCTTTTATTATTATTTTTTTATTCATTTTTGTTTTCTGTATAACCTCACAAGCTCTTGACTATTATTCATCACCAAGTATATTACTCAGTAACTCACTCACTCACTTACTCATCGTCTATACCGCTTTATCCTGTTTTCAGGGTCACGGGGGCCTGGAGCCTATCCCAGGTGTGGTACACCCTGTACAGGGTGCAAATCCATATCAGGGCACACACACATACACTCTTACACACCACAGACAATTTGGGAATGCCAATTAGCCTAATCTGCATGTCTTTGAACTGTGGGAGGCCAACCCACCAAGCACGGGGAATCAATCCTGGACCACTACACCACCGTGCCACCTACTCAGTAACTAAAAGCTAAATTTACAAAAAGCATGTAGCAGCAAAAGTGAAACTATAATTCTGAACTCGCCACCAGGTCTTCAAAAACCTATGATCTCTGGCTGTTGCGAGGAATTTTACATATGAGATATATATGAAGAACTTAACATCAACTTTCTATTGGAAAGTGAACTAGATTGTAGTACTAAATATATATCTAAGAGATATTTACCAGCCAGTCAAATATTATGACGTCTAGCTTTCCACCTCAAATGGTTAATTAAAGAACAGCTGACACAAATAAATCGCTAATATTTCTGGTTTCGGTGTGTTTTTCTTTAGCTGTGGCTAAGGAGTCACTACCAAAGAACATCAGGCTTTATTAAATTTAACCTGTATGGATGTAGTAGATTATGTTGATATTGATTTTTTTTTTTCAGAGTACTGTATGACTTATTAAAAAATGGATTTGCATGATGTTAAAGGAAAGAATAATCTTGTGTGAGCTGTCATGCACCTGAAGGTTAAACCTAATTCTTCATCCAAAGGAAACTCCCATATTTGCACTTAATATTTTGACTTCCTGCTTACTTCAGCTTCTAGTCTGGCCTGACAGAGGAAAGCATCTTCATGCCTATAATGAGCTGTTAATGTGTGGTTTATGCAATGCATTGGATAGATCCATCATGTGGTCAAAGAAATGGATGTTTTCCATCCTGAATGAAGCTATTACGGGTGTAATGAGGGTCCAAAGTGGCTATTTCCGTAGCTGTCCTTCCTTAATGACTGCCTTCTCATGATTTACAGAACTCCTCCTCTTTGTTGTGTATTTTCCATGTTTCTCAGAAAAGGTTTGTAAATGCTGTGTTTTGTATTTATGTCTCTTGTGGTAAAAAAAATTTATAGAAATGCTGAGTATATTATAATAGTGAGCATGGAGGAAATCTAACCCTGATGTGATGATGTCTTACTCACAGTTATCCATGTCTAGAACTGCAAGATAGCATAAGTAAACCATGCAGGAGAAAAACAAGAAGAAACAACTTTGTTTCTCATTACATGGCCAGAAGGCAGCACAGTGTCCACACAGCCTCAGTTATCTATCTTAACCACCTCAGCATGTGTGCACAGGGGATTATGAATCGTTGAATTTAAATTAAGTCATAAATGATCCTTTGATGTTTACAGTCATGTTCAAAAGTTTATATCCCCTCTTTTAAGTCTGTGTCAATAAAAATCATCTGATCGATAGATGGTCTAAGTATTAGGCAAAGTACAACCTAAGACAAACAACACATAACATTTTCACTGTCATTATTTATTTAACAAAAATGAAGACAAAAAAACATGGACAATTCTAAATACCCCCATGATTCAATAGCTTGCAGATCCACATTTAGCAGCAATAACTATAAATGTTTCCTATACTGTATAACTATCAGTTTTTATTTTGACCCATTTTTCTTTCAGTTTAATTTTTTTTCATTGAGGTTTTTAGGCATGCACTTGTGCATGTTAAAGTCCTGCTACAACATTTCAGTTTGGTTGATGTCTGCACTTTTACAAGGCCATTCCAAAACATTCTTTTGTTTTTCACCCATTCTGATGTAGATTTACTGGTGTGATTGGATCATTGTCCTATTTCATCACTTAATTTCAATCAAACTTTGCTGTCAGGGTATAAGGTGTGTCTGCTGAAGTTTGGTTTTCACCAGACATGTTCTGCATTAAATCCAAATAATTCCACTTTGCACCTTTGTACATAGGACATTGTTCCAGAAGCATTGTGGTTTGTTGAGATGTAACCTCACTCGTGCTGCCATGTTGTTTTTAGACAGATTCCTGATTCCTGGCAACCCTTCCAGACAAATCATATTTGTTCAGTCTTGTGCTGTCATTGAATTTAACATTTAACATGCTCGGTGACGCCTGTAGGATCTGATATGTAGCTCTTGGGTTTCTTAGTATTTCTCTGAGCATTGCATGGTCTGTCCTTGAGGAGAATGTGCTGAGTCTTTCCACTTGTGAATAATCTTTCTGTAGAATGTTTAATTGCGAATTGTTTAGAAATGATTTTATAAATCTTTCCAGATTGAGGTGCAGCAACTATTGCTTCTCTAAGAAAATACTGTAGCGTCTGTCTTTCCTTCTTGGCATTGTGTTAACGCACAGATTCTCCAGACCAGCTAACTGCCAAAACCTCTGCTTTTATAGATGTATGTACACCTGCTGAATCCCGTAGAAGCAGTACGGGAGCACTTGTATGGCCCACATCTTTTTGGCTTTATTTTGGTTAAGTAAATGGTGTTTCGCCTGCCATGCGGAAGGCCCGGGTTCGATTCCCAGCCAGTGCCCAAACCCCAGCCACTGGATGCAGTGC
>JAQMYJ010000001.1:22422059-22474018 GCA_030014305.1 Clarias laeviceps
GATTGTGTTAAGCTGCTTTGGGACAATGTCAATTGTTAAAAGCGCTATACAAATAAAATTGAATTGAATTGAATTTATCCTGTATACTGGGTCATGAGAGGCCTGAAGCATATCCCAGGAGAGTTGAGGCATGAGGCATGGTACACCCTGGACAGGTCAATCCATCGCAGGGCACATACATATGCTCATATGCTCATTTACCACAGACCTGAGGCGGGAATTGAACCCAGAACCACCCGGATTGCCAGCTAAATTGCAATATTACCTTGTATAATCTTTCAGTTTCAAGGCTCTGGAAAATCTCTGACATGTGGTGGTTGAAATGAAATATTATAGTGATATTTAACGTTGACAAAGTAGAAGAAGAACAATATTGTTATAGTTAATTATTTCATGGCACATGTCTGAACAGTGACCATAAAATAAATAAATCACTAAATAAAAATAGTAAATAAATAAATAATAATACAAGCAACATTTAAATACCAAATTAGAAAATATTTTTAAATATTTATTGGGTATTTCAAAATGTCATTAATTAATGACACATTTAATGAACTACTTCAATTACTAATAATTTAATATTTTATTTAACTGAATATATATATATATATTTTTTTTTTTTCAGATTGACATACTAAGGTAGCATTACAATTTCTCTTTACTGAAACCAAGGGCCATGAAGACACGGTTTGCCAAGGTTGCAGTTTAAAAACATGAGTGTCCTGCACAAAGCTTTGTCCTCAACCCCACTGAACACCATTGGGGAACTGGACCATCGAGTCCACATCATGGCCTCACTAACCCCACAGTCATATTCCAAAATCTAATGAAAACAATCCTAGAAGAGGGATTTTTTTTATAACAACAAAGGGGAACTACACCTGAAAAAGGATGTTGAAAAGAACATATGGGTTTTAAGGTCAGCTGTCCACAAACCAATTGGTATCAAATAACAATTAAGGAAGTCAAGACACAGTGTGGGTAAGGTAACTATAGTTTCACATCCTGCTATCATAGTATGTGAACTAGCCACAAGACTGTGTAATGGACAAAAAAAAAAATCTATAGTGCCTTTTCTATAGTGCCCCTATGTCTGGAACAAAGCCCTGATTTCAGCCCCACTGAACAACTTTGGAATAAACAGGAACCACCTCGTCTGACAACAATGATGGATGAGCACATTTATTCCCACAATCAAATTCTAAAATGTAGTGGAAAGACTTCAGAGAAGAGTGAATGTTAGGAAGAGTGGAGTAAATTTAAATTGGAGTTCCCAAATTTCCCATTGTGTGTGTGTGCCCTGTGATAGATTGGCACCCCGTCCAGGGTGTACCCTGCCCTGTGCCCAAAGTCTCCTGGGATAGGACCCCTGCGACCAGTATAACCAGTATAGAAGATAACTAAATGAATGAACATATGGGTGCTACTGTTGAACGATTTTATTTACTCACTCATCATCTATACCGCTTTATCTTGTATAGGGGGTCACAGGGGACCTGGAGCCTTTCCGAGGAGACCGGGGGTACACCCTGGACAGGGTGGCAATCCATCGCAGGACACACGTACATACACACACCCACTAATTCACATACAATAGAACGCCATTTAGCCAAATCTGCACATCTTTGGGACAAAAAAAACAGATTACCTGGAGGAAACCCACCAAGCATGAGTTAAACACCCACCCACATGAAGCAGGAATCAAACCAGGACCCGCAAGGCAACAGTTCTAACCTCTAAGCCACTGTGTGGCCTGATTTTTTCCCCCTTGTCACTATCTAGTGTTTTCTTCTTTGGAGTCATCCAAAGAAGAAAACACTAGATAGTGACAAGGGAAAAAAATTGGATTGGCTCCCAAGAAGAAAACACAAGATAGTGACAGGGAAAAACGTTTACAGGAATTCCTGTAAACTTTATGGATTTCTCTCTCACACACACACACACACACACAAATACACACACCAATCTAGTTGTAGTTGGTGAAATAGGAAACCTAACAGATTTCCTTCTTAAGAAACTGAACTGCAAACGAGAACTGTTCCTCCAGTGAGTAAGCTCCTTCACTCCTCCCATGCTCATGATGAATGTTAGCTTGAATGCTTTCACTTTGAAAAGACAGTCTCTTTGCGCGACAGTCTCTTTTTCCACTGTGGACTCGTCCGAGTTCGGGTGCGGTTATAATACAAACACATAAAAATAAAAATAAAAACATTTTGAAGATTTTTATTTAAGAATTGCAACAATTTAAGCGATTTTTAAGACAAATATTAATGAAGCGCGACAATGCTTTGCGGAAACTGGAATGTCGACTTAATGCACTGGATGTGTTTCTCCGTCATACTGTCAGGAGTCACCGCGGAAACAGGTAAAAACTGAACTCAGCGTTTTGTGTCATAAGTTATTAGTTAAGTTCCTACACGGTGTTTGACATGTCAGGACAACGTCCTTACTGTCAAGTGTTTGGTAGGAGTGTAGAAGTATGGAGTCTTGTTTTGCGTTTTAACCAAAAACCAAATGTAACATCAGAAATGCTAAAGAAAAAACACTCTAACAGCACATAGTATCAATATCTGTATATAATTAATAATCATATTTTAAACAATTTTTTGAAAGCGTCGAAGTGCGACGAAGTGAACTTTTTGTCAGCGGTTGGAACTATATTAATACTTTAAATCCTTTAAATACTCTGAAATATGTACAGAGAGCATGTGATAAATAGCAGAATGCTATTTAGAAATAGTATTTAGTAAAGCAGTGAGGCAGAAGTACAGTAAACTGCAGTCCCGGATGTAGTCCTATTCCTGAAAACGCGTGACGTCAGTCATTTGCCTAGTAATACTTTTTCTTAGGAAGTTCCGACTGAAAGAATGCAGTCAGCTTCTGAGAGCAGGGGGGGAAAAAACATGGAAAAGTGGACCATTCATCATAAACCCCGGGAGGAATTCAGATACATATATGGACATCTGATAAATTGAGTTAATAGTTATAGCAAACATTTTTTTTTCTGGATTGATCTAAACTGACAGCTTGTTTTAAATAAGCTTTTTCAGTGTGATCAGTCCTAATGATGTCACAGTGTCATCAGCATCGAACAAGAAGTTCACCCACCCAAAATTGACTGTTTTTTTTTTCCAGTTTTAGAAAAATGTTTAGAAAGTATAAGTTATAGAAAATGGTCTCTAGGATGTCCGGTCTAATCACACAAAAATCTAAATGTAGCACAAATCTCTCAAAAAGTTCATGCTGGCTATGATAAAAAGGTATCAGGTTGCTGTGTACGGACCTTAGCAGGAAAAATTCTTTAAGGTTGTTGATCCGGCCTCCAAATTCCCCAGATCTTTATCCGAGTATCCATTCGATGTGCTGTACAAATAAGTCTGATACATGGAGACCCCATATTGCAACATTAAGCATTTAAAGGATCTGCTGGTGCCAGATACCACAACGCACCCCATGAAGTCTTGTGGAATCATGCCTCAAGGGGTCAGAGCTGTTTAGATGTTACAAGGGGAACCTAAAACTTAGTTGGTTTTAATATTATGGCTGGTTGGTGTATGCTGGATGCTTTAATGGATTCATGAACAACACAATTTTAGGAACACTGAGACTTGGAGATGAACAGGGAGACTTCGAGATGGGAAACATTACATAGGTCTACTACAGTATGTCCACAAATCCTCCATACATAGGGGAAATTAACAATGTCACTTTCATCTTTGTACATGGATGTTCGTTGCCCTCGACATCTCCAGTGGTAAGCAACGTGTTCAGTTGTTTTAACTTTGTTTGGCAATAGTGTTGTGCCAAAGTTTGGTAATAGTGTTGTGTCTGAAAACAAAATTTTGGAAGATATTTTTGCTAAAAAGCATAGAATTTTGAGGATCCAAGAAGCCTTTATGTCCCATATACATATACAGAACAGCAAAAAGAAAAATTCTCTACATATCAAAGATTGTTATGAAGCTGAGGTCAGAGCACAGAGTCAGCCATGATATAGTGCCTCTGGAACAGAGAGGGTTAAGAGCACAGTGTCAGCTAGGCAAAGCTGGGGCCTGAACCCTGTGGTACTGTCAGAGGACTGGCCTGACCATACCACATTGATAGGTTTTCCATGCCTTTATACAGCACAGATGTATTTCCCCTTAATTCTGCCTTTACCACTCCATTGTACACCATGGCTAATAACTCCAGAATGTGTTGGAGCTACAGCAAGTCATGATTTTGAACCCGTAGTGAGCTATAGCAAAAAAAAAAAAAAAAAAGTGGGACCTTTTTTTTCTTTTTACTTTGACTGCTTCTACTGCATACTTCTGAATAATCATACATTATTACTTAATCTTTTTTATTTAAATACATTTAGAATTTGTTGTGTATAGTTTGTGGTCATGTGGCAGAATGGATAATGTTGCTGCCTTAATAGCAATAAGGTCCCTGCCAGTTTGGTCTGGGTTCTTTAGTTTCCTTCTCTTCTCCTAAAATAACCAAATAGGAGAATCCCCTAAGTTGCATTAAGATGTGGTCAAAAATATAATGCCACAGCACCATCTAAGCAGTGAAAACAGTTTAAAACAATGAAGCAGCGTAAAAAAAAATTGGCTATGTCTAAAGGTGAATAGGAACTGATGATTTGGCAGAGTGTGTGACTTAGTTACCAGTGCATACCCAGTCTTATATTTCTTGGCACTTGGCAAGTACTGTGGGATTTATGCTTGTGTTGGAAGCTAGATAGGTTTGTAGCTCACATTAGCAGTGAAGTAATTAATATTGAGACAAAGTGTTGTTTAAGATGATATAACCTTATCAGATGTGTTTACTTGCTGAAAGTGCTTCCATGACTGGTTTTGAATGTGGGTTTTTGGCAGGCTGCTGCTCTGCCCTCTTTTAAGTACTGCAGACTATGCTGACCTACTTTCACCCATGCTGGCGACCAACAGTTAGTTTAATGAATGGTTCTTAGAAGACCTGTGATGCGGAGTGATACATATAGTTAAACATGCGAGTGCTGTTATGCTCTATAATATGAGTGATAATATGGTATATTGTAAGTCAAAATGTTTACATTTGTGATCAGAAGAATCTCTATGTCCCTTTTCATTTAACCATTTGTTACACCTTATAAACTTACCTGATAATGATGCCAAGGAGAAAATGGAGGAAATAATAAGTTGAAACAAAAACAACCTAGATGTAACTAATGGAGCAAATTTTCAGTGTAACACATGGACTTAAAAAAAACTAATTTTGAAGAAGGGAAGCATAACATGATCTTTTGTCAAATTATTTATTTTAATTAATACTTCAAAAGGAGCTTTTGTCAAGCTCCTGTTGAAGTATTAATTTAAAAAAATAATTTGTACAACAATCAGTATAATAAGTAATCAAACATACAACAGACAACCATAACATTAACACTGGCATGAGGTGACTTGGGAAAAAAATATTATATGTCAGTAAACTGGTGACAGGATCATGGGCATCCAAGGCTCATCTATGCCTGTTATGAGCAAAGCTATCCTGTCTGGTTTGATCCCACTGATATGCCAATACAGCACAAACCGCCAAATTAAGCCTGTGCCCGCCACAATAGAAAAGTGTCAGAACACTCAGTGCACCACAACCCGCCCTTAACGGGGCAGAGCAGGCAAAGTGCTTAAGGCAGCTGTCCCAGCCCCAAACTTCCCAGACCCCAATCCAATCAAGGACCTGTAGGGTTGTGCTGGACAAACATGTCTGATCCATGGAAGCCCCACCCTACAACCCACAGCACCCAAAGGATCTGCTGCCAACACCAGTCACCAGGCACCACAGCACACCCCTCCAACTCCTGCGGAATCCTTGCCTGTTTTGTTGGCACCAGGGGAACTGTTTTGTTGGCACAACTGGGACCTAAAATCTAGTTGGTTCTAATGTTGGTATGTTTAAAAGGTATGGTGTAAATGCTCTCTCTCTTTTTTTTTTTTTTTTTTTTTTAAACAAATTTTCTAACATTTTGCAGAGGGAGGATCACAACCACCACCTACACTTAAAATCATTGAAAAAGGAAATTATCTCAATTTTATTGCAAGCCCCCCTGGATTAAAGAATGACAGTGGACCACAGTGCTGGAGTTACAGGTTTCTGTACAGAAAATGTAACGAGGTGAGAATTTTCCTGTATGCATCCTTATATTATCTCACTGTGTTTTTATACATGCAGTATATTTGCATATAGTTTTATTCCTTTTTTTCTAATGAATATGAATTTAGGTAAACTAATAATAACTAAATAATATACCAGATTTTTCTATATAAAATGTGAAGACAATTTGTAGTCAAAACAAACAATCTGTATTTTTCTTTCTTTAAAATATTCAATAGCAGTTGTATTCTGTTTATGATTAAATAGAACACAGAAACTATATATGTAACCGAATATGACAATTGGACAGCTGAGGTGGACTATGATGCTACCTGCAAGTACACTGTTCAGGTGCAGGCAAACTATCGTACAGAGTACTGTGGGCACAAAGAAGAAGACAGTGACATAAGTGAACCTACCTACTTTGGTAATGTGACACCCTTGTATATTTTTATATCCTTTTAGACACCACATCATTAAAATCTAACTTGTATTATAATTATTAAATATGATTGATTCTATTATTATATTTATATTACTCTGTACATTATCTACATAATAATGCTGTTTTCTGCAGGTAAGGATGATGATCCAGTTTTGCTCTTTAAAGTGGCTATGATTATCATCCCTTTAATAGCGTGTACCTGTCTTGTTACTTCTATAGTGCTGTTCAGGAGGTAATGATACTGTATTTTTTAATATTTCATCTATTTTTTTTTTTTTTTTAATATTTACCTTATCCATTAAGAAGTTTCCAAAGGTTTAAATAGATGGGTTTAAAAGTCTTAAGTTTCAGCATACAGTTTGTGTTTGTTTGCATGGCTAGTGTTAAAGCTCAAAATAAAATAAAAAAGCCAATCTTTCTCCACAGACATAAGGAAAGGTTCTTCCCCAAAGTTCCCAATCCATCAGATTTCTTCAAGGACATGTTTGACAACAAAAATGAAATGACAAGGGTAATCTGCTTTAATTTCCTTGTGACAGATAATCATCATAGCAACAATACATTGATTATGGTTTTCATAAACATTGAAGCTACTCAGTTTTTTAGTTGTCACAACATGAACTTCATGAAACATAAATTTTTTTAAAAATATTTCATGAAGATTTTGCATTAAGGATGATAAGCTGATTAAAAAATATATATCTGTTTTCCTCCTTTTCCACAGGGCCTATATGAGCCTAATGAAGAGGTGGTGGAAAAGATCCATGTAGAGCCAAAGACTACAAACCTCAATTAAATAGTCTAATCAGCAAAACAACATAAAGGTTAATGCAAACAATTGTGTTCTATTAGGATAATTTGTTGAAAGACATTTAGTGAAGTCAAATGGTCACAATATCACATGAGAGGCAGTGCTGTTTTACTAAATCAAACTGGCAATTTGTTAGTGTTATTAACGATTATTAGAACCAGAGGCATCATTCCTTTTTTTCCTACTGTGAAAATAGAATTTAACATTTTCTATGGCAATCTAATCTGAAAATTTTGAGGGGACACATGCCTCCTCAACTAGAGACTAGAGAGTCTGATGTGTCTGATCAGAACACCTGTGAAGCATGAGTGATGAATGTCGTTAAATATCCCAGTGATGTTATACTCTATATCAGCATTCATAGAATGCTTCTTGTCCAATCAGGTTTCTTGGTCATGTCTAACTGTCATATAATAAACATTAGTAATACAGCATATACTAGATTTATATGATGAAAATAAGGTAGAAGTAATTTAAGCCTTTTGAGTCATTTTAGTCACTGCAGCTTGTGTTCTGTTTGTGTTTGCACTTAGGATGCAAATGTTCCAAATGAGGAGGAATGTTCCACCTGCTTAGCAACGTTGGAATTCAATGCAGACTTGTAAATACACTGTTACACTAGCCCTAATTTAGGTGCAGATAATGCAAAATACTCTGTATACTGTGAAAATTCTTGAGATGTGCGCTTTAACTCTGCCAGGGGTCCTTGACACTGAGAGGGTCATGGCAGAAGCTGCTTTTAAAGTATTTTTTTCTATTGATTTTGTGTTGTTTTTGAATATATTTTCTAAAATGCTGATCCACTGTTTGTCGTTAGACTTGGAAAAGCTTCATAAACATATTTGTATTTGCTGCCTGCTTTATATTTCAAGCCAACAGAAGTTGGTAAGGTTGTGGCTAAATTCTTAATAGCTAGGTCACATTTTTCAACAGAGGAGTTGTCTATAATATACATGTTTTTTTACATTTATTTTTTGTCAGCAATGTTGTATACATCTTTACATCTAGGACATGTGCACAGAGAACCAAATTGTGGGCATCAGGATTCTTTTATGTCTCTCGGGGCCAGAGTTTGGGAATGTCTTCTGAGGAAGGTCACTCTTGGGATGTCCACAATGCCAAATCCATATTTAAACATTTTTAAACAGTTTTAAACTCACTAGGTACACACTAGGTAAATATATAGTCAATCATTTCTTAACATAGTGAAGGAGAGAGTAGACTGTGCTACAGTTTTGTGAACAACAAATCTGTCATTTACAAATATTCCAACAATGCTTTGAAAATTAATTGCCACTAGAGGATGATAAAAGAAGGAGGGGCTACCTAGACATTGTGGCTTGATAGATTGTAAGTTTCACATGATTTAAAGCTGTAAAGTGTCTGCTTTAACTTTTTTCTCTGTCTGTAACTTGCTTTGTATACTGTATTTTATCTGGGATATAGATAATATTAATGATTTCAGATTTTTTTTTTTTGTCCAATTAAGATTTATTTCTGTCCCTCTCTTCACTTTTTGCTGCCTACAGCCTATGCTGTAATCAAATAGTTCTAACTTACAGTACCTGTATGCCGTCACCACCCAGATATCTCATGTCTAGTTTTATAGTGGCTTTAGTTTATAATGGCTAGACTACAAATAGCACTTCCTGACTCTTAGTGACCAAGTAGATAACATTTTGGCTAATGTTAATCCGATTCCTAAGTAATTCCTAAAAAATTCCTAATAGATGTATCTGTCAGATTATTCACCAGGTCGCCTACTCAGGTCTGTTTACAACCATTTCATGAACACATTTCTTTTTCTTTACATCTGTTTTTTTACTATTATTATTATTGTTGATACATACATTGTAATGTAAAATGTATATTTTCTTTTTTTCTGTTATACATTATATGTACTTTTATACACACTTTGTTTAGCATTTGCATTCCCTTGAAGTATGAATGTCACTTTAAAATATATACTAATATCACTGTTGCTGTGTTCAAGATATTTAAATAAAATATATTTTCATTTTTAAAAGACTTTCACTAGCACCAGCACAGTATCTTCCATCATGACCATCATGAAGTACAATTTATGAGTGCACTCCTTTGACTGCACATAGGCCCATTTTAAGGGCTTGGCATCTCTATTGTACATATTAGCATGTTAAATAATAGAAAGCTGTGAGTAGTACTACTACAATGCCATGAAAAAAGTATTAGATTATTATTTTTTGCATATTTTTCACACTTAAATGGTTCAGATTTACAGACTGATAAATGTTGATTACTTTGTTTCTCGACTGTTTCTTTAGATCATGACGATGATGTGAGATCTTTTAGCATGCTTGATTTAGACAGATTCTATTTAAATGATTTCTTGATTCTACAGGTCTGGCAGTAAGCAGGCCTGTCGGGGACCTGTCTGTGCGGGTATGGGGGCAAGTAAAATTTAACTCAGCTTTTCAAAAGAATGTGGCTAATCACAGTTTATCCATGATTTAGCAAGGGTTGAATTACTCTTTTACATAGGGGCAGGTAGGTTGTGACATGTGATATATAGGGGCAAATACTTTTTCATGGCACTGTATAGGATTACAAATGGATGAGTTTATCTCGGTGCTACACTTGTGAGTTAACCTTATCCTGATATGTCTGGACCCATGTTGTAAAAAAAAATAATAACACTTCCCAAAAATAAGTCTCACTTATGTCACTTGCTCCTGTACAATCTCCATCTCCACTGTCATCCAGAAGATAATGAAATCCCTTTTGAGTCTGGTTCCTCCAAAGCTTTGTTGCTCCATGTAACCTCAAAAAGGTTTTTCCTTGCCCTGTCACCTCTGCTCCTTTGAGCTCTAAATCTGCGAGATCTAAAACAGTAGAAAGTGAAGGTTAATTCTCCACCCCTGCATGGGACATTCCTGATACAGAAGAGTACATGAAGCGTGTTCAGGGTTAGAAAATTCTACACATGCTTGTCTGAATACCGCTTGAACAAAGAGCAGTGTGGTGCGTCTATAGTGCCCTCTGCTGGCCACAGTAAGCTAATGCGCCTCCTGTACGGTCCTGATGCTGCAGGATGCTGATGGAAGAGACAGGGGCTGTGTGTATCTAAAGCGGGTCTGCTGCCGATTTACCGGCTTCGTCTCTGTGGCGCAATGGAATAGCGCGCTGGACTTCTAATCCAGAGGCTCCGGGTTCGAGTCCCGGCAGAGATGCAGTACCGCAATAGGAAGTGGTCAATTTTTTTAGTTGCCATAAATAGATGGTGAGGAAAATGATCAGCATCAGCCTGGAACGTGGAGGCTGAGTCTTACAAATGAGAACAGCACGATCTGGGATGCAGGACGTGATAAACTCATCTGTGAATGAGCAAATGACTTGAGCTGCATCCATAACATATTTCTCAATATATGCTTTTATACATGGGTAATCATTATGTACAGGACTGAACGAGTGCAACCCCTCATTTCTTCATATTAAATTCAATTCAATCTAATTAAATTAAATGATGTAGATTAAACTTAAAGAAACATATTTCATTGAGCCAAATATACAATTTTAAATGGGTGGCTTATGTAAAACCTCAGTAGCAATCTCATTTCCCCTCTTGTCTGTTCCAACCACAAATCATTCAGCTTAATCAGTACACCAATCACCAGCCTGATCACCTGTCATCATCTGCACCTGTTTCTCACTGGTTCATGCTGTAAACTAGATTTTTTAAAATGCTTATATGATTCATAGTTCACTATGTGGCTTAACAAACTAAATCATTCCTCTGAAACTGCTCAGGTACAGGGACTGAACTGAAAATAAGACCAAAAAAAAGGAAGTCTAAATCAACACTACATTTAAAAATACAAAACATTCATACAAGAAATCTTTGGATGCAAAATATGAATAAATGAGGGGTGACTCAAGACCTTTGCACAGTAATGTATATTTAGGAGAAACATGTATGTGGGATATATTTTGAGCTTTACTCCTTTTTATTTCATTCTAATTATGACATGGGCAAGCTTAAATCACCATCTACAGCTGTAGGTAAAATGCATTTCAAAGGTAGGAAAGATAAATATAATTTTGCCTCCAGTCTGTTTGCATGGAAACAGACTGGAACATGTTCTCCACATGCTTTGGGGTCTTCATGCATGAACTCCAGTTTCTTACAGCAGATTGATGTTTCTAAATTGTTGTACTGTATGATTGGGTGTACCATCCAAAGTGTACCCTGCCTTGTGCTCAACTTCACTGGAATACTTCACTGGGACAAGCTCCAGCCCCCATGTGACTCTATACAGGATAAGTCGTATATAATAATAATAATAATAATAATAATAATAATAATAGCATGGTGGCTTAGTGGTTAGCACTGTCACCTTGCATCTCCAGGATTTGGGTTCGATTCTTGCCTCGGATCTGTGTGTATGGCGTTTGCATGGGGATTCCTCTGACGCTTTAGTTTCCTCTCACAGTCCAGAGACCTGCAGATTAGGCTAACTGGAATTCCCAAATTGCCTGTAATGCCCATATACAGCACCGCCAAGTTGACACTGTTGGATCATTGAGCAAGGCCCTTAACCCTCAACTGCTCCGATGTATAATTAGATATAATGTACGTTGCTCTGGTTAAGGGTGTCTGCCAAATGCTGTAAATGTAAACGTGCTGTGCTAATGAGCATGTGAGTGTATGTGTGTGCACTGCGATGGATTGGCACAGAAAGTCTTTGTGCCCTAGTGTGGATAAAAGAATTTAAGTCTTCTTGGATAGACTCCAGGCCCCTTGCAACCCTGTATACAGGATAAAGATACATATAAGATACAATAAAGATACATATGGACAATTATAGGATAAGATACAGGATAATGATACATAAAGATATACTAGATTTACATACCTTCACATGCATATGAACTTGAGTAACATCCAATTTTTAATCCATAGGGTTTAATATAAAGTTGACCCACCTTCAACTCTAAGAATTGGATGTTACTAAAGTTCATCTGCATGTGAAGGCAGGCGAGCAGATACTTTTGGCAATGTGTGTATAGACGGTGAGTGAGTAATAATAATAAGGAGAAAAAGGAGTGGAAAATTCACATGTATATTTTGTATTTTACTCAGCTTCTAAATGAAAAGTATTTCGATTTAAATTTAGATTCTGGAATATTAACTCATCTAAACATTTTCATTCTATTACTCTGATGTCTGGTGCACGTTTATCCACCAGAGGGCGTAGTGCAATTACTTATCAAGACTAACGGATCCAAATCACAAGAACATAACGCTCTTGTCTATTTTTTTTGCGCATGTCTTCTAGTATAGAATGAAGCCTTACTGGCAAGTTTGTGAGCTTAAGTTCTTCAATATCATTAGTGTATATGGTTGGTTAGTGTATATGGTCGACACATGACTAATATACAGCAGTGAATAGTCTAGGTCTCAAACAGTATCCATTAAAAAAACACAAGCTTAGACCAGGATTGGGACTGTTTGTTGCATTATTACAGCAGTATAGTATAGTATAGTATAGTATAGTATAGATGCATGGAAAGTAAGTAGCCTGTTTTATTGAAGGTCCGCGTGGAGACCGGGACTGATAAAAAGGGAGGGATGGAGAGGGAGGACGGGGTAAAAGAAACGAAAAGACGAAAGAGGAGGGAAGGAGGGAGGGGGCACCGCTTCTGACGCCAGAGAAAGAGAGAGAGAGAGGGAGAGAGAGATGCGAGGAATGTGGCGCTAATGAGAAAACGGAGCGCTGCTGGAACGCAACGCAGGAGCAGCCTGGAGAAGAAAATAAAAGAAGAAGAAGGAAAAGAATAGTTAGATTAGACAAGGAGAAAGACAGACCGATAGATAAATACCAGGGGAAAGTCTGACACGCGGCAAACACGCATGGAAAGGATTGTTATCCCGCGCTGTAGGCAGAGGCGTGCGGGGATTTTCTGACGCTCTCCATGCGGAGATCTGCGCTCGCGGCTTCGTCTCGGCTCGGCTGAACCATGCGGGCGCTGCTGCAGCTTCTCCTGAGTCACGCGGGTAAGAGGCTGAACTTCACCGCTCACTTCATCTCTTCATCTGTAGCCTACAAGTTCATCCGAATCGGAGTAAAATCTTTGGTGCATGATGACCTTTAGTGTGCAGTGTGATGAGGTGCACAAGGATGCGCTTGCCTTTTTCTTTTTTTTCTTCTTCTTCTTCTTTTCCTCAAATGATGCTTTCATCACCAGCATACTAATTGAGTGTGTTTGAATGTCTGTGTGTGCGTGTCAGTCACGTGCGTGATGTCATTGCCCTGCAGTTGCCCTTCGTTTAGGCTACCTGCCACGTTGAGGGGGCAACAAAACACGTGGGCTGGTCCCAAATTGTAACTTTTAAACCTAAATACAGGATATGGTCTTTTTTTTTTTTTTTTTTTTACAAAAAAATAATAAATAATAATAATTAAACGTGAATGTAAAACCTACCTGTTCAAGCACAGGAGCTGCAACCGCATACTAGTGTCCTAAGCAGTATGCTGAAACAGTAGATACATAAACCCCTGTTACTGACACACCTACAGCTGCATACTATTCCAACATACTATTTAGTACAGTAGTATGGAGTACCTACCACTCAGCCCATTGGCTGAATCCCAAGCAACTCCCTTCGCCCTACATAACTCCACTACCTAGTATATACATGATGGTTTCTATATCCTACATAGTGCACTATTGGTCCAGAGGAGATTTGGGTCCCCTCCAGGATCCAGTCTACTTTAGTGAAGGTAAGAGAGAGAGAGCAAGAGAAAGCAGGTACAACAGGGCAGTCCATCATAGGTGAGGGGCGTGTTTTAGTTAGTCCCAGTAAGGTATTGCAGATGATGTAATCCATTCTTCTAAGTAAAATCAGGTCAACCCCTCTTAAAAGCTCAGGATCAGGCTCATGACAAACCAGTCGATAAAGCTTTTCTTCAGAAACGATTTCGTCTGTATTAGTTCCGGTAAAAGATATGCTCAAATCTACACATTCCATGATTCACTTTACATCAGTAGAAATACTGTATACACTATATGGACAAAAATTTGCAATGACAAAGTCATTCCAAATACAAAGTGTATCCAAATACATACACTTCAATATGGAAGCTATAAAAGCTTTCACTCTTCTTGGAAGGCTGTCCACAAGATTTTCTGTGGGAATTTGTGCCCATTCATTCTGTAGAGCATTTATGAGGTCAGGCACTGATGCTGGATGAGAAGGCCCGGCTCGCAATCTCCAGTCCCAGTTCATCCCAAAGGGACTAAATGGGGTTGAGGTCAGGGCTCCGTGTGAGCCAGTCAAGTTTTTCCACACCAAACTTTTTAACCCATGTCTTTATAGTCCTTGCTTTGTGCACTGGAGCACAGTCATGTTGGAATAGAAAAGGGCCTTCCCCAAACTGTTGCCACAAAGTTAATAAAAAGCATAGCATTGTCCCAAGATGTCTTGGTATGCTGAAGCACTGGGTATAAGGGACCTTCACTGGGAATAAGGGACCTGATTGAAACACCTGAATTCAATAATGATCAGGCCAAATACGTTTGTCCACATAGTGTACATGATTAAAAAGCTTGAGGATATTATTTAACCGTTTCGAAAAAACTGTAAAGCAGAGCAACAGAACGGCAAGCTTTCATCACTATTTACGGCAGCTTACGGATCATAAAGTACAACTATTATTTGTTCATTTATCTCTAGTAAGGACATCATGCTAATCATTGCAGTGTTGGATACAGGAATGTGGGGAATCCCTGAATGGGACCCCATCACAAGGCACAATGCGACACACATACACATTCACAAACTTTAGCATAGAAGTTTAGCATAGACGGAGAGGAAACCTGTGTACACAGAGGAAAACCAGACGAATACAAGGAGGATATTAATTCAGGCTTGACCCACAATATAATAACATCCACATCAAAGTCCAGATGAGAGTTAAAATTTTATCACCATTATTTATACTTAAATTCTTTTATTCATGAGCACACCCATACATGCACACTAACATTATGAAATAAGCATTTCTCAGAATTATAGACTTTATCTGAACCAGTAAACTTTCCCTTGAGTCCTGCATTTGTATTATTACTATAATTGTTCATAATTGCACTTGAAAGATATGACTAATGCCTGTCTCTACTTGAAAAGTTGCAAAATCAGTGCCAAATCATAGTGCAAAAAATAAAGTCGCACTTACAAGCTGTTATAAATTGTCTTTTTATGTTTATCCTGGTGTAATCATGTAATAGTTTTACTTTCTATTCTTGGACTCTTTCTTCCTATTATGCTGAATATTGCAGTCACAGTATAGTTAGTGTTCACCTCTATGGCCACTACAAATTTCCATAATAATGGACTGTGTTGTGGTACTTGGACATATAATGCATGTCTTACAGAGAATTTCAAAAGGGGAATATGTTATTTGTTTATAGAACTTACTCTTCGTTTTATCTCATATTGCATAATCATACACAGCTGCAAATAAAAATAAGTCACACTCCTCCTAGTCCATTAAAAGTATTTATTGAGCACTATATCATCTGTCCATCCCACTTTTCCCGGGTTAAACCTTGGCCAGGTCTTTGCCCTTCATGTTGGCCAGATCAATTCTAAACTTGTCTGTCTCACAAATTCTGGCGATAAATATGGAAGTATTGAATGACTATCTTGTCTAAGTTCGTCCTTTCTCTTTTTAACTAAACATTCAACAAAGATTTTCAACTATATCAGTGGCATTTACTATTCTATAACTTCATTTAGGTTAGATTAAGGCAAAGCAGTGTTTCGTCCTATCTGTTTCCAGCATGGAGATGGTGTTGCAGATGTCCTTGTAAAGTTAGTAGTTTAGTGATTTGCAATAAATTCTCATTGATGCACTGACACTAGCGCTGAGAGGGTGTGCCCATGCACGCGTGTTTGTCTGTATATAAAGGTACAGCTCTAAGAAAAGGGGGCCCTGGGGACAGGTGGGTTAGTTCGAGGGGTCGAATCGACAAAGATGATTTTTTTTTTCGGGGGTAGCGGGGGGATGGGAATGAAAAGAGAGAATGTGGGAGCATGGGAGGCAGAGGAGGGGAGTGGTTTAGGCCATAGGAGGAGAAAGGCATTATTACTCATGCCTGACTGCTTTCACATGGGGGATGGTTTTGCCCCCTTTTTCTGTGTCTCTCTTTTGCAATGAATGTCAGGGGGAGAAAAGTTCAAAGGGTAGGCCCGAGTGAGAATCTTTGAACCCCTTCCCCCTTTTTTCAGACGTGTTCTTTTTCAGCCATGGAAATCGGTTTGAACTTTTTGGACACGCCAAGCCCACTTCATACAAACCGCTGTTCCTTCATTCAGCCCGCCATCAGCCTTTGTCTATCTCGTTCTTTCTCCTCGATAAGTTTTTTCCTTTTGTTTCTGTTGCCTCTTCTATTATTTTTCATTTTTCCAGAAAGAGTTGGGAAAGTCCTGTTCTGGCGCTCTGTCTGCTTTTCATTCTTGCTCTCTTTCTGACTTGCTCATTTTTTTTCCTTCTTCGTCTTTCCATCCCCCAGTTCGTTTTTCCCCCTTCCTTGTCTCTAATAAGTTCCAGATGTGTTTCTTGCATTCCTTTAGTCAGAGCCGAGGGGGAGGGGTCACTGAAGAGGAGACAGAGAGGAGAGGAGCATGGAGGGCGAGGGGTAAGAGTGAGTGGGAGAGAGAGATGCATTAAAAGAGATCAGCACTTAATGAAGAGACGTTGCTTGTGCTTTGCAGTGAGTCTCCTCTGTCGTGTGTGTGTATGCGTGTGTGCACACACCTGAGTGGATGTATTTCTGTTAGATTGTAGGGGTCTCTTTTGTGGGACTTCTCTCTTCATGGTAGCCCCTCCTGCCCCCACCGGCAAAGGAATGTGGCTGATGATGGTGATGTCATTGCTCATTCTCTGAACTTTTTTCGAGTCGGGGAGGGCCGCTAGACCAAACTGTCCAATCAGTTAGCCTGCAGGGACAGAAAAAAAAAGGTTGCGCAGCCCCGGAGCCGCTAGCCAGGCAACAATAAAGGCATTGTAAGTGCATGTCCAATGAGGTCGCCGCAAGCCAAAATATCATGCAGTTAGATGGCTGACCAATCAACCGCTAATGGAACACTGCGATTTTTATGCAGCTTGTACTGAGATTACGATCTCAGTCGCATATAGTAGAAATGCCTGGGAGACACTAAGTTGTCTGGCTCAATGAGACATTAATGACTTTCAGCTTTGTTACTAATGGTCAAGCAACTTAGTCACTACAGTTACTCATGTATTGATGTGGAGGTGAATTCCACAAATGTGTGTAAGAATTTTTATTTATTTATTCATTTTTAATTCACATTGTATTTTCTTATAAGTTCACATTGTATGAAAAAGTTTTGTTTCTTTACTTCATTTGGAATGAGGAATGATTTGTCGCACGAATACATTCATACTGTGTACACGTGTGCACACACATACTCATAGGCAACCTTGGAGCACGTGCTGTTTAGTGCTCTGAGCGGATGTCTGTAAGTTATTATCTAATACTTTATGTCTCGGTCCATTTGGAGTGGACGTTTAGATTTCTCGTGCTGACCCTTGAGGTTGCCATGGGCACGCCGTGTGTTTATTGTGTCAAGGTTTCTGCAGTGGCCATGGCAACAACAGCCTCTGCAGTAGTTCATGCGAATAAGCGACATAAAAATCGACGAGGAGAGCGAGAGAAGTGGAGACGAACACGGTAACGGCGAGGAGCAAGAAAAAAAAAAACGGGGGACGGGGGAAATTGCCCAGAAATCGTTTTCATTCCCTCCCGTTTCAAATAGATCTGTTTCTATAGCAACGGCCGGGCTGTGTGGATAGAGGGACAAAGAATGAGGAGCAAGGGATGAAGAGAAAGAAGGAGAGAGAGAGAGGACGGAGAAGAGAGTATGTGACGGTAATACAAGGAGGAAAGGGAGGATGAGAACATGAGGTAGAAATGAAATCGTACATAGGAATGGGCGTTTTTTTTCTCTCTCTGGGATGGGAGGGTGTATGGAGGGATGGAAGGAGTGAGAGAGAAAGTAATAGAGGAAAGCAATGGCCAAAGCTGCTGACAAAAGGATAAACACACACATACATATACATATATATATATATAAGTGTAAAAACAGAGTGGCGAGTTTTTCCGTGTCCTTTTCTCCAAAGGTTGTACTTTTCTGTAAGAAAATACAGCTGATTTCTTGACGGAAAAATGAATGAGCAGAGAGAGGTGACCTAGGATGTCAGACTACGGGAAATGCAGAGCTGAAATAAGGAAAATGAGAGGGAAAAAAAGGATATGCTAATAAATATGAATTATGAGTTTTTTTCGTTTCTTTTGAGCAAAAAAAAAAAATACAAAAATTAAAGACAGCACTACACTTCTCCCCTCATCCCCATGGGCGAAAAAACTTTCCGTACTTTTTCACTCACGTCAGCTGTTGCTATGGTGACGGGACACTGCGAACAGTGCGAGAACTCATCATTGGCTGGTGAAGAGCAAGAGAGAGAGGGGTAAATGATAGAGGGGATAATTAGGAACGGGATTGTCAAAATGGGTCTACGGCGTTAATCACACTCAGTCATTAATGATGAGACATCAAAGCATGATGGGAAAAAAAACGTTTGAACATAATACAAGAACTGTAAGTATGACACACGTTCTAGTCAGCCTACTGGGTCTAGGCATGATCGTAAAGTAATAGAAATTGTTCTCCCTGTAACATGTAGCATCTTGAACAGAGCAGGTGATGTGTTTGTTGACCAGACACTCCTTTGTTGTCTGAGAGTGAATAGTGTACGTCTCACACACAGCTGTCTAGTCCTAAGCACTGGCCAGAAAGGGCATTTGAGGAATTAGCACAGTCCTTCATTAGTCAGTGTAACAACAGGGCTGCAGCAGTCATTTGCATTCATTTATTTTAGAGCCATCAGCAAAGTCCATTTCATTAGCTGTTCACATTGTCGTCTGTTGTCAGGACTAGAGACGGATCATGTGTTCTAGTTAACGCAGATATTCCTACGGTACCGTTTCCCCACATGTGTCATCGCAACCACAGACGAAATCACATTTTCCCTGATTAGTTTTGTTTTAAAACATTAAACAAAGAACCATGCTCTTTTCTCGTGATAGGCGGCTCCGAGTCAATTTTTTCTCCTCCCCTGGTAGGGGCTATTTTTGGATGACATCATCGCTTTTGCTCTTTGTGCCATTCCGATGCATATTCATAAAGCAGCACATTAATGGAAAAGAGGTCTGAAGAACTGTACTCGACTGTACCTCAAAAGCACTTTTAGAAAGCAAAATGAGGTCTCGGAGAAACACTACAAATCCCCAGATACGTTCTTAGGACGTTACAGGCACGACCCATTCCAAATCCTACCTTAGATTTGTAAAAACCTTACCTTTATAAATGTTATCTTTGTCTTACATGATTATTCCATGTCTGTTATCATTGTGGCAGGAGATTAGATTACTACTCTTTTAACTGAAAAATGTCTATATGTTATTATTTTTCTGGAGCACTTTTCTGATTAAAACATCATCAAGGTTGTCTGGGATTTTACCTGTAGCTCGCCAAGGTTTTTCTTCGTGCACAACTGTATACTACAGAGAATATTAGCTTGTACGTAATAGAAATTATGATTCCACTTAATTTTTTATTAGCTGTTTTGCCGTGTGCAGCGCAATAAAGTAACTTAATTTCATTTTATTTCGAAGGCACCGATGTGTTAATGAGGTGTTACAGAATTACAGAGATGCGCTCAGGACTTCACACTAGTGTAATTCTGCTGCTCTTATGAAAGATTTATAGGTATTAAAGAAATATTTGTTCCAGTGAATTGTGAGATTTAATTTTTTTATTTTTTTTGCTGTACAACAGATTTAGGTTTAATAAATCAGTATATTTTGCAAGTTTGCTTATTTAGCAAAAAGAAACAAAGCAAAGATGATAGGTGAGGATAAGAGTAGATAATGGCATTGTCTGTCTTCGTTACGCTGATATTTCATCAGGATTAAAGCTGCTTATTATTAATTTATTCAGCGACTTGAACTAGAATACATACTTACATGTTTCCCGAATAAAATTTTGACTTATAAACACTTTGAAATAAATCTAAACCTACAATTGAAGGAACATCAGACTGCAGGTCAGGAAGAATATTTCTGCTAACTAACATTTTCCCAAGGGATAGCCAGGAAATTCTTTCAAACCTAGGATTTGTAAATCTATGAAATGTTGCAAGGTCTGGAAAATTCTGAGGCTGTTGTGATCTTTGCCATATACTACTAGTTATCAGCCAAAACATGATATTGGTGCTTAAAAGTGTCTCATCTAGGTGAAAAAGTGAATTTCCTTTTTTCATAATACTTAATTTTCCAAAATACTTCTTCCAATCCATGCTTCGTTTTTTGTAAATATACATACAAATTTATATTTTTATCAGATAAAAAGAAACACATTTGCTAAATACAATTTCATAGCCTTTTACAGTATGTAGTGTCTGTAACTTTTTTAATTCAAATCTCTTAATGATCTTAATTGTCATTCACATGAAGTTGGTCAATTTAGATTTCACATGAAAAGACATAAACCTGAAAAAGTGTATTATTCTCAAATGCTAAATTGTTAAGATATTGCAACATGAATTTAACATGGTTACGGACACTACAGATTTTTTGCTTTTTCAAGCTTTTAACAAAAATACTATTTAAGCAACAATTTTTACATTTACATTTACATTTAGGCATTTGGCAGACGCTCTTATACAGAGCGACTTACAAAAAGTGCTTTAAAGTTTACATTATTGGATACATACTTACACTGGGTCATATGCTTTTACAGGTCATATGCTTCTGGAGGTTTACCCCAAATTTACTATATTGCTCATAAAGAAATATGAATAATTTGCATTTTAAATTATTATAGTTTGAAGCGAGACATTATAACGCTGAAAAATGGCACATATAAAATCATCTCTCCAAGACAGCTGAAGTTAGCAACTTAAAATTTTTAGGGAAACAAGATTAGTCACTTCCATGTTGAATAAACTTCAGAAGTAGCTTCTTTGGCACACATTTTCTGTATTATATGTATAACAAAAAATCAGCACCAATACTGTTTTGGCTATATATGAATTGTCATTTAAATTTTCTAAATATTTAGAAGCTGGTAAATGTTTGATGACCCCTGTTTATGATTTTTGAGGTCAGGTGAATTATTTCATTCAAACTGAACATATCTACCGATTAATAGCAGCAAAGTAAAGTAGAAAAAGTCCGGCGAGGCTGATTACTGATAGTCAGACGTGAACATTTTTCCTCCAGATTGATTTTCCGATACAGCAGTTAGAGATGCTCTCGCTTTATTGGAGAACCACAGGACTGTTATAAACTGCTCCTATTTATTGTTTTACTATTGACACTAATGTATGATCGTAATAAACTTGAGTGTCCTGGAATTTCATAAGCAGTCATGAAGAAGGAGCGGCAACATCGCTGAGATCGGTTCAGAGTTCAGAGAAATCATCGGCACGGAACGTGAGACGTGCTTAATGTTAATGCGTGACTTTTCAATTTCTCCTCCCTGTGTTAGATTAAATTAGGTAGACATATTCCTGAGGCGAACTGACACGTGGGGGAGAACGAGAGCGAAGAAATCCAACACCAAGGATAATGTGCATGTCCTGTCGAAATGTATTAGATCACATCATATTAATTGTAGCAAACCATTAATTAAAAGGTAATCGCATGCAAAAAAAAGATTTAGTGATCAGTGCTTAAACAGTGGTGGACATTTTTTGTCATAATCTGATATTTTTCTTTATTAATAAAAAAAACCATAATACATGTTATTTGTGCCTCTAACATGGCATGAAGGCAACATTTCAAGCCAATGAGAAAATGTAGCCTTTTACGCTCATGTGGTTCTGTTAACATTGATGATTTTATTTTCTTTCTTTTTTTTTTTTTGGGTTGAGGAACAACACTGCTGAAACATCACTCCATTGAAAATGCATAGTTATTTTCCTATCGTATCCTTCATGTTGAACCTCATCCACATCCACAGTTTTTTCCTCTGGATAGGAAACATGTATGTTTTTGAAAAACACCACAGCATCAGCCTTTGCATGTCCATTGTGGTTTTGCATGTGTTATGCATGTGCTAAGGGGCTGTTTGCCATGGCTACTGACCAGCTTGTTACTTCATGGTGTGTAGTTTCTTCTATGGTGATATGTTTCAATTTAATTTCACTTTGTTTTGTGATTACTCATCATGTACAGTATACACACCAAAATATCCACTGCATTGACAGTATGAACCGCACAGCAAATGTGGATGTTGGATAAAGCTCAAATGCAACAGTTTTCATTTATCTACAAGCTTAAGCGGGAGGTTCACCTCATCATCAGGCCATTTAAAAAATATCTACATTTTAGTATATGACACCTGACAGTACACATTCATACATGGTTCTTCTGTACCACAAAATTGTAGTAATAAGCCGTAGTATTACAATTTCTCTTCACTGGAACTAAGAGTCCCAAACACGTTCCAGAATAAACAGTGCCCCTGTGAACAAAGTGAACTCCATGAAGGTATGCAAAGGTTGGTGTGGAAAACTCAAATGTCCTGCACAGATGCGGCTTCTGGTCCAACATCAATGCCTGAGCTCACGAATGCACTTGTGGTTGAATTAGCAAATCACTACAGCAACGCTTCAAATGTTTCTAGTGGAAAGTCTTCTCAGAAAAAATGGAGGGTATAGTAACAGAAATGGAGCACCAAATCTGGAATGGGTTATTCAGAAAGAACAAATGGATGTGATCGAACAAATGGATGTGATCGTCCACAAAGTTTTGGCCATCAACTGTTTGTGCATGGGGCTTTTTGATTACACTTAAAATTCATGGATATGGTTCATGTATTCCTATGGAGTTCACACATGCAACCAATGTCACTAACATTGAGAGCAAGAATAAACCAACATGGATTCTTTCCCATTCTAACTTAATGTTTGGGCTGAATGTGGATGTGTGCGTGTCTCTCTGTACATGTCATTAAAAGTGTGTTTGCCCAAGATTTACGATTCTGGTTCACACCAGCAGTTCTAGTAGCTGGATTATATGTAGAGGCCACCCTTGGTGATCTTAGATGATAGGTTGTTTTCTCAGATTGGTCAAGTGATGTGTGTTTAGCTCTGCTGTGGTGTGTCAGTGTGGTCTAAATGGTGTTTGTGCGACTGAGGTTGGAGTGTGTTGCGACCATAGACTTTGTGTGGTCAGGGCACTGGCAGTGTGTTGCAGGCTACTGCTGGTACCCAGGGATCAGTGACTCAAGAAAATCAGGACACTCTAAAATTGTCACTGCTGCATAACCTACATAATGAAAATTCTACAAGCCTCCTCCCTCTCTCTCTCTCTCTCTCTCTCTTTCTCTCTCTCTCTCTCACTCTGCTATGTTACCTACAATAGTGTTTCAAATATAATTTATGCCTCTTATCTTTTACTGTTTACCACCCTGTTACCTTTGTCACATCAATAATTCATACTTAGATTAAAACACATCCACAATGCCTTTCAGCACAGTATGAAAAAAACATGACCTACGGTAGCAAAGCGTTAGTGCAAATAATTCATTATTGATATAGCAATTCATTGTTCTTGTTCTTGTTTAGCATAGTTTTCCAAGCCTATTTAATTAACGGAAATGACTGAATTCATTAATAAATCAAGTAACATTTCAGGAATACCGTTTCAGTCTAAGTTACAGTAGCATTTGAGTTATGTCATTGGGTTTATACGAGTATTTAACACATCATTATGACATTTTTTTAACTCGAACCTATTTTTTGAAAGGAATAAGTGAAGGGAAGCTACCGAATACTACACTGCATTGCGTAAAGTTTAGCATTTGAGTTGAGTGTCTTAAGCAAATGAAGGGTGTTGGAATGTTTTTGTATGCTCCTGAGTCGAATCATGAATTTAAATCCCAACACTGATTTGAATAGCCATCCGTGGTCGGGAGTCCAAGAAAGAGTAATCAGCCATCCTCTCCGAATGGGAGCGATTACTTTCTTCCTGTCAGTCAGAGTAATATTAGCCAATTGTGGAAGATGGCAGTTAGCAATTTTCTTCTGAGTGTATGGTAATGTAGCAGCTTCAAAAAAAAAAGTACAGTGAAGACAAATGACAAAGAGTGTGTTTACACAATTGTGTGTTGATTGTGTTTGTCTCACAATCAACTGAAAATTGAATTTTCAGATAGGATCAAAGAACGCCATTTTCTTTACCACAATACTTAATGCTTCTTATCTCCTGATTTTTTGTAAATATGCATTCGCATTCATATTTTTATCAGACAAAAAGAAACACGTTTGCTAAATACAATTTTATGCCTTTTTACAGTATGGAGTGTCCGAAACGTTTTTGAATTTAAATCTTCCAATGATCTTAATTGTCATTCAAATGAAACTTGGCCAATTTAGATTTCACGTTAAAAGACATAAACCTGAAAAAGTGTATTATTCTAAAATGCTAAATTGTTAAGATATTGCAACATGAATTTGACATGGTAACAAACACTACAGATTTTTTGCCTTTTAAGCTTTTACCAAAATAACTATTTAAGCAACAATTTTACAGGTCATGTGCTTCTAAAAGCTTACACCAATTTTAGTATTAATACTCATGAAGACAGGAATAATGTACTGCATATTTTAAATTATTATTGTTTAAAGAGTTACAGTTTAACACTAAAAAATGGCCATTTTGGGGGCACATATAAAATCATCTCTCCAAAACAGCTGAAGTTATCAACTTAAAACTTTTAGGGAAGCAAGATTGATTACTTCCATGTTGTATAAACTTCGGAAGTAGCTCCTTTAGCACACACATTTTCTATATAACAAGGGAATAACATAAAAAACACTAATGCCCAATGCCACAAACAGTCAGCACATTAACATTGATTATCAATTATACAATTGTATCAATTTAATCAATTGTACATAACCAACCTTAGAAACTGCAAATACAATTAAATATTGAGGTCATTGGGCACAGCAGAAGAGCTCGAGTGCACCACAAAACTTTGTGCACAAAACTCTTTTTCAGGCCCAACACTGTTTAGACAGAACACAACCCAAAAACAACCTTCAGGTATTTATACTCAGAAATGGTTTCAGCATTGTATAGCTTTGATATTATGTAAAGTATTATATCTAATGAATTTAACAAAAACCTACCATTATGGAGTGGAAATAGTGCCTATAAGTTTTTTTTTCAGTGTAATCTATTTGCTTTAATAAAAAGAAGCCAAATGGAACCGTCAGATCGAGTGCAGGAAAAAGGTTACATGTTGTTTTGTGCCAAGTTCAAGTGAGCTTTGATGCAAATTCATGACCCTAAAAGCAAGACTGTAAACACAGACGTTATCCTTGGCCGGTTCTGCAACAACATGGAAGTAAAAACATACGACAGACAAAAGGAGTAAAAAGAGTATTACCTAAAACTCACAACTAGTTAAAGCTTCACTCAGCAAACTGAAAACTGTATAAGGTAGTGTGTACTACCATCTCATTAATAATGCATAAGCATTACACACCAAAACCGGGAAAATACTGCTTAGTAAGTGAGTGTAGAATATTCCTGGTTTGATAATGTTGGGAATACTTTTGGATATGTGACTTAGTACTAATCCACAAATTTTTATTATTATTATATTGTTACCTTAACAGAGATCATTATACTGTACCATGAAATCATTAGTTGATTTACCCTATAGAAATGATCAGTAAATGAATAAGATGTTAAACATCAAATTGTTCTCTACAGTTTTTACATTATAAAAAAAAAAAACTAAACAAAAACAACAAAACCAATGCTATTTGTAACAGCTGTTTTTTAACCTGCAATTTAGCTTTTGTTTTACATAAAACGTTTACCATTAAAATATTACATTTTTTATAGCCCTAACTATGACATTGATTCATTATTTAATAGCAGTTACACATCTTCCATGAGGTGGATTAGTGCACATATGTAGGATTTTATGACAAATGATTTATGGTAACAACACTACTTCATGCAAACTTTGTTCCACAGATTTATTATTATTACAGATCCTGTGCGTGTTGCAAAATATCTTCACATATTTTTTTCCAGTGTAAGGGATTTTCTCATGCAGTGTAGGAAATTCAGTTTATTGGTTAGAAAAGTTAGAAATGCACACAACTGACTCTTTCCATTTAGGATAGACAACACAAAATGTCAGAACGTGGTGTATCATTAACCTTAGATGCATGTTTGTGACCTGGTTTAACATTATTTTTGTCTTGAATTTAGGTGTAACGCTATGTCTTGTCAGTCAACATATTGCATGTTCACAGCTTCAAATGTTCCAATGGGTCAGATCGGAAAGTATGTGAAGTCTGGTCTGATACCGTTCCAGAGATTTTGGCCGTACTCAGTAGTGGCTTGGAACATCTCAATGGTGTATTTTTCCACATAAAAAATTATAGCGAGAGAAAGAGAAATAGGGTCAGTGTTGGACAGTTGGGCATATGCCAGTTGTTAAGAAAGTGAGGGAGATGGAGGACCTACAGAGGAATGCTGGAGGGATGAGGGGGGAAAAAAAGCGGGAGAGAGCGGACTAGAGGGTTGCTATTTAATGTGATAAATGGGTTGTGACAGCGTGTCTCCAAACCCCCTCTGACCAGAGAGCAAGGCACGGAAATAGAAAGCAGCACAGGCTTTAGAAAAATAATAAACGAAACAACAACAAAAAAGAGTGTGGGTGATGCAGATAAAACAGACGATAAGATAGACGGAGTGTCTTTCCAAACCATCGACAGTGACTGAGTTTACCAGCATAACAGATAACAGTAGGGAATCCTCCAAGTGATTTCTCTAAAAGGAAAGGAAGGCAGAAAGAAAGGTTGAAGAGACAGAATGGCACTGAGTCGGCAAGAAGGGGGAAAAAAATGCAAGGGGGAAAATCTGAGTATTTTTACTACATTCTTGATATGAAGCCAATTAAAGATGCAGAGTATAAAAGAAAGCTCTCATTGTGACTGGATGCATCGTGATCAGCCTGAAGTTTTGTAGGAGTCTTGAATAAGCCCTGAGTCTTGAATATCTCGTTGCTCGTTGTAAAGAGGGAGGAACCATCATGCATATCATGTTCTGTGGTTTAGGAAATGTGTATGGAATGTGGTATCGAGGGACAATTTCTTCAGTCCAGCCCTTCAGTTTACTATGCTGGTCTACATTCGCGCTCTCCAAAGCTTTTAGATATGATTCGGTTATGGCGGCTCACTAATCAGGTTTGTAAATTTAGTCCTAGTTGAAGTTACTTCTATGTACCCAAGTTGCATTACAGACTGAGCGCAGGTATGTAAAAGCATTGCTCTTATCTGTAAGCCAACTTTGAAATGCATGTCTGTTATGTCTTAAAGTAAGAGTTTGTCATTTCTAGCGCCACCTCCTGTCTGTAAGGCAAACTCCAGTCACAGGAAATACATTGTCCAATTGGATAGTTGAGATTTCTTTTCAACTATCTCGCTTTGTCAAAGTCAGTACGTTAGTTTCTTCTTTACGGAAAGGGGGCAGGGCCCGAGCAGCTGGGGGAAACATGTTCGTCTTACATGCTGCACTTGTAAACATCGCAGATCCCACTTCTGAAAGTGGAACGATCCTGTTAGATCCAAATGCGTCATTCTAGTCTGCTCCGTAATCAGCTACATCCTAAACGTTTGCATTCTTGCCTGGCATCTGATGCATTCCTTACAGCCCATACTGCAGTGTAGTTAAACTCGCATTATGTGATACTGATATATCTCACTATGTCAAAGTCTCAATCGACTGTCTGTGTCTCTTAAAGTTGCATCTAGTGCAGCTTCCTTACATAGCAGAGCACACTGGGTTCTTTAAGGCAGCATTAGTGGTGTTAATATAATAGTGGGTGTTGGACTATAGTGTTTAAATTGGCTGTATGTGTGTATGTATGTAGGGAGGGTAGTGAGGGCTTGGACATACATTATTAGGAACATTTCTTACGAGGAATGTGCTTACAAGGAATACTGCTTTTCCACAAAAAGAAATGATTTAAAAAAATACAGCACAAAGAGTCTTAAAAGTAAAAAGATCTACATTTGGTTACGAATAGCATTAGATGTAGGTGTTGCATTGCATTAATACATAAGTGCATTAATGTTTATTTCAAGTGTGATAAGGCTTAATAATGATGGAGTATTAACGTGTAATTCTGTGTTGCAGTGTGGACGGCCCGGTTCTCTCAGGAGCCAGCAGATCAGCCAGTGGTTCTGGGCCAAAGAGTGATTCTGTCCTGCGTGGTCTTCAATTACTCAGGCATTGTGCAGTGGACCAAGGATGGACTGGCTTTAGGCATTGGAGAAGATCTTCGAGGTTAGTGCATTTCTCTCTCTTGTTCCACTCTTTACATTTTCTTCCTTTTTTTTTTTTTACATTTTAAGAAAAGTAGAAGTTGATATAGGTTGATACACTACTTAGTCTCAGCATGTTTCCCCTCTCCTTCCCTTTTTCTCTCTCTTTCTGGTTGTAATGTTGCCTCAGTGCTTTGCATTCTGTGTGCCTCACTTGCAAATTTGCACACACGCATGCAAGCACACACGCGCATGCATGCACGCACGCACGCACACATTCTTACCGCACGTGCGGGTAATAACAAAACGCGAACACAATGGACGCAATACACAATTGCTGCGAGGCACAAATACTCAAGAGTACAGTAAATCAGCTAACCCAAGCAGTTTCTGGTGAATTCAGGGGAGTGAATGATGTAATCCACAGCAGTATTTCTGTCATTTCTCTCGCAACAGCCGCTAGAAAATGCCTGTCATAATGCAAGCATATTTTATACCGCCTAAGAAAACAGCTTTTTCTGCCACCTAGTGGTGGCCAGCAGCATGTCATACATGACTGGGTGTGTGCACGTGCAGAGCTTCTGGTTTGAAACCAAGTCAGTACTGATGTCATATCCTACTGTCATTTAAGATATCTGTGTTCATGTGGAATAAGCACACGACAAAGTAAAATCACAGAGTGTAATGCTTTGCTATGGTATGTTTCTCAAATGTATTATAACCATCATATATTTCATCTGAAAAATGTACCTGAATGCAATTTGTCTTGGGGGGGAAAAACCCCAGCATAATCTGTGTGTGTTTTATGTCTTAGCCTGGCCGAGGTACCGTGTGTTGCGGCTGGTGGATGAGGGGCAGTACAATTTGGAGATCTCATCAGCCGAACTCTCAGATGACTCGCTTTATGAGTGCCAGGCTACAGAGGCTGCCCTGCGCTCCCGCAGAGCCAAACTCACCGTTCTCAGTAAGTGTGTGTGTGTGTAGGTAGTGAGAAAGTATGTTGCATTAGGTACATTGCTGAGGAAATATTACACCAGCTTGTTATCTAATAAAATACAGCTACAGAAAAGCAAGACCTTTTGCATTGTTAGTTTTAAAGCTGCTGTTTGTAATTTTTTAAAAGACTTTTTAATAGATCTATACTAATCATATTTTTTAAATCTATAAACCCAATCAAGAATGTTGTAAAGTTTTATGAGAACTATGTAAGTGATAAATATATGAGGTTTCCATCTTAAATGAAACAAATGCAGAAATCAGTGTTGAGCAGTGTTTCTCCAGTGTAACTTTGACATATAATATTTCGATCGTATTAAAGATGAAATAAAAACATGATAGCGGCTATTACGCAATAGCATAGCAGTTAGTAAATAGTTTGATTGGAAAAGATGCATTCCATGAGTGCTGATATGGAGTAAAGCCTTCATAACAGTTCTCATCAAAATTTGCTGATTTCTAAGGCTGGTAACTCTAATGAACTTCTCCTCTGCAGAAGAGGTAAGTTTTGGTCTTGCTTTTCCATGAGAGCCAGTTTCATCATGGTGCTTGATGTGTTTTGTAAAAGCACTGGACAATACTATTTTTGCAAGAACTATTCCAGATCAGCTGACCTCCGTGTCTTGAAATAACAACAGACTGCTTTTGTTGTTGTTGTCACTTAATTACCTAATTCATTATGTGTTATTTCATACATTTGAAAAAATCCAGTATTGTTCTATAATAATAATAATAATAATAATAATAATAATGCTGCATTGTATTTATATAGGCGCCTTTCTGGTCACCCAAGGTCACCTTTCAGATCAAACAAGGATAAATTAAACAATAATTTAAACAATGTAGAAAATAAATCCAAACTTGCGCCCATACGTGTGTCTGGTACTGTACATACAGTATATACAGTATATAACTATATATAAAAAACTGTTTTTATCCATACATTGGTTAGAACTCGCTTTTTCAGTAATATGTTTACATTTCATACATTGGAGGACCTGAAACCAGTCTCAGAATATTTCTTGTATGTCTATCCAGCCAGAATTTGTCACAGTTTCAAGCAAAACCGGATATACAGAATTTAATAAAACTTTGGCAGTACTTTTGTATTTCCCTGAGGTTAAACCTGCACCATGAAAGAAATCAAAATGTTGAGAATAAGTGATGTTATGAGCAGTTATGTGCCAGATTAGAAACCGCAAGTTTTGACAGCGTACTGCACATGTGTCAACCTCTGGGCACGTCTTAAATCGACCGCTGGACAGATTTAAATGAAACTTGTACAGTACTGATGTGAACTTAAGTGAACCATAAGTGAAATCAAAATGTTGAGTAAAAGCGATGTCATGAACAGTTATGTGCTGAATTTAATGATCTACTTTAAAAAAACGCTTTTAATAAGCTACTTGCTCAATGTAAACAAACACCTGCACCAATAGATATTAATTAGAAAATCTAAACTGAATATTCTTTCTGGGATTACTTAATATTTTCACCACTGAAATAACAAGTGGTTTAGGTGAATTTTAATGCGCTGAAGTCGCTGGCTGGGGTTGAAAACAAAATGAATCTTTATTTGATTGTTTCGATTTCTCATTAAAATGTGTGTATATAGATAGATAGATAGACATATAGATAGATATATAGCCTGTTTTTTTGCTGTCTGTGCTGCTGTGTCCCATAAAATGATTAGATTTTTGACATATTACATTAGCTATATTTCAATGTTGGCCTGACTCTCTGGTGATCTCTCTTAAACCCCACTCAACTCAAAAGCAACTATATGTAATCGTATAATATGTATGTATGTACGTATTTCGTCTGACTCACACACCCAAGACGTCTACTACACAATGTGCAGGAATTATAGTTTATGTCGAGTGTGCATTCTTGGTATGATTCCTTTATGTTCCCGTGCAGTTCCCCCTGATGAGCCAGTTATCGAGGGATCCCCGGAGATCCTTCTCACTGCAGGGGTTTCCTACAACCTGAGCTGTGTGTCGCGCGGAGCCAAACCCCCCGCGGTTATAGAGTGGCAAAAAGATGGGCTGCCTGTAGAGGGGGCAGTCAGCACAACAGTAAGACTTCAACATTTTAACCTGTTTCATTCAGATCTGGTTGTTTTTGGATCGAGATAGTGCTTCATATGTCAAAAAAAAAACAAAAACAATGAACCAACAGGATTTCTAAATCGTATGTGTTCTGTTCTTCTCTCGCTTTCTCCCCGTGTAGGAGGTGCTACCGGATAGGAAGCGAGTAACCACACGCAGCTTCCTACCTGTTGTCCCAGTGGACACAGACACAGGAAAGAACTTCACATGCGTGGCCACCAACCAGGCTGCACCTCTGGGCAAACGCACCGCTATCACCCTCAATGTCCACCGTGAGTTTCCACACATTTAGCATTCTCACACACATTTGGCTTTGGCTTTCCTATGTGGATCTGTACAGTGAAAAGTCTGTTAGCTGGACAGAGTAGTATAGAATGATTTTTGTTCTCTGGCCTATAAATTCCAGCAAAATAAATGTCAAATAAAGAACCTCATACTTTATATCTTTATGTGCTATTACCATTAAGGATATACTCATACTAGTATAGTATTGCGGGTTAAAAATGCATTGTGGCTGTTTGATTTCATTATAACATCCCTGATTGTAACAGATCCTCCTGTGGTGGTGTTATCAATTGAACCACGGTCTGTGCTGGAAGGAGAGAGAGTGACATTTACCTGCCAAGCCACTGCCAACCCCCCAGTTATGGGCTATAAGTATGTTTCTTTATGCAGTTTTTTTAAATAACCATTTAATTAGTGTTGGTGTTGAGCTTGACACTGTTTTTCTTACTTTTACTACATAGTGGGATTTCTCTTGGTGGTTCATCTAAAATTGTTTTGAGTTGTTGTTTTTTTCTGATCTAAAACGAGACAGCCCATGCACTCAGGCTCTGTGAGGTTTTTGCTTCACCAACTTACTGTATCAAACTTTGTAATATTTGTCATTTGTTATTTGTGCACACTTGCTGAAAGTTTAAGGTGCCATGTCCACACTGAGATCTATTCAAATGAAAGATGGCCTTGTTCAGTACCAGTTTAGAGTTTACCTCTGTCTGAGGAACACATCGCCGGTCGGTGCAAGGTGCAATACAGTGTGAAGGCAAATGTGAAAATAGAGAGGCTGAAAATAGAGACAATCCTTTGGGTAATAAAACGTGAAAAAGACCATTTCACTCAGCTCTGTGTAGCACTTTTCTCAATGTTTGTCTTCATCCTGTCACACTTTTCTCACCGGCAGATGGGCTAAAGGCGGTGTGGTCATCCAGGGTGCGAGAGAGAGCGTGTTTGTCACTAAAGCCGACCACTCTTTTTTTACCGAGCCAGTTTCTTGCCTCGTGTTCAACGCTGTGGGGAGCACCAACGTCAGCATACTGGTGGACGTCCACTGTAAGTTTAATAATCGAATTCCGGTTTAATTCACAGGCATGATATAATTACATTTTGAAAGAGTGACATTAATAAGTTCAACGTACTGTATGATTGCGATGTGATAGTGTTACCATCCCACAGCTGATTATATTCTAATAATAGGACATCCTTGAGTGTTTTAAGCAGGTTAGTTCCTGTTAACAGTTGTTATATATTTATATTCAATCATAGTCGTATAGCACGTTTAATAACGATCATTGATGCAAAGCAGCTTAACAGGATCAAAAGACGATTAGTGAAATGAATGTGAGAAAATATGTATAAATCAACTCGTTTGTTATATCAGCTGTAAACATTGACTTCTTTAGAAGCCTGTTTCTTCTTTTTTGTTTTCTTTTTTTTTTTTGCTGTGAAACGAATACGAATACGAACTTCACCTCAAACCGCTGCCGTTGATTGAAGCTTTATTACATAAATGTTCATAAAAATCACCTTTTAAGAAAGATGATCCAGAGCAATGTACTGTATCTTGTTAGATGACATTGATATAAATCTCCTCTTTACACTTTGCTGTAACCAAACTGTTGTCAGATCAGCTGTATTAGAAATTTAGACCAGAATTCACCAGTGCCATGGTTTAGCCTTACTGTAACTTTAAACCTAAACCGCCACTGACCAATCTCACCAAATTTTAAATACAACCTTAGTAAAGCAGAGCTATAAATCCAACATCGTTCTAACATTTTTCCCCCCTTTTTTTAAGTTGGTCCTATCTTGGTGGTAGAGCCGAAGCCAGTGACAGTGGACATGGATTCTGATGTCACGTTGAACTGTAAGTGGGCAGGCAACCCCCCTCTCACCCTCACATGGACAAAGAAGGGGTCTAGCATGGTAAGAAGTCTGACCCAGACTACGTATTACTGAGATTATTATTATTATTTTTTTTTTTTCTACATTTCATCTCTCTTCCTTGCAAAAACTGACATTTTAGCGAGTGGAAATACAAGGGGCGACGTAATAAAAGCCCACAAACGTAATAAAAATCCGTAGCTTTTAATGTAATAATCCCACAAACATAATAAATTTCCCACAAACGTAATACCAGTTGCTTTTCCATTTGCAGGGATTTGTTATTTGTTTGTGGGAAGGTGCTTTCAAAATTGTAATAACTTCCCATAAATGTAAAATTAGGTTTATGTGAAATTTATTAAGTTTGTGGGATTATTGCATTAAAAGCTGCAGCCTTGTATTACATTCGTGGGCAGGTTCTACAGGCATTCGAGTCAAACCGGGACTTCTGATTGCACCGTGACAGAACACAGTTATGAGATTAAAACCTACCTTTATTTCTCTATACAATCCCCAGCTACACTAATGCACTTATCTCAGAGTTTCACTAGTGCTTGGATACTATCAAGGTAGAAAGTTTTCTCAGTACACTAGAGCCATAATCAGACTGCCTGCTTCACATCTGAAATTCTGACCTCACAGGAACTCAAACATGTGGAAGTTGCTTGGAGCGAGGTCAGGACTGTATGGCGGAAGTGGCAGTAACTCCCAGAAAAGTTTCTGTAATGTGCTGTAAAGTTGGGCATTGTCCTGCAAAAACAGATCAAATCAGGGTGGGTTTTTTTAATTAAAGGAAAGGGGCATTAAAGGAGTTCTTGTGAGGCTAACGTTTCAGGCATGAAACAGGCAGTCCAATCATGGCCTCAGGTGTCCTTGATGGTCCCCAAGCACTAGTGAAACGCTGGAATAAGTGCATTAATGTAGCGGAGGATTATATAGAGGAACAAAGGTAGTTTTTACTAGAGCACCCTTTGTATATTGAATATACTCAAAGCTGTATACTATTTAATATTATAAGAGTACAATAAACCACATATAAGATAATTAAACCTATTTCTAGACATTTTTTATTAATTTTATGCATTGCATTTTGCTTCTTTGTAAAAATAATTGCTTAAAATGATCTGCCACTTTAGAACTAACTCAAGCTTGAAATTACGAACAAAAAAAAGTCTTAAAATATGTTTAATAATATGTGTCTTATGATAATATTATAATAGAAAAAAAAACAGAACAATTGGAGATATTTTCACTCGCTAAGATGTCATTTCCTGCAGTGTTATTCCTCTTCCCTTCTGTCTCCCTTCAACATATTCTCTTTGTTGACTCCCGAGAGTGGCTTCATCCATCTGACATGAATCGCGGCCTCCTGGTGTGGTTCAACAATAAAATGTACACTCTCACTCCTCTGTGCTCTCCATGCCGGTTTGTTTTTTCAGTTACTCACCGAGAAGTCTCGTGTTATTGAGGTTGTAAAGGTGCCACGGCATAGTTGCTTTTGCCGTAATGAAATTTATTTGTACAAGATATAACTCTTTCCTCTGTCTCTTTCTAGGTCCTGAGTAACAATAACCAGTTGTATTTGATGTCAGTGAGCCAGGCTGATGCTGGCCAATATGTGTGTAAGGCCATAGTGCCCAGGATCGGAGTGGGGGAAACGGAGGTCACTCTCACCGTCAATGGTCAGTAACTCAGCCAGAAAGTATGAAACTGTAATTAAATAGGAGACTGAAAACCTCTTAGCATGCATGAATAATTTTATAGCGGATGTTACAGCTATAAGCCTCTTATAAATGATAAAGAATAAATTTATATTAAATAAGCACTAAAAAGCGGTATGAAGCTGGTGCTGGTTAGTCGTTAGTCATGATTAGAGATAGTGTTCTGTAATACGCCACACTATGTATGAAGTGCTTTTCTGCCAATCTAACAAGTGTTAAGATGCTTAAATACTGCAAATGTTCAATTATTGTGTCCAAGAAAGCAAGAAATAATTTTTTTTGCTTTTTTTTTTTTTGCAGGTCCCCCCATTATATCCAGTGAGCCAGTCCAGAATGCAGTAAGAGGAGAGAGAGGCGAGGTCAAGTGTTACATCGCCAGCACTCCTGCACCGGACAAGATTGTAAGTGTCTGGATGAATAGCTGTCATTTTTTAGTTATCTGTTGAAGAATGGAGTACTTGTACAGAAGTTGTGCATGCCCTGAAGTTGTGAACTTCCTCTAACCTTCTGATTCTTCAAAATAACCCATTTGAAAAATGGCTTTTAGCCCTGAGCCGTTTGGTCAGGAGGTTTCAACAGGACATATCACAGCATACCTCAGGGTAACCTTGGCTTAAAATAGTAGAATTACACAAAAAAGCTCTTTCATCACTACTATTATATAACAGTGTATATTTGGAGCTAACATGGCTGGATGTACCAAATAGTATCCAAAGTTCAAAAAGTCCATGTAAGCAACATTAATAATGAGTGAATGTCGGACGAGACGAGCAAACCAAGCTCCGTGTAGTCGAGTGAACTTGTAACTCAGCACTATCCATTTAGAGCTCTCTTCTGTCTGAATGACCGTAATGTAAAATGACTGGCAGCCAAAGCTCTAATGCAGCTCCGAAAAGAGATTTATGAAATATGAAACACAGGAGCGGAGCGTTTTCCCCCTCATTTTCCTGTCTGCGTGTACTGCTGGCTTGTGCAGTAAATGGAACCGTATTGCGAACGTACCGAGTTTTGCATTTTTGAAACGTGTTCATAGTTCAGTATAAATAATACAGCACCTTTCAGCAGAGGTGTGATGCTTTCTCACCATCTTCAAAGTTCTTTGTTTTAGCACGGAAAAGCCATTTTGGTAACTGATCTGCATGTGTGTGAAGGGCAGGTGTGTGAATGTGAGAGGCAGTTATCGGGAGTGCAGAAATATTAAGAGCAGAAGCAGTGTATTTTCATATAAAGGAAAAAAGAACATTTTCTTTAATGTCTTAGATTGCTTTAAATCCAGATTTTCCGCTTCATAAAAAAAAAAAACTGGGTTTATCATAGTTAAATAAATACAGGATTACCCTTACGCAAAGAAAATTTGTCCATGCATATATTGCAATATATTAATAAATATAAGCACTAGTTTCCTATACATGGAAATGTATTATTTAATATATTGCATTATATTTTACAATATATTGCCATCTGTTCTTTGAGCATGTTTTAATGTCATTCTCAGACCTTACGTACTACAAATTTAGAATTTTTTTCTATCTCACCTCACTAACACAGAAAGGACTCTTGAGATGTCGATGTTTCTGAGGTTAAGCGAATGCTTGTTGATCATCGCCCTCCCAAGGGTTTCATTTCTAGAGTATACAAGGCACTATTAAACCTACGCCCTTCATCCTTAACAGGTTTACAGGGCATTGGGGAAAGAGACCTGATGCGTGTATTTTGGGAGACAAATTGGTGTTTAATATGGAAAAGGGCGCATTCTAAAAGTATATTAATAAAATTAACTTGACCCCCATGTGGTTATACAGAATGTACCCAAACAAAATAGATTCGTGTCCTAAACTCCAGTCATTCCTTTTGGCACTGTGATTATATTAAGCATTTTTGGGAAGCAGTACACTTTGCAAAACAACGTTAATAAAAGTTTTGAATTGGGTCCTTGTTTATATGTACATTATGACTATATAATTAGAAAAAGTTTTTGACTGTGGACAGAGAACAATTTTTATGTTACAGTATTATCTTTTATTGCTAAGAAATGCATTGTGGCCTAAAACATTGGTAAACTTTTCTTCCTTTTGAAAATCCTTTTGATCTGAGACATCAGTCTGAAAAAAAATGGACCATACAATAGGAGTGTCAGTGGTGATGATACTATTCATTGTTTTTATTGCTGTTTTTTTGTTGGTACTGGTTTTTACGTTTGTTTGTTTTTTCATTTCGTACTCATTGCTATTTCTTCCATTTGAGAAAAAAAACTAAATCTTTGATATTGTTACTCTGTATAGTATTTATACAGTACTATTGTAGTTTACAGCTTTATTGTTCCTTTCATTTTTTGCATTTTTTCCTAACCCTTGCAAATATTTTCTATGTGGGAGTGTCAACTCTGATTATATCTGTATGGTCCTTTTATTGAATTTCAAGCACTAATATATAAAAAAAATATTTTTCTTTAAAAAGCAATTGCAATCACAATGGAAAATAGCAAGTGCTTCAGATGTTAGAGAGACACTAAATATGGAACTTATAATAGAATGAGCTTGATCTAATCTAATGTTTGTCTAATTTTTTCTTTAAAAAATTCCATCGTCTGCCATGCAGACATTGAAATTCTCCACAGTTACACCTACAGAGGCCGTGCTTTATATTACCCTCCTGGAAGATTAGGCCCTGTTCTATGAACAATGTCGCATGTAGTCCGTTCATTCTTGAAACATCCTGGATTTCATTTTAAATGATCTGTATGAAGCCTGTATGTAATAAAGTACCGGTATAGTTTTAAGAATGCTTCAAAAATAATTATTATTTAAGACATATGAATATCTACTTATTGATTTGCTTTTGTAATTAGTAAGTAAATAAATAAACGCACTCTGTTGGATTCAGGTGTGGGCGTGGAAGGAGAACGTGTGGGAGAAAGAGAAGGGGACTCTACCAGAACGCTACACGGTGGAGCAGAGTAAGTCCTCTGATGAAGGAGCAGTATTGTCTACTCTTACTATCAACAACGTCATCGAGTCTGATTTCCAGTCCACCTACAACTGCACGGCCTGGAATGCCTTCGGCCCTGGGACCATGATCATCACTCTGAAAGAAACTGGTGAGTTTATGTGAAGATGATGATGATGATTTTATCTTTTGAATTGGAGAGAGTTCTCATTCTATTTGTGAAGGTCATATATTGTCACAGACATATTTAAAGTTACATTTGGGTAATAGGAAAAAAATCATTTAAAGCTTAAAGGCTGCATGATTTAATTTTTTAAAAATCACATTGCGATTACTGTATTTTGACACAGTGAGATTTAAACTGTGATATGCAACTATTAAATGTGCCATTGTGCATTCAAAAATATTTAACTAAGCTAACAGCAAATAATGGCACATCTCATTAAGAGAATGTTTGTAATTATTTATTTATCACCTCAAAATAAAAAAAGAAAAAGTAACAAATTAATTATGGACAAATACTACATAAATTCCTGTAATAAATTGCAGCCCTTTGCAATTAAATATTAAAATTCAAAATCAAATTCACAATACACAGTACGATATGCAGTGAAATACTTATACGACCGCCTGTGACATTAAAAATAAAAAGATTATCAATAAGAAATAAATTATGGAATAAAATCTAGAAAAAACTTTAGCTATAGAAAATATAGCTATAGAAGATAAGAACAAGATATAAAATATTTTTAAAAAATTATTTAGCTGTACAAAATATAACATTTTAAACTAAAATGTAGCTGTACAAATATAGAAAATATAGAAAACTTTAGTTTAGTTTTAGTTTAGAAATTGAAATCCTGTAGAATTTAAATAGAATATTTGCACACGTCCATAATGTGTTGCACCAATTTTAATAGTTATTTTTTCAATAAATATTATGTGCATTTCCTGAATGTGCAATCAGTTTTGAATATGAACCCAAAACAAAACTGGTGTTACATATTTTTATTGATCAAGAATTATAACTGAAATATAACTTTTCAACCAAAAGGACATAGGCTACATATGGAAAATCTGTCTTGTAAACAAATAAAAACACTGAATTTAGGGTTGTAAATAACAGTCTATTAACTGTTTCACTGCTTTAATATCTTCTTAAAGAAACCTGAACCAGTTCCACACTGCAGAGGATGCGTAAACTTTATTTTTCGGTTCGGAGACATTTTATTCCACACATGGTTAAATGTTCTTTAACCTTCTATGGAGATAAGATGTATATGTCGCCACCTAGTGGAGAAAAATAGAAACGTATGAAATTCACAATTACCTTTGTTGCTGTCTCTGAATTAAGGTAGGTATCAGTATAATATTTTTATCATGTACAGAATTTGGCACACACCGTTATCTGAGCAGTTTATATTGTTATCTCATTATACATCTAAGCAGTTGAGGGCCTCGCTCGGGGGCCCAATAGTGGCAAGTTGGTGGTGGTATCGTTTGAACCTGGGACCTTTTGATCAGTAGTCCAACGCCTTGAGCACTGAGCTACCCCTATGCATTTTTGCTAACATTTTTAATCAATGCTGATTAACAATATAAAAAAATATCGTGATTATTGTTCTTGTTATATTATCATACATCTACCATAATTTCATGCTTAGACAGTATGTTTAAATATTAAGACAGCTCCTGGTTCCGAGCTCCTGGTTATGTGCAGAAGTTTAACCTGGACCTCTCATTTTTCTCACACAGAAATTGTCCCAGTCGGTATCATTGCTGGCAGTACGGTAGGCTGCTCCATTCTGCTCGTGCTCTGTGTCCTGGCATTAGCTTTGTTCCTGTATCGGCAGCGGAAAGGAAGTAAGAAAACACGTATTTTTACAGGCTTAATAAATGTGTTTTTCACTGCACCAGTGGTTAAAGTGTGTATTGATAAATGCATATCGCAATGCCGATGTGATATCACAAATGTGATGATTTTCAGTAGAGCTGTCTAAGAAATGTATAAAATGGTTTATTTGTATTGTTCCCAGGTCGCCGCGGGGTCACACTCGGTAAGCCAGACATCAAGGTGGAGACAATAAATAAAGAAACCCACAGTCTAGAGGAGGACTCAGCCAGCGTCTCCACAGCAAGCCGCATGGTCAAGGCTATGTACTCAGTAAGTCGATATTTTCCGATACGCAAGACAGTTTAAAATATCTGAATAGTATAGCGTATTTTGAGTATTATATAAAAGCAGGCATGAAAGCGGTATACCTAACACGGCCATCTCAGGAGGGTCGTAAGTGCACGCAGGTTGTGTGAGTGTTTTGCTCATAGCATGGTTTGTGCATTACATCATTACATCATACTGTAGCACGCACTGTGGAATAGCTGCATCTCTAAAAGCTATTAAACAGACAGTCTATTTTATGAGATGTAATTTCATGAAAACATATCAAGGTTATCTGTGCTAACACAAATGTGTACACCATTAAGCACTGCGAACTGTAGATAAATATTGCTCCATGTCAGTACAGACTGTGCCGTATCTCCAGCCGTACAATATAACACGCAGCTGTGTTGGAATCCAAGCAGCAAATGGGGTCATATTTCGGTTTCATCGAAACTATAATTATAACCGCATATAATAAAAAAACAAATCAGAACCGCCCACTTGTCTATATGAAAAAGCGACCTTATGTGCTGTCAGTAGTATTCTGTGAGTAAAGTAAAGAAACAACACACCTTCATCCCTGAACATAAATCGCAGCGGCAACCCGACTGTCCCATCGTATATTCATCAAGGTATCTGCATGTGCCTCGGCGCTGCACTGACTGGACATTCTGACAGGCCGGGGATATTACAGCCTGCATAAATGTGACGTTTAACCTTGTATCAAAGATACGAATTTGCAAACTTTGTGGTTGTTGTATTACTCAGACTTTTCTGCCAGACGTACTGTGTATTAATATGAGCTGTGTATCATCTTAAAACCCCATCCGCTCTCTAAAAAAAGTCTTACTCCCTGTATTTCTACTAAATTTCCACACTGATGATGAACTGAACTTAATCCTCTTTTCTTTCTCAACCTCCCTCTCTTCCTGTTTTATCCTCATCCAACCCATTCCCCCCCCCCCTCCCGTTGCGTTGCTTTTGACCCCCTCTTGGTTGGTTTGTCGATTATTGTTTAGTTCTTGCCCTCTGTGACCCTTTCTCCCTCCTCTCAGCCTTTTAAAGATGACATTGATATCAAACCGGATCTGCGCAGTGACACCCTGGATACGCGTCAGGACTATGAGATCAAGGTAAATGAGAGGCTCTTCATACACGCGCAGAAAGTGATTGATAAAAATCTTCTCAATAATAATAACTATTCAAAAACAAAAGTAGTCAAACTTTTATTTTCCCTTATTGATGCTTTGTTGTTGATAATGTTCCAAGTAAAATATTTCATTTTTTCTTTCTAAGTAGAAACCATGGGGGATGCAAACTTTTGCACTCAGATTATACACCCACACAAAATTCACCCACGTTATTCCTTCTTTTTCTTCCTCCTGACAGGACCCAACGAACGGCTATTACAACGTGCGCGCCTCCACCCACGACGAGGGCCGCCCTGCCTCCCGCTCCATGCACTACTCAGACTATCGGTCCTCTACAGCACCAGGCAGCGCTACAACTGTCAGTGGCAGCTCAGGCACCGGAGCCACGGCAGGTCCCGGGACACCGAGCAGCCTGGCTCCTGGGTCACGAGCCGGCTGCTATGACCCTCGACCTCCTTCCAGACTCAGCTACGCCCAATTCAACACCTTCAGCAGGCCGAGTCAGTCTCAGCAGCCTCCGCCCAGCTCCGGGCCTCAGACGGGTGACTTTCCAGCTGAATGCAGCCTCCTAGACACGACACCACAGTTACCGTATGAGAACTACAGCTACCCGTCGCACTACCCCACGTATCGCCTAGGCTTCGCCCCTCCCAGCCTCGCTCCGTTAGAAAGCGGCGCGGCGTACGAGATGTACAGCGTGGGGCCGGGCGTAAGCGTCGGAGGCACCGCTGCGACCCCGGAGAGCGGACTCGGGAAGTACGGTAGCTCCACGCGCTTTTCCTACACCTCGCAGCATTCCGACTATTCCCACCGGCACACACAGAGGATGCAGACACACGTCTGAAGGAGAAGTATGATGCCACGCTGCGCTGCTCTTCCTCACTTCGGCGCGCACACTTGACCACATGCACACAGACAAACACAGGAGGAAGTAGTAAAGAAAGAGAGAATGAGTGGTAGGAATGAGATGAGAAAGCGCAAGAGAGAGAGAGAGAGAGTGGGAGGGAGTTTAAGTGGTGAGGGAATTCTCTTTTCAGCTTTTTCTGCTTGTTTCCTCAGCTCAAGGAGCTCTTAGCGAAAGTCACAATCAAGGTGAAAAAGTAGCATTTAAGATCTTCTAATTTAAGAGTCGGCACGACCACAGACACGTCTGGAGAAGTGATAGATGCTGCTATGTTCGTCTGTGATGAAACTACACGGCAGTAGTGGTCATGGAAGACCTTTTGTATGAATTCTTGTTAATGGCTTCTTTAACTCGTCTCCACACCTTTACAAGGCAAATCTAAGAAAGCAATATAACACAGATCACATGTTCAGTAGACTTGCAGTGGCACGGTGATGATTCCTAAAGAGTCTTATAGATTTGTATTAATTCGTCACATCCAGCCACGAGCAAAGCGCCAAACCAAGCACAACACTATATGATCATGTTTCCATGGTTACCAAAGCATTAGGGGTGTAACGATACGGCATTATCGTGATGTATCATTCGATTGTGATGCATAACAAATAATTAAACATAAGTCTTCTGTCAAAGTAGCTCAAATCAGGACTTTTTCTTAAGCAGGCTGCTTTTTTTTTATGAACTAATCAGCAGCACTGGCTGCCATCAACACGAACTGGAAAATTGCTACAAATCTATAAATACATTGGCTTTACATGAGTACATAACTCTGATGGACAGTGACCTAAAGTTCCTGTAGTAGCAGACAATACAACACAAGGAACGCACATCTCTCTGCTGCGTTTTCAGACAGCCTTTCACTTCTGATTTGGTACAGGTTTAAAAAACATTCTAGCAACATTACAGGATCTGGATTACCGGATTCAAAAACACACTTGTGCTTCAGACACTTTAGTGCACGACAGCAGAATTTGGACAATAAAAAAAACAAACCCACCCCTATTGCACAAGGTCAGACCTAATATCAACCTTTCGTTTCATTACGTTCTAACGCACAGCTTTTGTTTAGTCATATATGCTGCTAAGAGTCTGAATGGATCACGCAAACGGTGTCATTGCTGCGTTGAATTTTTTTTATCGTGCCCAGTGTTTTAATCAGCAGATAGCGGAAAGCTAAGACACTTCCGCATCGCCCGTTTGAATTCCGTGTATCGTTACACCCTGCCCGATTGAGTTACGTGTGATCGACTGGGCACTAAGTGATGAACGGTCAATACACTTACCTGCTTTACCTGTTCATTAGTATCTAGTCAGTATTCTAGATTGCTGAGCTACCTCATGAAGTGGGCTACACGCCTTATCATTTAGAAGAATTCTAGGAGCAAAACACAAAATCTGTCTCAGTTATTTCTTTTATATTAAGTCGTAACTCATGTCATTAAATTGAAGCACTTTGGAACATTATTATTATTATTTTTTTTTTTTGTTGGTGGATAAAACAATAGACACATAAGGAAGGAATTGAGACCAGTTCAGGAAGCCATCAGCCAAGGCCAATGACAGCTATTTGTTTTTTCTTTCTTTCTTTCACTTGTTCTCTCTTTCTTTCTTTTACTTTTCATGATGGGACAAACCATTGGGTTGGGGAAGTAGATAGTGGGATGTGCATGGGGAACAACATAGTAAACCAATGTTTTTTTTTTTGTTTTTTTTTAACATGGTGATTAGTTGATCTTCGAGCACATACAGTATAGCTGCATATATATACAGTATATGTGTGTCTATATATAAATAAATATATATATATGTATATCTCTGAATTCCCCACTCGTTTCCACGGTGCTTTGTAGTGGGGTAATTGTTTGCACTGCATTCCAGTATTCTAGCATAGATTATTACCCTTATAATCTACCTGTAATCTCTCATTTGCACACTAGGCTAAAGAGTTTTGACTAGTCCCGAAATATACAAAAATTATTTTATTTTCTCTCTCATATTTCTGTAAAAAAATTGTGGACCAAAGGTTCATCGTTTAGAGTGTCAGTCTTTATTTAGGTGATATTCACCTCAACAAACAAGGAAATATGCAGATTTGTTTGCGTTTGTCGTTTCTGGATTTAACAGTAATAACGGTGATGGAGGGGGAAAAAAAAGGTGTTTTGAAGGGTTTGGGACTGCAAAAGATTGAAAGAATATATATTCTATGCCCCAGCCTTAGGTACACATACTGATCTCAGATCAGGCTGCTATGCCGTCACCTTATTGTAAGACCTCTGTAACGAACCAGGTGGAGCTGAACTTGTCAGTTATTGGTTGGATTTCTTGACAGTTTTGGGTTCTCAGGGTCTTTTCCCGGAGAGCAGAATGTTTCTACGCATATATATATTACGATGTGAAGTTTATCAATACCTAATACATTGGGGACAACACATATAATATCACAAAGACACACCTGCTACTTGTGCCAAACACAGACACCTAAGTTGGAGAACGATTTTTTTGTTTGTTTGTTTTAACAATGAATGGAAATGAAACCAAACAGGTTTTGAATGACATTAACATCGTGATCATGTTGATGGTGAAGATAAAGACAATCCGTCTCGTTCTCCATCATGGAACAGTGAGGTACTGTCCATAGTCGTCGCCTGGGTTTCAACGCCTTTCAATTAAAGGAGTCTTGTAAATACGTTCCCATGTGTTACTCCTATTTCAAGTATTATTTTATATCATTCAGTGTGATGCACTCTTTCAATGCAGTCTTGTTACATTTCAACGGCGCAAGAGAAAACTTGGCAGAAGGACTAAAGCTTTGGCAATGGATTTTAAAGACCTGTTGTAAAAAATAATAATGATGATAATAATAATGACCTGTATTCTTTAAACCGGGTTGGAGTCGACTATGGTGCCAAAGAGCATTCAGCACAACGAGATGCTCACCATCAACAAGATAGCACCTTTATACCTGCCGGTGCTGCCCGTCAGTATGTCCTTATGGTACATTTGGTTACTTTGAGCAGTTGGCAGCGATCGTGTCCCGGAGGTGTCACCTAACCCACATTCGAAGACATGGCATTCCTCCAACTTCCATCTCAACGGACTGAAGCTCCATGAGGACTAAAAGAGAGAGATATGAAAATGTGTGTTGATTTCAAAAGAAAAAAAACAAAAACAAAAAAAAGAGTGGCCTTAGGAAAACATGACTTTTATAATCCAACACTTTATATGCCAATTTAAGGCTGGAGGAGAATGATGTGTGTATGTGTGTGGGGGTGTGTGTATCTCTTTGTGTACAAATATCTTTATGTAATCCTTTACTTCCCTAAAGTTCCTGCTCCGATACTTTTATTCTGCTGGTAGGACTGTATCCTGTATACTTGTGTCTTAGAAAGCAAATGTTGACCTTACTGTACTGTTCTTCATAGTTGAAACATTCTACAGATGTACAACAGAAGTTAATGACTTTTTCCTTTTTTATTTCATTATCTTTTTATCTTTTAAAAATGTTATGTAATTATTTTTTCACAGCATATCAAATAAAAGCACTGTTTTTATAAGAACGGATAATGAGAGTTGTTTTGTATCCATCCTTCCGTACATCGTCTGTATAGCTGCGTAAGGTCACAAGGAGTTTGGGGCTTAGCAAACTAGACAGGGGACAGCATGGATGGGACGACTAGACAGAGGACAGCATGGATGGGGTGCCAACTCATTACACTCACTCGCCCAGTCATACACTATAGGCAATTTGAAAATGCCAATCAACCTGCACTACACGGTCTTTGGACTGTGGGAGGAAATCAGGAGCACCTGCAGGAAACCCACCAAATATGAGGACGTGTCTCACCAGAAATAAGATGCAGAGCCCCAACCCTGGAGATGTGCAGTGGCACTGTTTACATTTTGAATTATACTGATTCACAAAATGTATTCTTTCATTTTCTATACCGCTTATCCTGTACAGTGAGATTTGGGGCACAAGGCAGGGCGCACACACACAAAACAGGATTTTGTTTGTGAACGCTAGTTAAAATAATTTGCATGTTTTCAGACTATGGGAGAAAACCAGAGCATTCAGAGGAAACGCACCATGGACGCAGACCTGAGGCGGGAATTGAACCCTCCACCCTGGAGGTTCGAGGGGACAGCGCTAACCACTATGCTGCCGATTTACAAAATATTGTCTGTATTTACAGTGTACTCATTAAGTGCAGAACTTGGCACAGAACATTCTTCTTTTTACTCCTGCACACTGGCTTTAATAATCGTTATACATTTAAAATTTGGTGTCAGCATTTGGCTTTTTGTAAAACCTTGAGACTACAGCTCTCTCTCTACATACTCAACACACTTCCACATCCAAATACAATCATAGCCATAAGCCGTCCCGTTGAGGAGGCCATAATGACTAGAAACAATGCCTTATTACTGTAGCTGCAGGATGCTTCGGTAGTCTGAGGGCAGCAAGTAAACAAAGGATCTATTAAGGAACAAGACGGACTATGGATTGACGATTACAGCCTTATGTTTGGCTTATGGCAGGGTTTGGACAGTAATCATATTTAAATAAATTGTGCAAGATCAAAGTGAAATGTAATCAAATTTCGTTCAGGTAATTACCTTCATTTCTTTTAAAGTTTGCATTTAAATCTTTAAAATCATTTGATGAATGTTTTTGTTACTGAAAATATTAGTATAAAATTAAATAAGAGCTAGAAAATGAATTGGTTCCTTTTCAGTGTGCAACGTTACTAACATATCAATACAGTATAGGTTTTGTTGCCTTTCACATGGAAAGTACAGCAAAATACAATGTACTGACAGGGTTGACTGAAATGGTCGATAATACTTCTGACACACATTCAGCATTAAACCCCTTTATGTTAATGAAATGGCATAAAGCCACTGAAGTGAAATTTTTGTGGTATGTTTATTCAGTGTTGCACTGTTATGTAACAATAATCAACCACCTCTTTCTTGCATTTTATGTCATTGTGTTTCCAAGTTTGTAATGAAGGACCTTCACGCAGGACCTTCTAACTACACGGGAAATACAAACAGCAACAAGCACAGACATAAAATATTTATTCCATTTAATAGGTTTTTTTATACATGAATTTGGATTGAAGTTGTCCTTCACATTATTAGAGTGAATTTGAAAGACAAAATGGATGTACACAATGGATTCTTTAACGGTCCACCTCCCCAAACACAATGTCCTGGGTTCCTAAAAGAGAAACGCAAAAAGACTTGGTTCAACTGGTATTCTACAGAATATGTGTGAATTTTCAAATAGTAATTTCCTTAAAATATGGGAAAACATTTCTAAACTTCTCAGTAATGCTAACAGAAACTCAGACATTTGGTGTCGACTAAAGTCCTGGTTAGCCCTCAGTCTTTAGAAGAGCTCATGTCTTGGCTACATGAGCATTTTTGTAAGCCTTTTAAGAGCCATAACCTAAAGCTATTTATTTGCAGCATAGTTATGTGTGGTCTATTGACTAACACCAGGTTCTGAAAGAAGAGTAAAGAAGCTGGGCTAACGAAACCTACGAAATAGTACTATTAAGTAATAACAATGAATACTGAGAGCTTCATTATACAGCAAGACAATGACCCAAAAACATACTGCCAAAGCACTTCATCAATGAAAATAAGTAGAATGTTTTAGACTAGCCACATCAACCACTAGATTCTAACCCAAATGAGCATTAATACACCCTTCAAAATGATCTGATTCCTGTCTCTTAGCTCTTTAAATAGCTGAACCCCTCATCACTGTAAGACCTAATACTCTACAAGCAATGTTTTGTTGTTAATATCTCCATATAAATCACTTTACCAATGATGGCCACCACATCAGCAAGCATGTGTCCTTTTGACATTTTGTCCAAACCAGCCTGCAATTTAAAAAGAAATGTACATTAGAGTAAATCAAATAGACTGCTGATTAAACATGACATGAGGAATACAGTAGCAATATGAAGTAATCTAGAGGAGTGCCATAATACTAAAGGATCCACACTGTAAACTGGGAGAAACCTATATCTTTTATCATCATCACTGTATTGCAGTCTAACATTACAGAGGTATGAGTGGCATTTTTAGTCTTGAATAAGATAATTTGTTTACCAAGTGAGCAAAGCCTGGAGCTTTTATCTTGCAGCGATAGGGTCTGCTGGAACCATCAGAGACCAAATACACCCCGAACTCCCCCTGTGAGAAAACAAAACAAGGTTAGTGCTAAACACATTATAAAAATATACATCTTTACACAGACAGAACCTTGTGGAATAGTGGCAAGAAAATTTCCTGATATGAATCATATGCATAACAAATGTAAGTAAAACTGGATGTCCCACCTTTTACTATTTTACTCAGCAAAAATTTTTTTCAATGTTTAAACACCACATTTTTATAACTAGAATTTTGCACTTCTACCAGCACATCATATTGCATTTTTTTTTTAAGTTAAGAAAGCATATAACCATACAACTACACGCTGCACAGACACAAGATCTTTGTAGATCATTTAAATTTCAGTGCTTTGCTACGAAGTACTTACTTCATTAGCTTCAGTCTCAAACACTGTGCTCATGGGCCATGTGATATCTCTAAACATTTGCTCGCATGCATAATGTACACAAAATCATGGACGTTGCAATCAGATTAGCTCTACGTTTTCTGGTACTGTACTCTAATAGAAAAACAAACAGTTTCAATGAGAAAACACTTTATCTGGGTGTTTTCATAGATACTGTATTCAGGCGTTTATTTTGAAGCAGCTGGTCTACAGTTGCCATATACACCAAATGGCCTCTGTGTACAACATTGTCATGACAATGTTTCAAATGCAATGCTGTGCTAGATTAATCCTAGATTGCTGACCTGAGAGAATAACATCACACTTGTGTGTACATTTGAGAAACAGGGAGAAGGGGGAGGAGCCAATGCAGAAGGCTCTTAAAACGGAAAACATGTCTTTACAGTGTGACAAGGAAATGCACTTCCACTGGGAAGTAGGGATGGGCAATCTGGCAAAAATACTACTGTATATTCTGAATTTTTCTTTTTTTCAGTTATGGAAAAACAAGAGGATGTAATGATTATTTTTCATCAAATCATTAAATGAAAAGAACAACTCCAAGGTTAGTGTCTTTCAGTAATGTCTTCAGGATTGAAAAATGCAAAAGACAAAAACAATAATATAATGTTTGATGGAAGTTTTTGTGACAATTTAAATATGTGAAAATATTGAATAAATGATTAAAAGTGTTTTAATAATTTCTCTTTGCATTACATGTACAGCTTAGGAAAGATAATATTTGCAATTTCAGTCACAAAACGTTTCAAGCTAACCCTTATTTCTTTATATTAAATTAAATTTAAGGATGTAGACCAAGTTAAAGAAATGGGAACATTGTTTTACTTTGACATGCTTAAACTTAACCACAGCAGAAACCTTATTTCCCCTCTCGTCTCTTCCAACCACTCCGCATTCAGAATCAGCAGCATACTAAAATGTTTTTGTCCATTGTTTAAGAAGCAGCAGTTTTAAATAACTTAGTTTGTCAGGTTTTAAAAATTAGGCGCGTGATGTCCGTGTTTATCATCATACATCAAACGTCTGAATTATGCTCATGGATTTGCCCGTGTTTTAAGGGAAAAAAAAAATAATAATAAACATCTTTACACGTGTCCTGCTAGTGCACTAGAACACCAGGCATTTTTATTTCTCATAAAATGTATTATCTATTATCTAGCACTCCTTTTTAATATTACTGTAATCTATGAGAACTGGAAAAGTTTTTCTGTACGCTAAATGCTTTCCACTTTTAGAAGAAGTATTTACAATGTTTCGAACTCTCTTCATAAGCAGCTTTTTATTCGTTCCATCAGTGCTGCTACAGTAATACTAAATGATTTCAAATGGTTCTAGCTAAAGAACTGGATTTCTGTACATAGACTCACCTTTGGTGCTTCAACGGCTGTGTAGGTAGCTCCTGGTGGGACCTGGTATCCCTCTGTGTACAGCTTGAAATGATGGATGAGGGATTCCATAGATGTCTACGATGAAAAAAACCGTACATGTTAAAAGTATTTAGTGCAATCACTGCTACAGCACATGCACACTGTAGTGATGGGACGTTTGGATCATTTTAGTGACTCGGTTCTTTGAATCTCGTTCGTCAAAATGAACAAATCTTTTTTTTTTTTTTTGAGTCATTTAGTTCATTTGATCAAAAATTAATTAAAATGTTAAATTTTCAATAAACAGACCCCCAACACATCTACAAACACAAATTTTGGCTAATGAAAATATTACAATACAGCTCAGGACATTTAGTATTATGATAAACAATATGAGAAGCTCAGCTCTCATATCTTCTGGTCCGAATCGTTGGTTATTTTACGCTATTAGTGGATGCAGTGCCGGTTCCAAGCCCGGATAAAATGGGAGGGTTGAGAGTCACGTGACAGAATTGAACGGTTCTTCTCATGAGACGTCTGGTCCGAATCGTTCGTTCTTTTGTTTCCTGTGTACTGCACTGCATAGCATCTATGGTAGTCTCGTGACAAAAAAAACAATTCGGACTAGAAGACTCGAAGGTAGCTAGCGCTGTGCGATTAATCGAAATTGTATCGAAATCGTAATGTGAATTTGCGCGATTTCTAAATCGCCGATTTTTTCGGAGCTCCCGACTTTTCCCGCAGTATGCTATTTGAAACAATAACAACGCGGCGCGTCTAAGCAGAGGGCGAGAACAGGAGACTGAGCTTAACGACAAATAGGCTGCAGAAACAGGGACACACGCACGCACATACATACACATGCATACACACACGCACGCGCACACGAGGGCTGAAACGATTCCTTCGAGTAATTCGATTACAAAAAATAATGGAGGCAAATTCTTCTGCCTCGAAGCTTTAATTTTAAAAGCTTGCATTATGTTTTTGCGCAATTATTTGTTTGGCGTGACACAGCGCGCTTCCGGATGCAAGCC
>JAQMYJ010000001.1:22477913-22488037 GCA_030014305.1 Clarias laeviceps
TGGTAGTATTAGCCTTAATGTGGGAGCCCTCTAGTGACGGGGAGGAATTGGACACGATTAAATCAGGGATAAAATAGTGGGGTTAAAAAAAAAAAAAAAAGGGCAGTGAGAAATGTCAAAAACACCAATTTTGAGTGACTCAGTCTAGTTTTGACAGATAAATGGGTGCCCTTTGTAGTTTTTCCCAATAAAAACTGTATTTGCACAGGTTGTACCAGAAGGCCTGGAGCCTATCCCAGGATACTCTGGACACGAGGTAGGGTACACACTGGACAGGGTGCCAATCCATTGCAAGGCACACAAGCACACCAGAGAGGCAATTTGGAAATGCAGGTTAGCCTGGAGCAAACCAACCAAGCATGGGGAGATAACACAAACTCCACGCACACGGACCCAAGACAGGAATCAAACCCTCGAACCAGGACACGTGAGCAGTGTTAACCACTATGCCACTGTGCTGCAGTGATAATAATAATAAATAACAATAATGATAATGCTTGAACCAAAACTGACTTGACAAAAAAAAAAAAAAAAAAAAAAAACATGCAGTTGCTTGCAGGAACAAATGAACTCCTCTTCCTCTCACCTTCTCTCTCTCCTCAAACATCCAAAAGAAGGGAGTCATGGCACCAATATCCAAGGCGTGTGCAGTGATGCCCATGATGTGATTCAGAATTCGGGTCATCTCTCCGTACAGAACTGCAAGCAAAAAGTTTTTTTTTTTTTTTGCTGTTCATCATTGTATATAAATAACTATCCAGTTCAATTAGAAATATTATTATTATTAAAAAAGCTGGTGAGAGCAAAAATGCACATCATACAAAAATGACTACTGTGATATTTTGCAATAACCTGTATAGAGGGAGCCTACACATGATGAAATCATTTAGGTGAGTCACATATTAGGGAGTTCACTGAAATAACTAGATTAAGAGCATTACTGTAGGTGCCCGTCACCTCTGATCCACTGAGCTCGAAGCGGAGCCTGGATATTCAGCAGCTTTTCCACTGCTAAAGCATAGGCTTGTTCATTGCACATCATAGACACATAATCCAGTCTGTCAAAGTATGGGAGCGCCTATGGAGGAGACAGAAGGGCAACTTTATTTCCACAATCACAATCATCATCTTACACCAGCAGCCTTATCTTTAATGCTAGGTTACTGTACTTCATCTCATTATCCATACACATCATAGATATAATAATGCTACTATCAAAATACGTAGAACCGTATCTTTATTTAAGTGCTTAATCATTTGTACCTGCAGGTAGGTCTTGTACTCAACAAGCTTCTCTGTGCCGCGGTGCAGGAGACCCACGTGAGGGTCACATTTCTTCACAGACTCGCCACTCAATTCCATCACCAGACGCAGCACACCGTGAGCTGCAGGGTGCTGAGGCCCGAAGTTTATAGTGAGGTTTGACACATCCTTCTCTGCTGGAGGGTCTTTGTCTGTGGAAACACATTAATGTTTTTTTTTTTGGCTGCTCACTTACACTAGCACCCAAATAGCACATAATACTGAATTAGAACTAACAATCCCATGCTTGGTTTAAAAAAAAAGAAAAAAGAAAGGGGGGGGGGGGTACACAGCAAGACCCTAGATGTGACATTTGAATATATCAATCGTCATAATGAAGGGTGACAGAGCCAAAAAGGATTAGTGTACAAACCATTCCATGGTGGTGGTTTCCAATTCTTGGTGACAGCACTAGGGAACATGACTGCACCTGCGTACTGCTCGGTCCACTCCACATCGGGCTGCCATTGCTTCTGCCTACACAGGACAAATAGAAATCTGTTTGTCTCCTTGGGAAGGTTTTAATAACTCCAACATATATATGGAATATAAACATGCATTGAAGTTTTTAACTGGATACTTGGACTCAACATCCATCTTCTTCGATTAACTGTACGAACTCTGTTTCACAGACGTATTTCCACTCTACGATATGGCAGGTGGCAGTATGCACCCAATTGGCATGAGAGCCACAAATTTAACACAGAAGAACAAGGAAGTCAATCTTTGTGCTTTACCTAATATTAATGATATTTCTAAAAAATGTCGAGCAATGTGCCATTCTAATTCTCATGTGCCATTCTAATTTTTCATCTATGGCTGTGTAAGTGGGTGGATGAGACTGGCACATTTTACGCTCACTCTAAGATTTGATAGACAGCACTGATATTATTGACACTGACACATATTCTAAACAGTGGTCCATGATTGGCTTTTATATCTGATTCAGTCCGTGACATATCACATACTCGAGACTACCTTTTCAAGTGGACTTGGGCAACATTTCCCGAGCCGGGTACACTTGTGTTCATACTGATGAACCAGAAATTAACCAGACTTCGGGGTCAAGTGTACTCGAAACAATTCCAGGTCTCTAATATGAAAACACCCTCAAATGTGTTTAGAAAAGGGGAGCATGAAGCCCATTCACAAAGCTATTTCCAGGTGAGCAGCTACTCTTCACCTCTGAAGTCTTTGCTACACTAAACAGGGTGAATGCCTGGAAAGCAACTGGCCCTGATGGAATCCCTGGTCAGGTATCTGGAGCATGTGCAGAGCAACTGGCTGAGGAAATTTGTCTTTGGATCAGACAGCTGCCCCCATCTGCTTCAAGTCCACTGCTATTGAGCCAGTACCAAGGCACTCTGCTGCAACAGCAATCTGCAACTTTCGCCCCATCACACTCTCCCCCGTCATCAGTGCTTTGAAAGACTGGTCCTCACCCACTTTAAAGCCTGTCTGACACTCACTCTGGAGCCATACTTATTTGCCTATACACAGGCAAATGATGATGGTGTGAGGACAATAATCTGGAACTCCACAACAAAAAAAAACAAAAAAAAAAAAGTAAGTCATTGGGAATTGCACACTCACACTGCCCATTCTTCATCTTTGAGGACCTCACCTAGTCCCTAAACTCCTATCTTCTGGTTAAAAAGGCACAACAGCACCTCTATTTTCTGAAGAGACTTAAAGTAAATAAATAAAAAACTCTACCTGTGCTCCAGGATACTGGAGTACCATTAAGAGCATCTTTACAAACTGCATCTCAGAGCAGGTACCATTGGCTTCCAGATCTGATTTAATCCGTGCTCTGAACACAGTCCCCAAGCCTGGAACAATTGTGTTCTCACCGATCAAAACAAACCAGACTTTTAAATCAAGCGTTCTTGGAAACCATCCCAGGGCCCCTAATAAGAAAACATCCTTTAAATAAATAAATAAATAAATAAATAAATAATTAAATAAATTCAACTTTTACCGCTGTACCATTTAGAGCAGCTTTGCAAAATACATTTCAGTGTGGTACAGAATGAAAATGGCCACCAAAAAAAAACAAAAAAAAAAAAAACATGATCCATCATTGAACTGATTTCCGCCCACATCTCTACTTTATATTGCACTGCTTTACCCACAATGCAAGATTGCACCATCCATAATCTACAATGCTGCCATTGCACTAGTGTTTATTCCACATATACTGTACTACACAGACGTCCATATAAACATATGTATATTCTGTTTAGCATGTTATCTTCCTGACGTCATCACCTCTACACAATCATTGTTGCTTGCACATATAACATACAACCAATTTATAATCCTTACTGCACTCACACTCCTGTACATATGACCTCCACAACCACACTTTACTCACATTACATTTTTTATTTCCTCTCCAATAGGCCAATTACGCACTGCTAACTGCAGTTTATTGGCTTTGTAACTTACAAGTACTTTGCACAATTACAAATAAAAATCTAATTTAATTTAAATAAAAGTACAAATAATAATAATAATAATAATAATAATAATAATCAAGGTGGCGTTTACTGGAGTCAGCAGATAGCAGTTAGCCAAAGACCTACAGTGCATTAGCGTTTAACAGCAAGTTAACGAATAAATATATATATTTTTTTGTTTATCTGCCATATATCTCACAACCACACACACAAAACCAACAAACTGCAGGCGAGTCTAAACAAATCTGTAAACCAAAAGCACATTAATGCCGGATTGATCTTTGTTAAGACAACTAGCTCATTTCACGGACTAAACATGGCTTAAACTTCAGCGTTTTTGTTTCCTTTCATTTCTACATATAAGCATTTACCTCGTTTGAAGCAAAGCGCATGCAGGAGTCAAAGAATTTTTGTTTAAAATTGCTGCTGAAGGACGTCCGAGTTGTTTCAGCGACCTCAGTATAGTCGCCGCCATTTTCCCGGCCGACCGACTGGCACCGTTTTCCCTCAGACACGCAGCGCGCTTATCAACTGCACCTACTGCCACCTAGCGACGGGAGGAGCTATTACTTCATATTTTCACCACCCTGAAAGGCAGCTTTTAGCGTTGCATCCCAAATCAAACCATATGTCATTCATGTCTGCTTTAATTTTCATTTTATAAGGCCATCTCCAAGTAATTTAACATTCAAAATTCTACAATGAGTAAGACTGCTTCGAACCAGTTGCAAATCTTCTCAGGAGTGTGTGTCTCAGCAAGTTTATTCCTGTATGTCAGACTGTTTAATGCTCAGAAATGTAAAGAAAACCAACAACAGTTACGTCATGTGACCTCTGTAAGCATAAAAACGTTTATGTTCATGACACAAAGGTGAAAATCATGCACAGAGCTGTGTCTTAAAAATCCATCACAGCATAAAATGTAGTTTTATACATTTCTATTTTAATTATATTTTATTGTAACTGTAGATTTATACATTTATCCCAATTTGTTTAATTTTACATTTTCTTAGTACAATCATTTCTTTTTTAGGTCACAAAGCATTTGCCTGTATATCATACTGCGTGTGGTTGTGTAATTGACAAATAAGTTGTGTAAGTGACAAATAACTCTTCTCTCATCGTCTATACCCCTTTATCCTGTGTACAGGGTCGCGGGGGTCCTGAACTTATCCCAGGAGACTTCGGCCAATCCAACGCAGGGTATACACACACACACACACACACACACTCATTTACACAATTTTCGGGCAATTTTGGGAACGACAATTAACATAGTCTGCATGTATTTGGACTGTGAAATTAAAGTCCAGACGTCAATTGCATTCAGATGGTGTGGCAAGATCTTAGTAAGGGAACATCCCTGACACGAAGAAATGTTGTAATGCTGAGTCAAAATTCTCCAAAATGATCAGAGAGACTGATACAGAAAAACATTTACTTCTATATATTGTTGCTAAAGGTGGGTCTACAATTCACTAAATTATTTTGTCAAATGAGTAATATATTTAATTATTTCTCTGTTTTCATAAAAATTGAAAATAGAAATCCACACAATTATCTATGCCCTGATAAATAAAAACATAAAACTGAAAGTGGTTGCACTTTCTTTTTTCCCCATGTCTGTATATTTTATATCAGCATAAGACTGACAGACTCTGAAGAAATAAGTAAAAGATTTGACTTCCCTCTGATTTTAGCTCTACAAATTAAAATCTGCATTACATATACAGTATATCTCTCTCTCACACTGTCTTCTAATTACCTTGTGTAAAATGAACTGTTAAAATGTAGTACCTCTGCTGCTAAATCCAGTAACCTAAGTCCAGCTCATGGGTTGTGCATTGTCCATCCTGCTGTTAATGCAGGACTGATGCACCTACATGTTTATTGTTTGTTATGTTACTATCCTTGCTACTGGACATTGGAAATTTCCTTTGGGATCAATAAAGTATCTACAGTAGGTATAGAAATGTATCACCCCCTTTAAAATAATCACATTTTGTTGCTTTTCACAGTGGTTGAAATACAAAACGATGAATGTCCTTGTATGGTCAGAGCCCATAGTCAGAGCCCAGACTTAATGAAAAAAATTAAATAAAACACTTGAATACACTACACAAACAGTCACTATCAATTCTAACTCAACTTGAGCAGTTCTGCAAAGAGGAGTGGGTAAATATTGCCAAGTCTAGATGTGCAAAGCTTTGTGTGCAATTAAGAAGGTGATTAGCTTCACCGGATTGAGTTTACAAGTCATTTTTAGGAGGGGGTCCATATCATTGATTCCTTTTTTTTTTTTTTTCCATTTTTTTCTGACATGTTGGTGTTGTATCTTTTACTTGGATGTAAAAGTTACACTGACTAAATACAGCTGCATAAAACAAAAACTGTGTCTTTCTTCATTTCAGGCTGCAAAGCTATAAAATATGAATATTTTAAAGGAGGTGATCCAACTATCCATCCATCCATCCATCTGATATTCATGGTAAACAAAATGCACATTTCACTGTTACTGCTAAATACTTGTGTGGCCCAATTGTAAGCATGTTGTTTAATGTAATTTTTGCAAGGAAAAAAAACAATACAAAACAGATTACATAGCTCCATAGTTTTTGGAATTACTGTATGATATGCAATGAAATGCTTATATGACTGCCTGTGACCTAAACAGAAACGTTTTCCTGCAAGAATGAATTGCACTAGCAAGTACAGTTTAAAAAAATAGAACATTCAAATAGAGAAATAAAGTATAAAATAAGAGAAAATTATACAAATATAGAAAACTTTAAACCTAAAAATTTACAATCTGTACAAGGTTGCTATGAAATAGAATTGAAATAGATGTGTATGAGGTGTTAAGTGTATAATTTATGCAGGATAAATTACAGCTGAGTGCAATCAGTCCTCATTTGTGTGAAAAACGAGCAACGTCCAAACACAAGCAGAATAATGTGCAAAGTCCCAAAAGTCCGAGCTCATGTACTGTATAGAAGTCATGCTGTACAGGCACCGCCCCTGTTGTGAAACTGAAAACCGATGGCGGTAAAAACCTCACAAATTCACAAAGACATCAAAAAGTTATTTTATAACTTGTGTGAGATCTAGAACAGACACCAGATGCAGGGTCTTTAGAATAGCTTTATTTAATCAACTCTTGTCTTGAGACTAATTCCCTGCAAAGATTCTTAAAAAAACAAACAAAAAAAACTAGTAAACGTGTGTAACTGTGTGGTTGAGACGCTTGTTACCAGTGTTAAAGGGTTAGACACCAAAAACACACACAGACAGAGTATACAAAATATCCAAGGTTACATTAATTTAAACAAGATCCTCATATCTACCTACTGTATGAGACTAGAAGATTTTCAAAACAAAAACAAAACAACATTGAATCATGGTACTGAGTACAGTACAACTTTTGTCATTTAAGAGAAGAGATGGCCTTTAGACCGTCAAAGATTTTTTTCCACCTTCATCACTGTGGTGTGGGGTTGGCTTAATCTTCGAAACGGACACGAACATACCACAACTTCCCCTCACATGCCTCTCACATTTAGCTCGAGTCAGTTTCCTGAAAGCTAGCTGTCCATCGACACAGCGTACTTCTGTTTCTCTGTAAGGCCTAAGTTTCAGTTATGAAGAAGCCTGGATTCACTCTGATTTGGCTCCTTCCTCTTTCGATGACCATTGGACAAGCTGGTAAGTAGTTTAACTTTAATCTAATGTAACCAATGAAAGATTATATCACATAATTTATACTTTATCTCATAAGCTGTACAGGATTTGACTATCAGAAGGAAGTGGTCAGTGCTATATCTCAAAGCTAAACGACCGTAACACACCTACTTCCTTTATATATACTGGATATACTTTTATATTAGTACTGTATATCTTTGTTAATATAAATTTATAAAAAAAGGAACAGTCTTACAACCAACCTTGAGGAACACAAACTCAAGTTTGCAGTATTGACTTTGTTCAGAGTTTGTCACCCTGGACTAAAATATCACTGATCAGAAAAAATGACATTTTTTATATATTATTATAGGAAGAAACATTGAACAGTTCAGTGTTATGTTAAGTACAGAAAGAATTGCAAATGTTGGCATAAGGCCAGTGGAAAAAGTTTCGATCTCAATCACAGTCATGGACTTTTACACACCATGAAATACACCACTCCACTAATTTTATAGTATTTAATGCACAACAATCACAACAAACAGATTATTGTACAGCACATTTCCACTGCTTTAAAACATTGAGATTTAGATGTTTCAGGATGGTGTATACATACAGTGACGTCAATCTGCCAGCTTATTGATCTTACCGAAACGCCCTACCAATTCAAATGTCGCATTAATTTAATTAGAATTTTAATACCGTTATGTGTTTAGAAGTGTTATATTACTACCAAGTTTTTATGAAATGCTCTTAATTTCTAGTTTATAATTTTTCTCATTCTTCTGGCGGGTCATTTTCTTTCTTTTTAGAACTAAATGCTTAAAACTAGAAAAAATATCTGAGGCCAGGTTGCATCCCAGCCAAAGACCAAGACTATTTGAAGCTTAAAATGGGTGACATTATTAATGTATGCAAGTAGGTTTAGTACTTAATTATTTGATTTATTATAATCGTGTAATCAGTTTTATTTTCACTGTCTACGATGTAATTTTCTTGCATTGAGGGATAAGCAGAATCAAATTGGGCTTTTTTTTTTCATTGTAAATAAGCGTAAAAAATATGTATGCACATCTTGTGCTTATTGGCTAAGATTGTTAGTTCTGTGTTGTAAGAAGTGGAATATATATATATGGATTTATAATCTGTTCAAACACACCAACTAGAACTGTGTTTTAAATTGTACGATTAGCAGTATACTTTGGTACAGGATTTATCTGAAACTGTAGACATCATCTTTGTATCCCGTTGCCTGAATATAAAATGCAAGTTTGATGTGTTAAGATATTGTTTAATTTATTTTTTCAATTTTATTCATTCTTTACGTAGAACTATGATAACTCCATGCCAGAGAAGCTGCAATATTTTAATATTTGGATAGTTATCATGTAGCAGCCTCTTGTATATACTTGTAATTAAAATATCTTGTATGCACAACAGATACAAAAAGTTTCTAAAGTATTCTCAGCCTGTCAGTGCATTGTGTTGCCCAAAAGAAAAATAAATTAAAAAAACACTGACACAACGCAGACACTGATAATTTCCAGTGAAAAAATGATAGGTCAATGCCTGGTTTTTAAAATTTTTAAGTCTTGTTAAAGCACAAGACAACAAGTTACAGTTTACAGTAGGGTAAATAAGCTATGATGCAACCAGGCATGGATTATCTTGCACAACAGATCATAATTAGTGTTTTTTCTTTTTTTTTTTTTTGCCTCTAATACCACAAAGATTCCATTACATTTTATTTACTGTTAAATAGCACATCATGCATTTTACCCATTTATAGTGTTCCTGTAAAGACTTTCTCCTTACAGAAATCGTTATCATGTTAAATTACATCACATTTTGACTGGTCATTTTCCTTATAAAACAGAACCTTTTAAAGACTGGTCAGAAGTTGTGAATTAATTTTGTATAACGACTGTGAAAGTAGCATCAGTTGTAATTCAAATCAAAGGCTCCACTACATCAAAGGCTCCACTACAGTATTGCGTATAGATGCAGATTTTCAATCACAGGGAACACACAATATAAATAAAATACTTTCATGTACTATATGGACTGATTTTGGTAAGAGAGCTCATTGGCTTTGTAAGGATCAATATTTTTTTCCACCATGGGTATGCGTACAAAATTAAGGACTTTGTGTGTTTCACTGTGACATACAGTATAGTAACATAAGTTTTCTTTTTTTTTTTTTTCTTTTTTTTTTTGCCGTATTAACTTCAAGACATAGCTAAAAGAAATGCTGCTAAGGCAGTACATTTATTGTTATAACATTAGTGATCATTTTTCACTGACATTCTACAACATTTAAAATAACCATGAAAGGATAAAAAGTATGTTTGGGCTACATCACATTTTAATATTTACATTACGCTGACTTTAGTTTCCTGTTGTGTTTTACTGCTTACATTTCTAATAAAAAGTACAAAAATAATTAATAACAAAGAAAAAAATAAAATAAAATCGTTAGTATTTTAAAACTTCTCATTGAAGGTCATGACAAGGAAAATGTTATATTCATTACTAACAGCTATTTCTTTGTGAAAGCTGCTATGGATGGTGCAAGTCAAGCGTACGTCTGCTATATCTTGGATGCTATTCTGTTTGTCTACGGACTTATCCTGACTGTCCTTTACTGCAGGTTGAAGGTACACACATTTCATTCACTTA
>JAQMYJ010000001.1:22488108-22516996 GCA_030014305.1 Clarias laeviceps
AAAATATAATATAGTATTATTATTTTAATTATTACTTTGTGCAATAATTGTTTGTGATCAGTTTTTTTTTTTTTTGTAAATTTTTACAACTTTATTGTAAAAGCACAAAAAAAAATGTTAGTCACTTCCCTTATGTGAATTTGTTGTTTTCACACATACAGATACTGCAGGAACTTTCAAAAAAACAAGCTGCTGCAAAGGTAACACACACACACACACACTTGTCTAACTTCTTCTTGCGAGGGCCCTTTACTGACATGTCAATAATAAAGCTAATTAATGCTTTACCTACATCAAAAACCAAACTCCGTCCTTGGCCTCATTAACAAAACAGGAACCTTGTGGGAACCAGCCAAGTGTCCCATGAGGAAACATGTCTGATATTCCTTCTCCACCAAGATATAGAAACATCCCATACCAAATCAAAAAATATACAATTATTACAACCAACAACGCTAATTATACAATGATTACAACAATAATTACATAGGGATATCACAATGTTACATAAGTGACCTGCCTTTGTTTAGTGGAGATGCCACCATGGATGAGTTGCATGACTTATAACTTTAGATCATTAAGAAATTTGGCCTTTAGTTGAAATCTAACTTTTTCGAATGACGCTCACGCTGATGAGTTTTTAAAGGTTTCAACCTGCTATTAAAAAGTTCTGCTTTTAACATTTTCTGAAAGGGAAATGGCCAGTTCTTCATACAGATGAAGCAAAGAACACCTCTTTTAGGGTGTTTTATACTGTAGATATAAAAATGTGAAATCTAATGCGTGCATAAATGCATTACTACACTCAACTTTCTCGATTTTATCAGTATGATGTACCACAGCTAATATTAGCAGCACATATTTAAGCACACTGTGGTTTAAGTGAGTTGACGTTGGGTGAGATATCTTTCTTTCTAACACTCATTCTGTCCACCCCACTTCCATTTTTCACACTTCTAACTTCCTCTTATACATTTCTATACGTATGTTGCAAGCAATTCTCAACATTCTCAAATGTACATCTTGATGATTTTTTTTTCTTTTCAATCATGCAGAAAAAAGCATCAGAGGGAGTCTACGAAGTAAGTTTTGCCTTTCATTACACCTAGGAATGATGATTTACAATTCATAGTTTAGTAGTTTTTCTTTCCCAGCATGCCTCAGTGCACCCACAAGGGTCCAGGGTTTGAGAATCAGCTTAGTTAGAAAATGTTAACCATGGGTGGGTGAGAGTTGTGAAACTTGTTAACTCGATGCCTTTCTGTAATTCTCACAGGGACTTTCACATCGTACTCAAGATACCTATGAGTCCATTCAACTGAAGAAGACATAAGTATAAGATGGACAAGTGAAATAAAAAATAAAAAATAAATGCCATGCTTAATTTTCCTCTTTTTTTTTAGCAATATTTTACTGTCTTTTTCCATGTTGACTGGATGTACAAGCTTTCAAGTGCGATGTCATGCTTGAAACAAACATATCTAATTTTACTAAAAAGCTTAATAATAATTATTTGCAAATCATTTGATGTCTTCATTTTTTTGAAAAGTATACACGTATTTGAAGTAAAGTAAACATTTTCATGAGAACATGAATGTTAGAAAAGTAGAATCATAGAAAGTAATATTAAAAGCTATTGGGAAATCTGAGAAATTAACATTTTTGTTCTATGAACAATATGTATTTTATGCTGATTAACTGTACATTTATGCACTTAATGTCTCACATCTCTGCGTTGTATTTTTCATGTATACAGGCTTTTCAAAAGGTGTGTGCTGACTTTGTATAATTGCAAAATCTATATATATATTTTTTAAATGGCTATTCTTGCTATGTTTCTCTTCTGCAAAGTTGTCTCACACATCTTTGGCTGCTATGGCAACAATCATTCCTGCAACCACAGTGTTCAATTAACTTCCTGTTGAGTTACAGAAACGTACAATTTCAAATAAACTACAGCAATTGTGATATAAATATATGATATAATATGATATAATATGATATAATATGTGATATAAAATATTTATATATAAATATATATTCTATAATAATATGAAATGGGTATTGATTTCTGGATAATGAGACCGTTAATGTTAATGCAGTTTTGATATTAAGCACCAGAGAGCAGCGTTTATGCACATTTGTTGCCACTAACATGCCTTTACGAAACCTTTACCTGTTAATTATTATTAATTCAGCTATTGAAACGCTGTGTTTGTTTACCAAGTTTCAATGCTTACATGTATATGGTTCTCTGTTATTTAGTATAATTAATTTGTATCTATAATTCTCTGTCTTGTATTATTTTCTTGCCTCATTAATTTCAGTAAAATGTATCTATATGCATTCAGGCTGTTGAGCCTGTTTCTTGTAAGCCATTAACAAATGCATTTATATATTTTATACATATATATATATATATACATATTAAAGCTTGCTGTTTTACTATTACCTCTGGTGTGAAATAACTGCCTTCCATCAGTTTCAAAGTTTATGAGAAGTTACTATTACATGAGGACAGTGGTAGCTCAATGGCTTTTGATCAGAAAATTGAATTTAAATTTGACTTTTAACCCCATTTAACATGCTGGGACATGCAAAAAAGAATTTTCCCTATATATGCGACAAAGTTTTTTCTTTTTTCTTTTCTCTTACACATTTAGCCATGGAGGATGAGTGACAGAAGGAATGTGACAAGTCATGTCACAGAGGCTCAAAATTTGTCAGAGCTATTTAGGTTAACTAGATATTATCAACCACAACATACCATCACAGCTTTCGTGATAGGTCTGCTGTAGTTACTGTAGCATTACTTTAATCTTCATCTCTAATTATGACAAATATTAGGATGCATGGTATAAAACTGTCATAAAATCTTTTATGACCGTTTTATAGCACGTATACTAAACTTTTTTTGCAAATAGTGAATAAACAGTATTTACTATGGCTTACAATGACTTTCAAGCTACTGATCTAATACAAGCTCAATACTTTTATATTATTTATTTATTACCATATTTATATTTATTTATAAAACACATTTAAATGTAGCACACTTGACCAAAGTGCTGTACAACACTAAATACCTTCATTAAATCAATAAATTTGAATTTATTTTCTACAGCCTAGAACAACAACTAGATTTTTTCAAAACTATGAAATAACACATACTGTATGGTAGCAGTCAGCAGTTCTCAAACAGTTTTTGCAAGAACAGTATTGTCAAGTGCGTTTGCAAAACCCATCAAGCACCATGATGAACCTGGCTCTCATGAAGACCATCCCAGGAAAGCAAGACCAAAACCTACCTCTGCTGCAGAGGAGAATTTCATTTAGAGTTACCAGCCTCAGAAATCACCAATTAACAGCACCTCAGATTAGAGCCATTATGGCAGTTTAACAGAGCATAAGTAGCAAACACATCTCAATATCAACTGATTAAAGAGATTATTGCATATTTTGGATGCCTTCAGCATTGTAGAAAGAGATAGAAATCAAGAAAGTCCATGGAATTAGAGGGTTTGGCTGACAGTGTAGTAACAGGCTATTAAAACAGACAATGATAAGAAAATAAAATCCAAATAAGACAATAAAAAACAATCCACCCTCAGTGCATTAAAAAAAAGCAATAAAACAATAAGGAAACACTCACTCACTCACTCACCGTCTATACCGCTTTATCCTGTATTCAGGGTCGCGGGGGGCCTGGGGCATGAGGTGGGGTACACCCTGGACAGGGTTCCAATCCTTCGCAGGGCAACAATGAGGAAACAAATAAATAAAAAACAGGGGGACAACTACAGTTACCTAGTCCTCACACTGTATTAATTGCTGAACAGTATAAAAAGGTCAAGAGGCATTATTTAAAAAAAGAAGTAGTAAATTAGAAGGTAAGTAGTTTTGTATTTTTGGACAAGCGAAAATGTAAATGGAGGACTTCTATGTAAACTTTTACACAGTTACAGTATTTGTGTACTTTGCCCACCTCTGCTGACATTTTAGACCTAAATATGACATGATGATTAAAATTGATATTTGTAGACCAATGCCTCTTGGTAGGAATAAGACATTTTGAAAATCTACTTTAGAAAACAAGAGTCCAATCTCAAGACATTACCATTATTATGGAAGGTTTATTTTGAAAAAAAAAATGCATTCTGTAATTACCTTGACTTAATAGAACGCATTGTGGTTTACCATAACAGGCCATAACTTGTTGAAACATACAAATACAGAATACAAATACTACTCTAGTGAGCACAAAGATGGCGATTTAAAATTCAGGCAATAACACTAGATATCACACTGACACTGGCTTTGTGGTGAGCACTTACAGTAGGTCAAACCCAGCGTCTCGAAAAGCATACAGTACCTCTCTGTGTGTCAATACAGCGAACATACTTGTCACCACATGTTTTAATGCCAGTTATTTACACCCATCTAATCCCTGCTTTTTTGGTTATTGTCATTGGATTTAAACAAGCTGCAGAAAGACACAGCAAGAACATCAAGACAAATGACTTGCGTAACCACTTCAGTAAATCCTGTCACACTCACCTTATTTAGAGTTTAAAAATTTGCAGTGGTACAGAGGGGAGTGTTGGTGCCTCCATATTTTGATCCTGATCTGTGGCTACTGTATTTCCTGTCTCTGTTTGTGTTTCTGAGATTGTTCTAACTTTTGAAAAAAAGAAACAGTAGGTGGACTGGCAACAGTAAATGTATGTATAAATAGGTGTGTGTATTCCTTTTGTTTGCCCCATTTTCCCAGGATAAATTAATGAGTGAAAAACTAAGCATGAACATACAGTTAATATTCAGCTAATAATAGTTTGTGGTTGTTTTGGTAAGTGTATTTTGAAATTTTCTGAATCATAAGCTGAACTGTGCTCAGCCCATGATGATGTGTGATAAGGCTGTTGAGTGTTTTCTTATTGTGAATTTATAGTAACAGGCTGTGGTGTAATGGTGATATAATGGCTGTAACAGACATCTGAGATATTAGATGTAATCAACCTACCTCTGTAATGGAGGTCAGGACTTGGAAGTACTTTATTTATGCTCTCCATGCATTTAAACTACAAAATGTGGAAAAATCCATACTTGCTTTTCTTTTTCCTACATGTTTGTTTTTTGTTATCAATTAGCTAGTCAGATAACTGTAATCAACAAATACTAACATGCAGTGCCATGAAAGTATTTGCCCCTCCCTGATTTTTTTTTTGTGTGTATTTATCACCCTTAAATGATCCAGATCATCAAACAAATTTTAACATTGCACAAAAATAACCAAAGTACTCTAAATCTAAAATGCAATTTAATAATCAATTTAAATAATGATTTCATTTATTAAGGGAAAAAAAAAATCTGTCCCAACTTCCCCGGCCCTATGTGAAAAAGTAATTGCCCCTAAACCTAATAACTGGTTGTGCCACCCTTGGTGGCAACATCTGCAATCAAGCATCTGAGATAACTGGGAATGAATCTTTCACATCGCTGTAAAAGAATTTTGGCCCACTATTCTTTGCAGAAATGTTTTATTTAGCCACAATGGTGGGTTTTCGAGGATGAACAGCCTGTTTAAGGATCTCGATCGAATTCAAATCTGGACTTTGACTAGACACCAAATCCTTAATTTTGCTTTTGTTGAGCCATTCAGTGGTGGACTTGCTGATGTGTTTCAGATCAGTGAGCAGATTGTCCCGCTGCAAGTGCGCTTGAGTAACATAAAAAACGGATGGCTGGACATTCTCCTTCAGGATTTTCTGGTAGAGCACAGAATTCATGGTTCCATCAATTTTGGCTAATCATCCAGGTCCTGAAGCTGCAAAGCAGCCCCAGAACATCACACTACCACCAGTATTTTTGCCTGTTGGCATGATGTTCTTTTTATGAAATGCTATGTTTGTTTTATGCCGGATGTAATGGGACCCACACCAAACAAGTATTTCACAAGTGTCAAAGACAATTTATGCAAAGAGTTGCATATAACCATCAGTCCTGTGTCATGCCAACAACAAAGCATCTTGAGACCTTTCATGTGTGGGGTTGCTTCTCAGCCAAGGGAGTTAACTCATTCACAATTTTGCCTAAGAACAAAACCATGAATAAAGAACGGTACACAAACATCCTCAAGAGCAACCTCTCCCAACCAACAAGAACAGTTGACGAACAATGCCTTTTCCTGCATGATGTGAAGTGAAGTGAAGTCAAGTAAGCTTTTATTGTCATTTCAACCATATATGTACAGTTCAGTACTCAGTTAAACGAAACATAGTTTCTCCTGAACAAGGGTGCTACATACATAAAACTAACAACATAAATTAACAAAACTAACTAGTTAACTAATTAGCTGACTAGCTAAGACAAAACAAAATAACACCATAAATTAACAAAACTATACAAAAGACAACAAAGTGCACATGCAAATATGTAAACGAGCAACAACACGACAACATCACGACACAATGGAATACTCTGTGATAATGAGTTGAGGTAAGTTCAAGTAAATTGTCTGTGAGATGATAAATGAAAAACAATTAACATTTCTTGTTAAAGTAGCAGAAGAGAGCACCTTACCATAAGGCAAAAGTGATAAGTAAGTGGATCAAAGAGAAACAAAACTGAAATTATGGGTGAATGGCCAGGAAGCCCCCCATATCTTAATCCCACTGAGAACTTGTGGTCAATCCTCAAACAAGAACCCTCAAATGCTTACAAACTCCGAACATTGATTATTTAAGAATGGGCTGCCATCAGTCACAATGTGGCCATGAAGTTGATTGACAAGAAGTCTTGAAAAACACTGTAAATATCGACTCTGCATGAAGTAAAGAAAGAAAAATCTTTGACACTTATGAAATGTTTGTAATTACTGTATACTTCAGTATACCATAGTGACATCTGACAAAAAGATCTGAAAATTGTGAAAATTAGCTGATTAAAATGAACTGTTTTAAAATGAACTATTTAGACCTGGGTGCTCGATACTGTTTAAATCAAACTGCTGGTGATAATGATATTGCCATTTATACTGTACAACAGTTCCAACTGAGCAATCTGAGATACATCTTGCCCTGGCAATACTTTCCCACTCAAGAATGTTCTAGAAACTGCAAGAATGTTCTAGATCCATTAAATTGTGAAAGAATCGCCTGGACCCAGGAGATTCTCTCACAATTAATATTAATGAAAATGAATATTTGTGTCATTCTCAAAACCTTTTGCTTTAAAATCCCCAGTTTATTTGAATCCAACTGGAGTAGTTAGAGAAATAGAGGATATGACACAGAGACGAGTTGAGAGTAATGTGGGTGCGTCAGGATACAGTATATCTCTACAACATGCCCAATCCGCAAGACGCGAGAACCTCCTCCAGCGCCTGAATCCAAAACTAAGGGAAGCCCACCGCAGGTCCTGCCCTGTCTACGTCACTGAACAAAAGAGGGAAGCCGAGGACGGAAAACACGAAGAACAGCAAGAAGTTCGACATGCAACAACAAAATGAGCGAGAAACAGCGCAGGAAATGAGGTGAGGAAATGACTGCTCTCTCTCTCTCTGTGCGTGTGTGTGACTGACGCCCATGTTGAACCCACTGACAGCTGTTATATGAGCTAAGTGTGTGTAAATAACAACTGTATGTGTTTTGTTCTGATGTCTGAACAGCGATGTGATCTGTTTTAGCCGAGAGTGTAAAAAAAAAACCACACACACTCCGATAGTGATCTAATAGTCGTGCCAGGAAGCGGGGTGGTGTGGAGTGGAGACAGTGAACACATGGTCTAAAACAAATCTCAAGTCGTTTAGGATTGTAATCTGTCCAAGGTGTAGTAAATACAAGCTAATACTGACTGTGTGAAATCACGAGTGTCAGATAGATTGAGAGATAAAAACGCTTTCCGTTGCTCCAGTCAGTCGCATGTGTTTTACCTGTACAGGTGCAGCATTGGCTTCGTCTATCTCTTCTCCTACTATTTACTCCAGTTCTGCGGACACACATGGATCTTTTCCAACATGACCGCCAGATTTCTCTCGTTTGGACTGGGTAAGCTGCAGGATTTCAGCTAAATAAATACAAACAAGGAGGAGTTTGTTTAGTTTTGAGTCTGGTGTAGTAAACTGCAACAGAGAGGAAGCCTGAGTACATTTACAAACTAAAGTGTTACAGCACTATATAGCAATACTTACAGAGGAAACACACAAACAGTTCTCTCTAGAGCATTTGGCAAGTGCCACCATCAAACAATATTGTTATAATCATAATTTTCTCTCACCCCAAGATTCATCCAGTAGCAACAAGGACATGACTAGAACTGTGAACCCATACTGTGCTATTAAGCCCATCTCTTATACTGTACACCGATTAGCCATAAGATTAAAATTCAATTTATTTCAATTCATTTAGTTCCCACACCCAATGCCCAACACCACAGCCACTGGACACAGTGCTGGTCCCGATGGAAGGGTTGCGTCATGAAGTAAATCCTGTGCCAAAGTTATGTGCGGAAACTGGTGACAGGATTGTGGGCACACGTGGCTCATTTATGGTCTCTCTGGTCCAATCCCACAGAAAAGCTAATGTAGCACAAATTGCTCCAAAAAGTTAATACTAACTAGGATAGAAAGGTATCAGAACGATACCTTGTGTATGGGGCAGGCAATAATAATTGTATTAGCAGGCAAAGAGTTCAAGGCTGTTGATTCAGCCTCCAAATTCACCAGATCTCAATCTGATCAAGCATCCATGGGATGTGCTGGACTAACAAGTCTGATCCATGGCAGGCCTACTTCACAATTTACAGTCCTTAAAGGATCTCCTGCTAATGTTCTGGTGCCAGATACCACAACACACCTACAGAAGTCTTGTGGAGTCTGGGGAATCCAAAACCGAGGTGTTTTTAATGTTATGGCTGACGGATGTATAAAAATGAATAATATTGAATAACACTGAATCCAAGACAAGGTTTTGGACCAACAAATAGTTATATTTACATTTAGGCATTTGGCAGGTGCCCTTATCCAGAGCGACTTACATTTTTATCTCATTATACATCTGATCAGTTGAGGGTTAAGGGCCTTGCTCAAGGGCACAACAGGGATAACTTGGTGGTCGTGGGATTTGGACCTGGTTTTTATACACACCTGTGACCTTCCAAACTGTAGTCCAAGGCCTTAACCACTGAGCTTCCCCTGACCAAATAGTTGGTTGACAACAGTTGCGTTTTTACTGGTAAATAAGTAAAAGTGTTTTAGCATAGAATTCACAAATACTGTACAAAAAACGTATGGTTTTACTAGCTGCCATGCGCTAATGCTGTGTGGACCTTAAGGTAATGATTTACTTAAAATGTATTTTTATTTAATTAATTTCCCATATATAATCTGTCTAACAAGGTTGTACTTTTAAACTGACCCAAAAGTCAACCTCACAGCATCATTTTAAAAAAAAATAAAGAAACAAGCCGACAGCTGTAGTGTTAACTGGGATGCATCCACCACCATCAAGGCTAGTCTTTCTTGTTACTAATTTGCAAATACCATTTTAAATATTTCTCACATAAACTAAGATTTTGAAGTAAAGCTGTTTCAGACATTTGACCTTGTTGTGATCTTGATCCTGTTTGGATCAACCTGATGGTAATAATGATAATGTTAATTCAATTTATATAACGGTTAGTTCTAACCGAGCAATCTGATTGGATGTGAGACATTCTATCGGTAGTAATAATGCACTGTAGCATCACCCTGTGTCTCAGGTGTTCTACAATTCTACTAACTTGTGGTTGCAGCAAGGGTGAAAGGTCGGTATGTAATGCAGTACTAAGGAGCGAGCAGTTACATGCCAAAATGCACATTGAAAACGAGTCACAACAAGAAAATACATCTGATAACTTTTTTATTTATTTATTTTTTGTCTAGTTAATAATTGGTTTTAAGTCATTCCAAATTGTCTGCATGTTAGAAAGCTAAAGCTAACTAGCTTTATTTTTGCCTAAGCCAAGCTAGAAAGCTAACTAGCTTCTATCACAAGGCTAAATTCCAAACCTCTTCATAACCCCTAATCAAGGGCTCTACCTGAAGTGATTTTACACCCTATATAGTGCTGCAGCTTTCCTTTTAACACTATTTGGAATTCAACACAGGACCCTGAAAAGAGAGCTGATATTCTAAAGTGGAATAAGTGGAAATACAAAGAGAACCCACCCTCATGTTTTATTTTACTTAACTTTTGGCTACATACAGTAGTATTGGTAAGAATTTAAAACTATTTATACCCATTTAATTTACAGAAACAGTCAGCCGCTAACTGTCAAGTTGTCAGCTCTACTTAGTTAGTTCCACAAGCTGCGGAAGGATATGTGTTGGCAAAATAAAAATAACTGGTTAAATAAACTAATCATAATCTCACTCACTCAACATCTATACCGCTTTATCCTATATTAAGGGGCACGACGGGACCTGGAGCCTATCCCTCGAGACTTAGGGCACGAGGCGGGGTATCCATCGCAGGGCACACACATACACACACTCATTCACACACTATGGGCAATTTGAAAACACCAATTAGCCTAATCTGCAGGTCCTTGGACTGTGGGAGGAAACCGGAGTACCCGAAGGAAACCCATCAAGCATGAGGAAAACATGCAAACAGACACGGAAATCAAACCTGGCCCGGAATCGAACCCAGACCCTGGAGGTGTAAGGCGACAGTGCTAACCACTACACTACCGTGCTACCCAAATCATAATCCATTGATAATAAATAGTGTTCATAGAACTGTTGTATAAAAGCAATATCACACGAGTGGGAGTGCTGTTGTGCCGGTTATCAGCATAGCTGTGATGCGGTTGTTGAAGGCATCACAGCCGTGCTGTTAATTGATTCCCACAAACATTAAATCGCACATTATTTATTTATCGCATTAACGAAAATCGTGGACTGACAGACAGAACCCGAAAAACATACAGTAATGCCTCCAGCACTCAGTGGCGGAAGCATAAAAAGAATCTGCATAAAAAGAAACTTTTCTTCTTCTTCTTTCATTCTTCAGGAAGTTCACGATACAACTCTCTTAAGTCAAGACAATTTTTAAACATGCCACATTAATCATGTAATCATCCAGAGAATGTACGTACATTATATAGTTAAAAAGTGTGCGTGTCTAATGGAACAGCGTTTTCAGGAGAGTAGCTGAAATAACAGCAAAGTGGGGAACACCACCATATTATGCTTGTGGAATGGGCACATATGGGTGTAATAGTCAGGTGTCCACAAACGTTTGCTCACCCAGTGTATATATAGTGCATATAAAAATTCTACACACCCCTGACAGACAGGAATGTCATTTTTTTTATGTTTAAAAATAAAATCAAACAATATATATTATGTCAACTTTTCCACCTTTAATTTTCCCCCTACAATCTGTAAAAAAAATACAGTAGCATAAATAGGAAAAACAATCAAAAACATTATAGGGGACAAATAAATTACACTGACTTGGTTGCACACAGATAATTTGTAGAAAAACAAATGCTTTTATTACAGCGTGCCCATAGGTAAGATGTGTCTGCTTGATGCATCTTGACTTTTCCCACTCTTCCTTACAAAAATATTCTAGATCTGTTAAACTGTGAAAGAATCTCCTGGATATAGCACTCTTCAGGTCATGCCACAGATTTTCAACTGGAATCAGGTCTAAGCTCTGCCTGGGCCATTCCAAACTTGTTGATTATCTTTTAGTGAAGCCATTCCTTTGTTCATTTGAAACCATGTCTGTGTTGTTCTTATTCTGAAAGGTGAAGTCATTCTTTAGCTTTCTACCAGTATCAGGAACAATTCATGATTCCTCCCTCCACTTTGATAAATGCCCTGGTCTGGTTGAAGAATATGCTTGGTATTGTGATCTTTCGGACACATAAAACTTACCTTTAGGAATTATAAACAGAAAGTTCAACCATTAGTCTCAGCAGACCATAACACATTTTGCCACATGGTTTGAGGTGCGTTGGGAAGGCTTGGAGGCTTTTTCTCCCCCTCTTTCATCCACCCTGCCCTAAAGCCCAGACATGTGAAGAATTCAAGAGATTGTCATCATATGCAGGGAGTGACCAGAACCAGATATTTCTGCAGCTCCTTTGCCTTAGGTTTCTAAGCAGCATCCTTGACAATTTTTTTTATCCTTTAGTAAGTTTTGGAGAGCTGTCCTGCATTTGGTAATGTCATTATGGTGTCATGTTTTCCCCACTTCTTGATGATGGCCTACACTATGATCCACGGTACTTCAGCTGTTTTGGAAAATATTTTATACTTTGAGCTGCTTGACGCCTTGCGACAGTGAGAACTTGTACATGCTCTTTGCAGGCCATGGATTCAGCAGGAAAATCGAAAGAAACAGCTGATCTTTATTAGGGGTTATTCAGAATCACTGTATTGACAGGTGAATGAGAAATACTTTTAAACAAAGTTATGTTCCCCTTTCTAAAATGGGCGGTCATAAAATTATTATTGCCAAGAAAAAATGTCATGAAAACGAACGTTGGTCGTGAACTGAGTCCTACATATCCTCCAGCTAAGGCGATACACTTCTCCAAAAGATGGATGAGTTGGTGGAGACCGTCTTTGAAGAAGCATTCTTTTTGGCTCTTGAGGAAAAGTTCCTCCTTGGAAATCAACTTGTCAAACTCCTGGCTTCTTCAAGTGATGGAAGAAGAAGAATTTTGTACCCCAAGTCTCTCTCCAAGTTTTAGTGTTTCGGGAGCATCGTCATGAAGAAGGCACATTTTCATCCAATACAATTTTTTACTTGAGCATCTTTTTGTTTTTCATGGATTGCAACATATAAATAAAATAGGGATATATTTCTGACATGATGGTTTCTGTGCACTATTTGTGCACTATTTTATATCCACTTTTTGTAAGAATTTGCACAGACTCAACATAGGCTATACTCAAATCTATGCACTAATCTTGCTTTATTCATTCATGTCATTTAGATGCCATAGCTGGCACATTTTATTTTGTGGGGGTGATGATGTGCCTGTGCCAGCTTCTGTCCGTCCTGGAACTTTTCCATATTGCAGATGGAATAGAAGAAAGTCAACTCCGACCTCGGCTTGTCCAGGTAATGCTGACTTTAGGTATCATATAGATTATAGACAAACCTGTCTCAGAAATAAGGTAGAAGCTTTTCTTTGATTTAAAATGAAACACAATGTGTAAAGTGTGTATTTATCTTTGATTTTCTCCTCTGTTATTCAGGTGGTTGAGAGAAATTTCCTTTTATTCCTAATCATCAGTCAAGAGGAGTTTCAGAGTAAAACAGTAGTGTGTGTGCTATTTTATCTGTGGAATATTTTACACCTGATAAGGTATGTATCTTACACTTATAAATGTGTCCAAGACATGATCATAAATTATACTTTACGAATGAAGCAAAATGCATGCTAAATTAGCTAGTTATTAACACACTTCATGAAATCAGGAGAAAGGGTTTATGCAAGGCTGTTTTGTCTTACAGGTACCCATATCAACTCATGTGCCTTATTAGCACACCATCATTTAATATGCTGTGGGCACGTTACACCATCGCTATCCCAGTCTACATACTGTCTGTGATCACAGAAGGTATGACTAAGAAAACACAAGAAGCTAAAAATTTCTTAAATCAAATTGAGGTGCATATAACTACATTACCAAAGGTTTTGGTCGTAATAAACTATTCGTTTATTCACTAAACTGCTCTGCACACTGATTGTGAAGTTTGTCGTAACACGAAGACAATCCAAGTAATCGCATTCAAACGCCACAACCTCCGTTCTTTGTAAAGTTCAGCTGTGACTCGGTACCAAGCTTCTGCAGTCCCACTGAGCAAAAATTTTATTTTTTATATCTTTTGAAATTACAGTTATTTGCTACAAATGTAAACCTTTTTTTTTTTTTTTTTTTTCATGGGACTAGCTGGGACTAGCTGGCCAACCAGAACTAGTCATACAGCTATTTTGTGGGGAAAGAAAAGAGTTAAATTTATACTAAATACACAGTTTAGCTAAATTGCATGAAACTGCATTAAAGTCATATGAGTCTTAGCTAAACCTTGAAATGCATTTTTGCATGGAACGAGGGTTGTGGAATTTTAAACCGATTTCTTTATGTTTATGAACTCACATTTAGGGTGACAAACTTCATAGTCGGTAAAATCCTATTTTTAACGACCAAGACCTATGGTAATGTACTTATATGCACCTCAATTTCGATTTAAAACAGTTTGGATGTTTAAGTCTATCATTTTAAGATTATTGTCGGTTTTCTGCCTTCAGTGGCAAAGAGCCAAAATAGGTTACTATATTTTTCTTTATGTTAGATGAATAATTTTAATAACTTTTCATCTGTGGAAAGTGTAGACACTCAAGGTAATTTCACATAAGGAAAAGAGCAGGGAGATGACAGGTGTGATCAGGCTGTTCATGCATTAACCATGCGTTAATATGCTTTAGGTTAAATAACTAGACAATTTTGCTAACTAGCTGGAATTTTGAGGGTTTAATTTTTCTGTGTAATATCTGTAATACTACGTAAGATGTGTAAAATGAAGCCAAAGCAACAAATTACGATGGGGAAGTTTTGTGGAGTTAAGAATAAACATTTGCAAAGTCTTGATTGGTGGCCATGTGGATGGTGTAAACACAAGCCCAGGCCATTGTTTAATTAAAGTGAGGCACATAGTGCACATGGTTAGGAAACAGATATTTCAGCAAGCAGGAAATAATGCAGAGCAGGAGCCTGAGTGAGAGTGTTGGCTGAGACAGCAAGTGTGTGCATGTGGGTTTCAGGAAATATGTTGATAACAGAACATTCCAGCTGCACCACAGCCAAATGACTAACATTTATAAAATGTCTAAAGAACAGAAAGACAGCGCGAACAGAGCTAACAGAAAACACCTTTTTCACTGAATTTGTCAAGAGTTTTGAGTGCCATCTTTATAGACATGAGATTTCTTAATTTTTTTTTTTTAGGAATCAGTATTTTAAAGGCCCTGCCGTATTATGAGTCACAAGGCACATATTCTGTCCAGCTAGAAACACCTGTCCCCGTCTATGTGCACTTCCCATACCTGCTAATGGCTTACCTTCCTCTGTTGGCAGTAGGTGAGAACCTGAGTGCTATACAATTAACACATTATGAATAAGTTTGCTAAAAAAATGTTGAACACATGCCTTTATTTTGTGTTTTGAAGGTTCTGGCTTAACAGTACGAAACTTACTCAGAGAAAGGAGTCAGTCTCTTGACAGCTGGAATAAGAAGATAAAAATGGGCTAACAGAAACGGAAATTAATGCCACTTCTCCATGTTTACTGCAAAAAATAGTATAACCTTGTCCAGGGGGGGGAGAGAGAGAGAGAGAGAACACTATTCCCAAATATGCATCTACATTTCCTTAGATTTGTCATAGCAAGTGTGTAACATACAAATGTGGTACGGAAATGTAATGGAATGATGAGAATAAATTAAGTGCATCTTGCATATTTTCATAGTAACAGTGTAAATTATGTGAGTTTGGAACTGGTACGGCATAGTATGGAATAACATTTAAACTGTTGCAACAGAGCCTTCCAAAAGCAAGCACGTTGTTTTACTTTATAGGATGATACAGTTTCAGATTTTAATCTCGATCATTGCCCTAGCATGTAAACAATTGTTTTTACTTGTATACAGTTTTTAAATTCAACATTGACAGCCATGTAGACAAGGACATTCTGTATGTTCAAGGGGCGTTCACGTTAAACCGGCACTTGTGATCAAAATTTCTTATGAATGAAGGCATAAAACTAATTGACACTTACAGAAGACTTCATGCACAGTACAATGATGAAGCTCTTAGCCACAGTGAAACATCTGAATGGTGCAAATGTTTTAAAGAAGGCCATATGCGTCTTACAACTCACTGCTGTCTTTCCCTTGAACATTCAGCAGGAAAAAAGGGCGTTCTGTTTTTTGTACAATTTCTGAACAATGCAGGAACTCAGCTGAGAGTTATTGCCACATCACTCCAAGCCATTTCTGCATGTTTGGGCCATTAAAAAGAGTTTCTCGTAGGCCAGCATTACAGACCTGATCATGGCTTTGTTGTACTTTTTTTTTTAACTTGATGGTGAACAAGCACTAGTGAAATGCTGGAATAAGTGCATTAGTGTAGGAGGGGATTTTATATATATATATATATATATATATAAAAAGGTAGGTTTTACGCTTATAACTGGTTCTGTTATTCTTGAACGTCCTGACATACTATACTGTATGTGCTGTTATAAAGCACACTGATGGAAGATCACCAGCCATATGCTCTGGTCCACACGGTCTTCTTTTTGAACTCTGGGGTAGACTTCAATGCTAGCAAGGCAGCTGAGAAAACAAAATAAAGCTGGTTGAGGATATGAGATCATTATATTAATGTTCTTCAATAGGTACTAATTCTTTCCTAAACTATTTCAAGAATCATGGAATACTGTCTGCAAAAAAAAGATGTTGCTACCACATCTTCAGCAGTTTCTCACCTCTTGCTATCTGCGCTAAAGATTCCTCAGGGGCTTCTGTCAGGCTGAAGAGCCAGTCAATGACCTGAGAGAAAACCCAGACAAAAAACATTTCTATATTCCAGTGATATAGAGTCAAACCTTCACAACCATGAAGACACATAAGTACATAAATACAAAAGAACCAAACACACTAACCAGAAATCTAGATTGGCTATAAATATTATGAGGTTGAGTCAAAAATTATCCGCACTCCAGTTATATTAAAACGTCTGTTGGTGGTACTCTTATCAGGGCGTTCTGTTCGAGGCTATGGTCTCCCCAGTCACTGCATTGTGGGTGTGAACGTGTTACATCAGTTTATTTGTAACTGTGGTGCGGGCAAAAATTAATGCTCCACTTTGCATTAAAGCAGAGCAGGGTGTCTGGATATCTGCCAATAGAATTTGTACTGACACTCTAAGAAAAGTGAAAGTTTTCTGAAGAGAATCATAGTATAGAATGGGGACATCCTCAATCGCAGACTAAATACCGTAAATGTTCAAAATGCAAACACCAGCTGGGAAACTGATGCTTACAGTTTGATGGGATTCTCAAGGATAATGGAAGATTATCAGGAAAAAGGTTCAATAATCAACAGTGCAATAGCAGAGGACTGCTATCCAAGGGTGTTGCGATCTTCCACAACGATGCACATCTACACACTTCTGCCCACACTGTCAACACTGTGCAAAAACTTAATTTTGAGATGTTAAAGCATCCTCCCTATAATCCTGATTTTGCGCCTTCGGACTTTCACCTGTTTGGTCCCATGAAAGCAGGCCTACGAGGACGAAGATTGACTTCTGATTAAGAAGCAAAGACTCGTGGGGAAAAAAAATTTAGTGAGGGAATAAGAAAGCTTGTTGACAGATGGACAAAGTTTATTGAAAAGCAAAGGTCATGTCGAAACATTATATATTTGTCTTTTCTAAAAGTTCATTAAAGTAAATTCTATTGCCAGACTGCAGTGACTCACCCTCGTTCATTACATTATATATTTTATTATATACCATTATTATTATTTTATCTTTCAGAAGGTGTTAATTTTCTACAACAGTATCTCTGATAGTAGTTCTGGATACATGACAATCACAGGTTTTTGTATATTAATGCATTTTTTCTTTTTGTATGACATTTTCTAGATACATTACTAATAGCTAATTTAAATGGTCTTGAATTACAAGATATTCTAATCTACTAAAATATAGTCAATGAATTAATAAAGCTCTTATTTTAAAAAGCAAAAAAAGAAAAATTAAACATGATTTAATTGTGAAGATTTGTAAGGAGACATTTATTAGACATTAGCGTAATAATAGCTAATCAGCTTCAATGGAATCGGTGATACTATTATTTCAGTTTGAAGCCCACGTACATGTCTGCCTGTCTTTCTGTACGGCAGAACTCTCTGCATAACCTGTTAAAACCTAGGAAATTCTTTTATCGCCAGCCAAATACTCCCTGTTCGGGAATCGGAGAGGGAATCACAGAAGAGAAATTGAAAAAGTATATCGAATAAAGATTAAGTTTTGTCTTAAAACAACTCCAGCACGTTAAAATTAACTTATACCACTTTAAAGGTTTCGGTTTGTAATCTGAAACATAACTGCTCATACCTTCAGTTCTACTAAACATTTTGCTTTCATTGTGGCGCAGGTTTAACTTCAGTCAACAAACAAAGTACTGCCAAAGTTTCATTAAATTCTGTCCAGCCTGTTTTGTGTGATGCTGTGACAAAATCTGTCTGGATAGATGGATAGACCGAAGACAGACAGAAGATTTTCTAAAACTGGTTTCTGGTTCCCCAATGTATGAAACTTGAAGATACAGCATCATTGAAAGATTGAGTGTACAGACTAAACCTCTCTTTTATTAATATTGATCAACAATAATGGAAGTAGTCTCCATGGTTAGCGCGTTGCAACAGTCACAACAAACTCTTTTTAGGTGTTATTTCCTTTACAAAGAAAGTCTTCTGACGTTGTACTTTCTGGTTTCCCCAGTAATATAGCAAAGATCTTTTTTTGTCTCCTTAATTGTCATGAGAGGAAGAAAAAAAAAAAAAAAAAGAGAGACTAGAGAAAGAACTTAAATGATAGAATGAACTACCTTGTGTTATGGATGTTCCATAACAATATACAGTATGTAACTATAAACTGTTAAAATAGTTCTTCTTTAGTTAATGAAAGTATGTAATCACTGGTGAACTGTAAAGTATAAAAGGAATAAAACACTTAAGCATGTACTGATATATGAAAGCAGACCCCATCTAGTTTTATTCTGTGCATATCTAACTTTTTTTATTAATAGTTTGTCACATTTCTTGAGTCACAAATTCAGTCATCTCTGGTCTTTAGTTACGAATATTATTATACTGTCAGTAATCACTATTTCAACAGACCATACCTTCTCAGACTGGGCCTTCCATGGCTCTTTGGTTAGAAGATGCTTCAGGCTGTATGACATTGCCAGCACACAATGTTTAACCGTCTCCTCATTGGATGCGGGGTTCACATAAAGGTCATGTGGCAAATCTAGGTGCTTGGATGACTTTTGCCATGGAAACCACTGGGCTCGGATGCCGATGAGAAGAGGCATGGAGTGGTCCGCCCATGACACTACTGCAGCTGCAAAAACATCTAGCAGGAAACTGGAGGCCTGTGCAAAGGGTTGAGAATTGGTTATATCTCTTTTATTCCTATAATAATTAAATTATGCACATCATGCACTAATATATGCACACATGAACAATTTTAACACGTAATGAATATTTTTTTTAGCTTTGGTTTTGACTCATTTTATCAATTAAACATCATGATTACATGAACTGTGGCTATTGTCTGCACTCTATAAAGTTTCGGAGATTTTAATTGTTGCCTCCCAAATATGGGTGTCACTACAAAAATTTTTTTTATATATATATATATATATATATATATATATATATATAATGGTCATGGAATATGCAGATTTTCAAAAGATCAAAAAGATTTTCTAAAGAAAAATCCTCTCTTTTATTTTTATTGATTAACAGTCATGGAAGTAGCCTCCATGGTTAAAGCGTTGCAACAGTGGAGAAAAAAAAAACACCTCTCTCTTTATGTGTTATTTCCTTTACAAAGGAAGTCTTCTGAACAGATGACGTTGTACTTTCTGGTTTCCTGAGGTAACATAGCAAAGCTCTCTAAGTGTTGCCTCCCAAATATAGGGGTCACTACCAAAAAAAATATAATGATGATAATAATACAGTATATACATACATGCATGCATACACACACACGCATACACACACACGTTTAAATTCAGACGTAACACATTTATTTTCATGAGCTGAAAAACATCTGTAACATTTTCTACATACACAAAAGACCCATTACTCTCAAATGTTGTTCACAAAACCAGTCAGTATCTGGTGTGGCCACCATTTGCCTCACGCACTGCAACACATCTCCGTTGCATAGAGTTGATCAGGTTGTTGATTGTGGGCAGTGGAATGTTGGTCCACTCCTCTTCAATAGCTGTGCGAAGTTGCTGAATTTTGGCAGGAACTGGAACAGGCTGTCGTATACGCCGATCCAGAAGATCCCAAACATGCTCGATGGGTGACATGTTCGGTGAGTATGCTGGCCATGCAAGAACCGGGATGTTTTTATTGTGGGCAGTCTAAGGCACACCTGTGCAATATTCAGGCTGTCTAATCAGCACCTTGATATGACACACCTGTGAGGTGGGATGGATTATCTCGGCAAAGGAGAAGTGCTCACTAACACAGATTTAGACAGATTTGTGAACAATATTTTAGAGTAATGGGTCTTTTGTGTATGTAGAAAATGTTACAGATCTTTGAGTTCAGCTCATGAAAAATTGGAGCAAAAATAAAAGTGTTGCGTTTATATTTTTGTTCAGTGTAATTTTATTGCCACATATCATTGTTGAGCCTAGACCTGACAAACTGGAGTTCACAACACTATCTCCAGAGGCTTGTACGGTGGGCACTATGCATCGCTTCATGCGTTTCCCTTCTTACCCTGATGCGACCATCGCTCTGAAACGACCATATAGAATCAGACCATATGACCGCTTTTCCATCGCTTCAAAGTCCAATCTTTATTCAATTTATATAACAAATTGAAGCATTTTCTCTGATTAAGTGGTTTTCTTATGGACGCACAGTACTGTAGTTCAGTTCCAATCCTGTGAGTTCTTGTTCAACAATGTGTGTGAAAATGCTCTTACTTTTACTATTAAACATAGCAGCGATTTCTGTTGTCAGTATTGTTTTACGATGCAACCCCCCCCTTCATTCTTGATTTATTTTGACCACATTTCCACAAAAGTTGACAGTTCAGTTGCATAGTGTTTTAATAACGTGTTGGATCATCCTTAACCTAATTATATTAAATTAAAATGAAAAGCGTTATTAATTTGCAAATAATTTGACACATCTGAAACGGCAACTTATTATTTTGCCAGGTAGCATTTAAGCCTTTGGCTAACCTAATCATATGGCATCTAATAGCAATGACTAAAACATAATGTCACAAGCATGGTATTATGTACCTGTTTGACATCATCACATTGTACAGTGGGTGCTCCATATAGCACTTTCCTGATGTGGCCCATCAACTCTAGAAGCCATTCCATTCTTTTGGTCACACCTAAAGACAAGTGGAATTTCAAACATGAGGCAACATGGATCTGGAACACGGTGTAGAAATCAACTGTTACGTCTGGTTTATTTGTAAGAAAGTGGCATGTAGCTGATTAAATTATTGGAGAATAAATGAATGTTGGGAGTAATATGTACAAGAGGGTCTTCCTTCATGTATAAGGTTTCAAAGACTCCAGAAGCCCTTGAGAAAACTACAATTGAGGAACCGTTAAAGGACCTTTATTTCTAGGAGTGTTTGCTTATCGTGATCTATCTAATACTGTCCATGGGTTCTCCAATAATTAAATAGCGATTTCTCCAGTGGCTGATGGCTTCTAGTCCAAGCTGTGGGCATTTTTCTAGGTGTTTCCTGCAGGCTACACGTTTACAAAAAGGTACTTATAGGTTGACATTTGCTAAGTATGATTCATACCATGCTGGGTCAAATTCCTTACTTTCTCTTTGCATCATTATGAATGGACACCTTATGAATTCCAGAACACACTACTACTCCATAATTTACTACTGAAACAGCAAACATTCTAATGATTTTCTACATGCTCAAAAAAAAACTATTTGTAATAATGAATTATCAGAACATATTAACACATTACAGTTAAATATTTGACTTGCCTGTGTTAGGGTTTGAGGCTAAACGTGACTGGTAGAAGCACTGCATTAACAGCCAACTGATTTGTTCTGGTTTTCCCTTCTGTAATACGGTGCTGATGATATCGTTGAGGCCCAAGAGTGGAATTCTGCCTTTCGAACTTAAGTAAGACAGAATGAAGGTGGTCTTCTCCACATTGGCCTGTAGAGGTCAGCATAAAACAAATAAAGCAGTGTTATTTAACACTTCTTACTACAGCATTAAAACATTTCATTCAACTTTGCCTTGGTAATAGTGAAATCAAATGGACTAAAGCAGGAAAAATGTCCAACAATAAGCCATAACATTATGACCCCGTTTTTTTGCCATCATAACAGGAATGCACTGTGTGTTCTGACACCTTTCCATCACAAAAAGCATTAACCATTTAATTCTAATGGATCGGACTTCTCGGGCCAGCCTTCACTGCATCAAGTAAGCCTTGGCCACCCATGGCCTTGTCACCACTGGTTTTGCTTCCTTGGATAACTTTTGGTAGGACGTGACCACTACAGCCCAGGAACATCCCACAAGAGCTGCAGTTTTGGACTTGCGCTAATCCAGTCCTCTAGTCATCACAATTTGATCCTTGGCTAGACGACTGGATCAGAGCAACTCTAAAACTGCAGCTCTTATGGGATGTTCCCAGGCTGCAGTGGCCAGAACATACCAAAAGTGATTCAAAGAAGGAAAACTGGTGAACTGGCAATCATGGCTGGCCAAGGCTCACTAACGCACATGGGGAGTGAAGGCTGGCCCAAGTAGTCCGATCCAATATAGAGTATAAGCTACTGTAGCTCAAATTGAAGAAAAGGTTAATGCTGGTTCCAGCACAAAGGTGTCATTACTGTTTTGGTTGCAAAAGAGGGGACTCATTTAATATTAGGCAGGTGGTCAAAATGTTATGGCTGATGCATGTATGTACATGAGTGGAATGAATGAATGAATGCTTTCAATCTACATAATATTCACATGTACAAATTATATGTTCAAAACATATTTTCATATTTGTGCTTGACCAAAATGTACCTCGGTGACTTTGGCAATCCTGTCTATCTCAGTGTCGTTCATTTCTGACAAACACGAACAGATCCCTTCATAGAGCTTCACCTCGTGTGCCTATAGAAAGTCAAACAACAAACTGTCAATCAGAATTACTATTTATATTCTTTACAGCCAAGCTAACACTTTAGTGACTAATTAGTAGCCGCAAGTGTGCTCATACCTGGATGCGATCAGGTAAAAGGTGAAAAATCTTCTCTGTTGTGGAGCACAGGACAGTCCAGCAGTTCTGTGCAGGGTTGGGCAGGGCCATAGCCTTAGCGAGACCATGAAGGATGGAGAGGCAAAGAGAGAGCCTCTGAGCTCGGTGGTCTGGATTAAACTGCTGTACGGCCAAGCTTTCCACATATACCTGCAGCTTATCATCTGCAACGTGCTTCATCCAGGAACACAGGCATTCATAGAGGAGAGATCTGGTGCGTTGCTGAAAACAGAATACAGACGTGTGATTTATTGTGTCCTTTTAAAATGGTGTAAAATGGTGTGTATAATCCGTTACTGCACGTACATAAGAGTTACACACAAGTTTCATCACATTTCTACAGAAGCACTGCTTATATTCAATGGAAATTGATAATGCTCATGAAAGTGTGCACATAAAGTAAACATGTCCGTGCAAGTGACCACTCACGCTGAGGTTGTGGACCAGAGGAGGCGCGAGCCACACACCCAGGAACAGTGAGGCGCTGGAGGAAGTCTGTGCCTGACTCACAGCCAGTTCTAAGCAGTGATGCTGCACTTCTTCACCTACAGAGGGCACAAGAGAGCAAGCGCACGCTCAATCGTCTGATCAATTATGCCTAACTAATGTATGGCTTTTATGCCAGATATGAAAATGAATTATTATTATTAGTAGTAGTACTAGTAGTAATCACAGTAAAACATTCAGGGTACACAAACTTACATTCTTAAATTTACATTGATGTTGCCAACTGAGTGCCTTTGTTTCCTCAACTTACTATTATTATATCACTATTTATATCCATTGTAATTGCTCCTCATCATTCCACAGCATGGAACAAATAAACAAATAATATGAAACAAATAGAAATCAATTTCACACGCCAAAGGCAAGTGCAAGAAATGATAACAGTTACCAAAATTAAGTCTCATCAGAGGTGAGAGAACTGAGCTCCAGTTAACAGGTGGATATTGGAAGCTAGTGCCCACTGTGGCCAGCGGAGCCAGTACTACTTTAATCAGATCAGGAGTAATGACCTCAGGTCCTGCAGCCAAAGAAAACAACAGAGAGAGAGAGAGAGAGAGAGAGAGAGAGAGCGTGTACAGGTTAGGAAGATCCTCGGTTTATATGTAGAAAGATAAAAAATACTGTCGTCATGTGAATGAAAACCCAAGCTAGATACCTTTTCTTCCAGCTTCAATTATGTAGAACACCAGTGCTCTGAGGATACTCTTTTCAGGGAGGTAGCTAAAATCTTGAGGCACTGAGTGAGACACAGAGCAAGAGAATGACAAAAAGAAATGGTGGCATGCTTATTTTAGGTACGACTGGCTGTCCTGTTAGGATAAATTTAGTATTTTAATGGATGTATATGATGTATACGATTTTGCAATATTCACAAAGTACGGCAGGGAACCCAAGAATAGCTCCGAGAACCCCAGGATTCTGTTTCAGTCCCCATTCACCACCCAGTACACTTGGTAAAAAAAATAAAAAATAAAAAATAAAATAAAATAAAAAATAAAAAATAATACATGAGCTAACAAATGCCCATGATTGTCTCTTTTGACTCCTAACCATTGATTTAACTTTTATTATTATTTTTGTACATTGGTGGAATTTGCAACCCATCATTTAATAAAGGTATTATCCACTCCCTGACCAAAAAAATATATATACATTTCAGAAGGGTTAAACCACTGTCATGTATCAAACAACAAAATCATTTTAAATAGGGGGATTTTAAATATTCTTGGACTTGGGTCCAACACATTATAAAAACCGGAAGGATAGTGTTGACCCGTCATTTTTGGGGAAGAATGGCGATCACTAAAACACTCAGTGAAGTTGCGTATTTTAATTAAATATTAAAAAAAAGGAAAAGTAACACACATTATGATGAGAATTCACAAGATTGGGACTAAACCACTGAAGCATTTAAGAAGAAAAAAAAACGTATATTTGCTAGAAAGCATAAAAATTGCACATGGGAGCAATGGAAAAAAAGATCATGTGGTCTGATGAGCTCAGACTAGATGGGTGTATCATGCATAGTGCCCACTGTACAAGCCTGTACACTGTATACAAGTGTTATGATCCAGGGTTGCTTCAGTTGGTCAGCAACGTTATGTTGTAAAAAAAATAATAAAGTCAGCTGATGACCTGAATGTACTGAATTATAAATTAATCCCATGCATGTTCTTTTTCCCTGAAGGCACAGACATATTCCAGCACTCAAACTGTGGAAGAGTGATTCTGAGAGCCTAATGTCTGAACAGTTGCTTGTAAAACAAATCCAAGCTGTGCTGAATGAGAACATGACATTTATTTCACTGTTAAAAGAGTCCCTAACTGCAAAAAGTTTGAGAATCCATGATTTAGAGCACTCTGACCTGCAGTTCTACTGTGGCTGCTGGACATGTGAGCCAAATACAGGTGAGCCACCAAACAAGCTCCATTAGACTGCAGACCTATTGTTCCTGAGAATGAGATGATCTGGGCAACAAGGAGAAAAGAGATAATACCAATCATTTATTTAGCAAGTTTTTGTATATTAGGGATGATAATATATTAAAAGACAGAATGCGAGAACAGTAAAGCATCTTATACCTGTGTAATAGACCTTATGACTTCATTCAGTCGGTTCTGTTGCTGAGGGGACAGCTCTGATTCACTTTTGAGCTGCAAGATACATCAAATAAAAATTCATTCTTACGCAACAGCTTCCAAGGTTATATAGATTACTTCAGAATAATTGACCATCACTAAAACTAATCTACAGTACAGATAATTCTCTTTATATAGAGGCCAAGCAGGCAATTATTTTATTTTGATATATAGGAAGCGAAGAGTAATATTGCTAGCATAAAACTAATTTCAACCTAGAGCAATCTCTCCCAGAAGTGGCCGATGTTCCTCCAGTGTGATTTCTTTTATTATAGTATGCTGTTTTGTGACAGCAGAATATGCTGCTTGGTTTCTGAACATTTCAGTCTGACAGGCTTACTGCTCATAAAGGCAGGATTTAAAAAGCACAGACCGGCAGCTGAATTCCATTAAGCTGTGCCAAAGCATATACAAACATATTGCTCACAAAAAAAAAAAAAAACACCATGATTTCACCTAAACAATTATCAGGCATTTACTGCTGTCACGTTTACAAATGTGCACTGGCATAAAACTTTGAATGCCCTGAAATGCAGTTTGGAAATGTACAGTATTTCTGAGACATACTCAGGTCTGAAATAATTCAGAGTTTCCTTTAAGTGCATCTTTTCATCATTTGGGAGAGCTGTGTAATCAGAGACATCCACAAGGATTTCTCTCTGCACTGGGAGAAAAATCCTTCCCTCACTCCCGTTGTCAAGTTCTGCTGTTACTATGGAGACACTTCCTGGCTGCCATCCAAGTATGGTGGCATTTGCATTTAAATGGCGAGACAGCTCTGTGTGTGTGTGTGTGTGTGTGTGTGTGTGTGTGTGTGTGTGTGTGTGTGTGTGTGAAGTGGGTGGGCACTGAGGAGTGTAATTTGCCACACAAAGACTAAGCTGGCACAGGTGTGCGTTTTTAAAAAGGGCAGCAGCCGTATGAGACTGGCATTTCAGGCTGAAACCACCTAAGCTGGTGATAATGGATCTAGGGTTAAAAGAGCAAATGAGCAGGTAGTAAAGTGCTGTTTAGAAACTGCTGCTTGGTGCCACACATTTATAGCCTTGGCTTTAAAAGCCACTCATTTGTAACCAATGCTTTAGGATAATCAATAAAAGAAATCGAACAAAAGCAGAACACTTCAAAGCTACACTGAGGGCTGCTTGAATGGATTTCCTGCTTGTATATACAACACAGAACCGCAACCTGCGGCAGTATCAGGCTTCATTAAACTGTTAACCGTGAGCGCCGGAGGATCCCGAATTGTTCGGAGGAGATCTACAATACCTGAAGGAAAGCAGTCTCGGATCCCACCAAAGCGATCACTCCGTTCAGAGCGGCGAGTCTCTGCATAGTCGGACAGCCCTGATTGCAGGAAATAAGGAGCGAAGCACAAACACATGATCTAAGACAGGGTAAAAAAACGTCACGCAATTTACTTTTACATTAAGTTAGTTGGGCCATGTATACAGTACTGTGCAAAAGTTTTGAGCCACCCTTCATTTCTTCATATTAAATTAAATTATGTAGATTAAATAACAAAGTTTTTACAAGTTAAAAATGTCTAAGGAATACAATATGAAAATTGGTTGTTTAAGTAACATCAGCAGCAGCACCTCATTTCCCCTCTCGTTTGTTCCAACCACTCAGCATTCAGCATCAGCAGTATACTAATCAAAGGCCTGATCATTCTATCTATCTGTCTGTCTGTTTCTCACTGGTTTATCATGCCTTAAATGAGATTATTTCATGCTTAAAAGATTCATAGGTTACTGTGTGGCTTATCCAACAAAAAACATTCCTCTGAACCTGGTCAAATACTGCAACTGGACTGGAAATGAGAGGCAAATTCTTGCGCCCCCAAAAAAAGACAGCAAAAAAGGTCTTCAGGAAGCCTGGAGAACTATTCCTCAAGACTACATAAAAATACAAGAAAGTCTGGCTCTGTAGGTATCTGGACACACACACATAAAAGTGTACTTTGTGCCTAATTCAGAACTGTCTCCTCAATCCTGAGTTCAGCCACTTACATGAAATCAACATGGCTGCTCAATTCATCAACAATAAACAACAAACAAAGTATATTAACTTTACCTCAGTCCTCACAATTCCAAACAACGCGCATGAAGGTATCCTCATATTAAACACAATTATATCCCAACAGTTGTGTGATCATGCAACTCGGTAGTGATGTTCTAATAAATTTTTTATTTTATTTTTTGTAGAATTTATAATCATAAATTATTTAATTATTTGTGCTTTCCTGAACAATACAGTACTTCTGCCAGGAAGATCTTGGTGTACGCAGCCAGCAGGCGCGGGTGAAGGTCCTCTGCTTTACCATGGCCGCAAGACGAGAGACCATGAAGAACAAGGCCCAGGGCCAGGGCCAAGCCTGGAGTCTGCACACAACAAACGCAAACATTTTCAAGGACCTCATTAACACAACCCTTAGCGAATACACACAGCAAATGAGCATTTATTAAGAAATGTCAATACTGGCGTATTAAGACCGGGCTTGTCCGTCCTCACCTGCTGGCTCTCCTCAGTCATAGATCGCAGAGTGTTCATCACCTCTTCAGCCTTACTGGCATCAATAATACCGCAACTAAACGCTGACGCTCCGGCACATGCCACTGAGTATGCCAACACCTACGGGTAGATTTGAGCAAAGAAGAATAAAAAAATAAATTAAAAAAACACTTTAATTTCTCACACGATCAGCAGGTAGCTGTGTCCTGCATTAGAATGTATAGAATGTAGTGTAAGAGTGGTGAATAAGACCTCCTGCTGCATGCGTCCCATACTCCTGCTGTCCTGCAAGCTCTGAAGTAGTCTGTCCAGAGAGACGGACACACACATTCGCTGCTCAGCATCACTACTGCTACAGAGAGAGCTGAGTAGCAGCCCAACACCAAGAACACAGCCAGAACTGAAATAGTGAGGGACAGAGAGAGAGAGAGAGAGAGAGAGAGAGAGAGAAAGAGAGAGAGAGTATTAGTTAGCCAAATCTTCATACAGATATTACAGTATATGCATACACTATGTTCCAAATTATTACACAAATGATATCTTTCTCTGATTTTCATAATTAGTCAATGCAAATGACAGTCAGTATAATTT
>JAQMYJ010000001.1:22524967-22544452 GCA_030014305.1 Clarias laeviceps
GAGTAGATTTTTATAATGGTAACTTTACTTGTACTTCAGTAAAAATTCACAGAAGTAACAGTACTTTTACTTGAGTAAAAAAATGTATTACTCTTTCCACCTCTGGTTATATTACATATAATATATTACATTTATATTTTTATTACACATAATATTACATTTCATACACATAAAGCCCTATTCGTGATTTTTCTCTTTCTGCACACTGTATTGTTGTATGGTGTATAGCGATATGACCCAGCACCCAAAATACTTTCACTCCAACAGCCTCCATTCTTCGTGGAAGATCGATAAAAAAAACTAAATAAATAAATAAATAAATAAATAAGTGCACTGGAAACAAAACCCTTGAAAAAATCCTAGCCAAATCACAGACATGCTGATTCACACGGGAATCAGCATGAAATCATTTATTACAAATCACACGAGGTCCCCAGGTAATACTAATCCCGTGTGAATAGGACATAAGTACGCCTTCGTGTACGAATTCATAAAAAAAAAAAGAAATCTGCACATTAAAAACCTTCCTTTTTTTCCTAATGCATTTCTTTTGCAGGTATTTATGTCATAGAAAGAACTTTAAACTAACTAAATATAGAATGTTAAACATAAATGATTATACATTTATTGTGATTATTTGTGGTTTAGTGGAAGTTGTATAAATCTTTAAATATGTGTGTGGCATAAAACGTTCTGCTACAAATACACAATGTATCGTTTTTCCTTTTCAGACAGTTTACCAACTCATACAGAGGGAACTGCAATCTTAATACTGGTGGCTATTCTGACTGTAAAAAAAAAAATGCATAAAGGATTAATACATTATCGCTTTTAGGGTGGCGACAGCAGGGACTGCGCAATCATGGAAAATGTTCTTAATGACACGAATTCCAGAAAGTCAGCCGGCCCTGAATGTTTGAGATAAAGATCAGAACGCTTAATGTTAGGCATAATGGATGGAAATGAATGAAGCTGGCATGGAGAAAGTAAGTCATTCATGCCCTGTGTGTGGGTGTGTCTGTGTGTGCGTGTGTTGCACAATACCAAAGCCAGGCACAGTGCTGTTTATACTGCAGCTCTTCTGGACTCTCTTTCCCTTGCTTCTGCAGCATCTCCAGCTCAGCCTTACGCCCCTGAGAGACAGAGAGAGAGAGAGAGAGAGCGCCAAACTTAGCAATCACCACAACAAACACTGAATCTTTTGCAAACAAAAACTCATTAATTATCCTGATGTAAGATGTTGACTATAAGCTTATCACATGGAACGAGTGCTTCTCAAGCATCGCAGAGTGAGCCATTAGAAGCCTAGTGGGCAATCAGTGAGCAGATGGGTGCACAATATTATGAACCACAAAGCTTATAGCTCAAGTAGAGGCTATAAAGCAGCAGATGGGGTCTAAAAAGTGCATCAGACAGCAGCACTTGCATGTGCTAATCTGAGATGCTTTGTAAATCCAGAGCCTGGGGCTACTATTCTCATCATAATTAATATACCGGATGTAAAACTCCACCTACGGGGGCTGCTGCTGAAATCTGAATTTTACCTTAACATTTGCAGTCCTAGTATATGACAGCAGCCTTTCAAGAAGAGCGAATGTCTGACAATAGAGGATCTATAGGTATTTCACTTACTCCGAAACCCCTTTCATGTCTGCACTGGTGCACTGAAAGCATTCCTCTTCCTGATGACACTGAGCGGTAATTAACTGGTAAGTGCTTGAATACTCAGCTTTCAGCTGTGTTTGTTTCTTTGATGTCAAAATTGGCATGTTTTTTTTTTGTGAGCGTGCTTAGGAAACTGTACTCTAAACAGGTTCAAATACAACGCAAAAATGTCATCTGATAAATATATATATATAGACACATGCACACCTGTAGGACAGCATGGTACGCCCGGCTCATAAAGCCACGCCATGCCTGAGGCAGGAGAAGGGAGCGGTGCCACTCTGAAGGTTGGATGTTGACCTGACAGGGAGTTGAGATAAGAGGAAAGAGTGACATGAAGAGATATGGGGTAAAATCACATTTTTGTGTAATATTATAGATCTCACTTCCATCTGGTGGAATAAAAACATTTTCTTAAAACATTGTTAAACAAGTCGCCAACTTAGAGGATTCACAAAATAATTTTTATAGAGAAAATGGAGATTACAACTGGTAAATCAACATGTGGCATACACTCATCTGCCCCATTAACAGGAATAACTATATACTAGATAAACACATCTGTATATCTTCAATTCATGTGCCAGTGAAACACCAACATTGAGAAAGATTTCATCTCCGTGACTTTGATCTTAACATATTTCTTGATCCAGTATTTTAAGGACTTTTACACACAACAGTCTAGAGTTTTGCACGGTGCGAAAAATGTAAAATATGGTCAGGGGTAGCTCTGTAGAATACAGTACAGAAGGTCCCAGGTTCAAATCCCACGACAACCAAGTTGTCCCTGTTGGGCCCTTGAGCGAGGTCCTTAACCCTCAACTGCTCAGATGTATAAAAAGATAAAAATGTAAGTCGATCTGGATAAGGGCGTCTGCCAAATGCCTGAAATGTAAAAAATAAATGTCTGTGGGCAGAAACATAGTGCTGATGAGAGAGGTCTAGGTACAACGCCCAGTCCTGTCAGGAATTCCTGGCAGGAACGATAGAGTAACTCAAATATCCAATAATTACAGCCATGGTAAGCAAAAAAAAAAAAAAAAAAATCACCTTGCACAAAATGCCAAACTTTGAGTTGGAAGAGCTACAACAGCCAAAGACAACACTGGGTTTCACTCTGGTTTCCCAAGACCTGGAATCTGAGGCTGCATTAAGTGCAGGTTTACCATAATAGAGAAGATGATGCTGTTCTGTTCACCATGGGGGCATTAGTGTGGGGTAATTAGGTATTTTGCAATCTTAGATTTAAATATTCATACATCTAACGTAATCCTGTGGTGACCCGCTCGATCTCAGTTTGTATAGTGACAGGGACGACCCACAGGCGTGAACAATATTACGCCTATTTCACTATCAAATTTCAACCTGAACAGAAATGTGAAATTTCGTTTTTATTACCGGCTCTCTGCTCAGCCAGAGCTCCCTGAAGCAACAAAGAAAAAAAAATCCTGTCACAATTTAACTCAACCCGGATTAAAGCCTATAGAATAAATATGTTTAGTGCTTAATTAAAGAATTAACATGATTGGGGCCGCAGTTATAGGAAGACCGTGAATGACAGGACAATGAGGTGTGGTGCAAAGCGAGGCAGAGATACCGTTACCAATCCCAAAGGCGATGTCAGTCATGTTTTTATTCCTCACATGGCACAGCAATTTTCAGACAATAAAATGTTTCATTGTGTGTTTTATAGTAATATAGTAACATAAATTGTCTATGAAACAAATCTACATTATCACTTACATTATAGTGGTTATGACCAGCTGTTCTCTCAGCTGTCACTCATTTGTCTCCCTCATAATGTGCGAAATACAAAACAATAGCACTGCTTGTCATGGTGCTGGAATAGAAACACAAATTCCTCTGCCCTGACGTCTCTAGTGTGAAAGGAAACTTAAGGACTGTTAAAAAGCACTAACAATGATGAATCCTTCTTCAAATGGTTAATAAACCTCTGTATACAGGAGGAAAAAATATCTAGTTATCTAGTCCATTCATTAGTAGGCCTAGATTATGCGTTTTGTCTGCACATGAGGCCCTGCATGGAGCTGTTAGAGGTACTATAGGAATAATATTCTACTGTACATGCAAACTTTTTATTATATACATATTATCTAAATTACTGCTTCTACACAGTAACAAGAAATGAAATCAACGCCATCTGATCAATGAAATTTCAGAATTCAACAGAGCACAATGAATATACAGAGGTATAACAATTTATTTTTATCATTTAATTTACACAAAAAGTGGACCCATTATGCCCATAAACTTCACATTTTAGTCATTTTTAGACATTCAGACATGTCACCAGTTTCACTTACAACCCAGGAAAAAAGTGAGGGGAAAAAAAACATTGTCTTTTTGTCCCTTTTTCCATTTTTTATTTGCCGTGTTTCAAAACAAGCCAATTAGATTTCCCCCCTAATGTGACCTCATATAAGAAGATCTCCTTGTCTCGCCTGTTACTCAGTTCTGCCGTTCTCTGGCTGGGTGTGGCTTGGCAGTAGCGTATTTACATAGATACTGAAAAGGTACGTTTGGAAGAGGAGACAAACAGAGGCTGTTGGTGGTTACAGCTACAGCATTTAAACAAACACTTTGGTTTAATTAAAATAAGTCAGTGAGTTTTCAGATTACTCATGTTACTTCATATTATTCAATTATTAGAAATATCACATGATGAAACATCAGTCTACTTCGCACTGTGATGTTCCTCACCTCCACCTCATCCAGCATTTCCTGATGTTTGGGATGTCTGCTGTTTGTGTATGTGTGTGTGTGTGTGTGTCTTTTATTTAATAAAGCAACAGGTCCTACTGTACCTCATGGATGAGGGTGGTTAACATCTGCTGGAAGCCCCGTCCTCGACTGACCATGAAGCGGTTAATTGGTCGTCCATCTCTGTCAGTCTGGACAGGAAGGTCGTAACAGAGCAGCAAACCAGCTGAAATGAACAAGTCATTAGGTCTGCTGAAGCTTGATGTTGTCATGATGTACTCAATAAGCTCATCTCATTTAGAAACCTCAAGAGCTGACGTTCTGCTAGTTACCAAAAAACTCAAAAAAGAAAGTTTGTGGAACAAAATTTATTTGAATAGGACAAGCTTTTAACTTTTTCTTTATAATATCTCAGTAACAGTACCTGCGAGACCAGGTTTTAGACCTGGCTGCTTGTTCTTTTCATATGTTTTCAGCATGAAAGCAGGGACTCCAGCGACAGTCTTGCCTTGGTCAGAGCGCAAGTTTCCTCCCCTCAGTGCTAAATGGTACACTCCACGGGGCATCTGGCTCATTTCTTGTCTTATGAGAGCTGTTAGGAAGGTCTCAAGTGCTGTTGATGTAGGAGATGATCATCATGTTATATTACTATTCATGAAAAATTGCTATTTAACTACAGATAAGTGTATAGTTACACAAAAAGCAGGATAGGTTAAATAGAATCATCCTAAGAAACATTACATTTTCTTCATTATGTGTATTCAGTGCATTTCCATGTGACTCACAATCTCTCCCTATGGACATGATCAGATCTTTCCTGTTTCCTTATTGCCAGATCTTAACCTGTTCCAGCTTGTCTGTGGTGTCAGACACTGAAGCCTAAGCTAACCAAAAAATGTCCAGGATTAAAAGGGGAAACAAAAAGCCTGTTGTAGGGTGAATGAACACTTTGAATGAGGTAAAGTCACTGACCTCACTGGCTTACAGAAAAAAATAGTCTCTCCATAGAATGGGGAAGGCACTGCTATGCTACTGAACTGATAATAACAGAGCATTTTCGCCTTATATACATTACATTACATATACCTGCATATATTTCTCCCATGTATTTGTAAGCACTCAATCATTCCACAAATCTACAGTACATTTAAAATAAAAGAGAACAGTATTTAAATTTTCCTGCCATTCAGGATTTAAAGGCATCTTGATGAACATGTCAGCACAGGTTGCATGTAGAGAGCATTTCACAAACACATAATCAAACACACTGAGAACTGCAAGAGTTTTTATGGTTATTTCCCCAATTAGGCAGATCCTCCCAGTCAAAGCATCTCTGAAATGAGGCATGATTCAATCCATGATCATAGCTGAACAATTAAGGGATAACGGTCTTACTCAGGATCTCCAGCTGTGACCCTATGTCAGCTTTATGTGTTCCCATCACTAGAGCAGAACCTTAACAATCTTAACCACGGCTTAACAACATTTAAGCTAAAGGAATTTTCTGCTTTTCCTGCTAACCTTGTAAACTACTTCAATCCTGTGTAGTTATTAGACATTCTTTACTAAGACATGACCAGTATATCTGTGCGAATGCTACACATTTAACGTTAATATGCAGTTGGTTTAAATGATTTATAAAATGTAAAACTACACTGCAACAATAGCATTAAATGAAACCATTTAATTGCCATTTCCTTCTTCGTTCAGAAGGGCTCAATCCTGGAGACAGATCTCTATATGATGCTGTAAAGTATCTGAGAAAATTAAACACCAAAAATTTAAATTCAGAGATCAGCCAAACAATCATATTATATTACAAGTGAGTCAAAAATTATCCGCACTCTGGTTACACTAAAACTTGTGTTGGTCTAATGAGTGATTTCCATTCAAGGCTACTGTCTCCCCAGTCACTGCTTTGCAGGGGTAAATGTGTTAAATAAGTTCATTTGTAACTGGAAAAATGGATGCCACACTTGTGATTTGCAAGAAGGAAAAAAAAAAAAAAAAAGTGATTGAGTGCAGTGATTCATCTTTTGTGTTCCGATTGTGCACGTGATGCCGAAACAACTCAACGAAGAGCATAAAATAAGCGTTTGGATATCTGCAAACAAAATTTGGACCGATACTCTAAGGAAGGTTTCTAAAAGAGAATCACTACTGGTGATGAGACACGGATTCATCACTACGAGCATGAGAGTAAACAGCGGAGTGTGGAACAGTAACACCCACCAGGAAAAAGTTCAAAAACTTTACAGAAGAGCTGAAGCCTAAACTTCTAATTAAAAGTAGAGGACTACCATCAAAGAGTAGTGCTTTCTTGGCTCGCAGCAACAAACCACTGCTTCATTATAAAATCCAGTGTTAATTAGTGAATTATTAGAAAGTTTCTGCTAACTGAATTGAGTAACATTGTGGGACAAATCTTTAAATGTCCAACTTTCTTTGATTTAACCCTATTTATTAATACTAAATGAAAGAAATCTCATTAATATTAACAAACACCTCAAATCACTCTCATTCATCGTCTATACCGCTTTATCCTGTATGCAGGATCACGGTGGGCATGGAACCTATACCAGGAGGTATACCCTGGACAGGGTGGCAATCCATTGCAGAGTAAACACATATAAACACACACAAGTGTGTGAATACACACTAACAGTGTGTATTCACAAACTATGGGCAATTTGGGAACACCAATTAGCCTAATCTGCTCGTTTTTGGACTTTGGGAGGAAACCGGAGTACCCAGAGGAAACCCACCAAGCACGGGGAGAACATGCAAACTTCATGCACACAGAGACAGGAATCGAATCTGGCCAGGAATTGAACCCAGACCTTAGATGTGCAAGGCGACAGTGCTAACCACTAAGCAACCGTACCGTACGAGTTAGCTGACAGGTTGTGTAATTCTATACCATGGCTAAAGATGTTAATACTACCCTCAGCAGCATATGTAAGCTGAGATAATTGACTATTGTCGTTTCAATGACTGCAACCATGCAAGCTCTTCTGCATGCTCACATGAGCTATATTCCTCACTTTTTGAAAGAAAGAGACATATCTGAGATTTTTTAATGGTGGGAGAACCACATCTGTTTAAGTTTTTGCCAGATTATGAACGTTGTTAATGCTAACAATATGGCATTAAAATAAATGTAAAAAATAATATTTTCATACATAAAAAAAACACACACACACACCTACGTTGTTTGGTGCTAACATATTAGATGTTTTCTTTAGTTGTATATACACCATACAATAGAACACAGTTTTATAAATTATTAATTATAAATCTGAATGACAAAGGTTTGCGTACATCCATGTCCACATATGGCATTTTTTTCAAACTTAATTTTCTATATATATTCTCATACCATACTCATATGAGGACTTTAATTTTAGTACAATTCTTTCCCAAACTTCGTCCTGGTTTATATTTATCAGCTATAAATAAAGAGAAACAGTCAGAAGAAATTGCAGTCTACACAACAGTAGAGTCTGGGTCTTAGGAGGACATATAAATTTTGAACATCCTATTCCAGATATTTTTGATCTTTTGCCCGCTTTTGATGTTACGATAACCTTCACTCATCTGTTAGGGCTTTTCTATATTTTCAGTCATGCCTGTTGGGATTTGCTTACTCACACAAAAGGCATTAGTGAGGTCAGGCACTGATTTTATGTGAGGAGGTCTGGTGTGCACTCAGCGTTCCAGTTCATCCCAAAGGTGTTTGGTAAGGTTGAGGTCAGAGCTCTGAGCAGAACACTTGGGTTTTTCCATAGTCATAATAATAACACTGCATACTTCCTTAAGTAAATACAGTATAATATGGATTTCAAAGCTTGAAAAAAAGGCATACCTGGTAAAACTGGATGTGGAGTGAGACCAACAAGCTTAATGTATGAAGAACCCGGAACAGTAAGGTCTTCTTCATTCTCATTCTCCTTCTCCTCCTCCTCCTCATCACACTGCTGCTTCCCTTCTGGTCTAGCCTGTAAGTAAGAAAAGATTCACACACACCATTATAAAACCATCTTTAAAGTACGCCATGAAGCTGTATATACAGTATGGTGAGTAGACACATACTGGCTCAGGAAGGTGCAAGATGGAGTGAGAGGATTCTGGGAATTCAGACAGAGCTCTGTAGCCACCGCTAACTACCTCCGCATCCTGGAAAAGTACCCAGTATAAGCAGAAACAACTTAAATACCATACATAATTTGATGCTTTGGGAAATGCTTGGTAATAGTAGAAACTAGAAAAATGCTGACTCATACCTGACTCAAAGTGTAGCTCCACAGAACACTGACCACTTCGCTTTTAAAATTCTGTATAACACAATTAAATAAAATAGTCACTTTTCACTGCACTGAAGCACTTTGTTATAAAAACAACACCACCACCACAGCAAAACATGGGTGCAAAAGTGGGAGGAAAATGTAGCCTGACCTCATATTGCTCTGTTTTGACATGCAGCGAGGGGACCAGAGACAGAAGCTCAGCTATGGCCTTTAACACCAGAGGTCGTGTCTCGCAGCTCAGCTTGGGAGAAAGAACCTTCCATGTGGAGCCCAGATCAACCACCTGGTTTACATCACCAAAAAAAGCACAGTGAATAAGACACGACATTACCAGAAAAAGAACAGTGAATAATACACCATCATTTCTACAGTATATAAATAAAAGAAAGATTTCAACAATTTCAACAATATCGTTACGTTTCAGACTGTACATAGGAGGACCTGAAATAAGTCTCAGAGTAATTTCTGTCTATATGTCCTTATGTCTGTCCAGGGATAGTCCACAGAATTTAATAAAACTTTCATTAAGTGATTTCGATTCCCAGGTGATGCTGTAACCTCTCGCAGCCGGAGGTCTAGAGAGAGATGATTGGCCGAGCTCTCTCAGAGGGGAGGGATGAGAGGTACTTAGTGCTCCCACATTAATCAAGGCTCTACAGCCAATCAGGGGCGTCTGTGAGCTCACGCAAGCGGAAGGAGCGAATAACGCTGTCCTCCGAGTGTGTTAAGTCGCGCCCAACGCTGCGTGAGCAAGCAGTTCGAAAAGATGCGGTTCGGAGGAAACACTTGATAGTCTTTGGCCCTCCCGACTGAGTGGAAGTAGTAGTCTTAATGTGGGGGACCCTAGTGACAGGGAGGAATTGGATACGACCAAATTAGGGAGAAAATCGGGGGGGGAAAAGCAAAAAAAAAAAAAAAAAAGCGATGTTATGAACAGTTATGTACCAGATTTATTAATTTACTTTAAAATAAGCTATTAATAAGCTCAATGTAAACAAACACCTGCGCCAATAGATATTCATTAGAAAAGCTAAACTGAATATTTTTACTGGGATTACTTAATATTTTCACAGCTGAATAAGTGAATTTTAACACTCTGGAGTCATTTTAAGACAAAACCTAATCTTTATCCGATCTACTTTTCATCTGCGATTGATTCTCTGATTACCGAACAGGGAGTGTATTTGTCTGACGACGAAAAATCAGCTTATTTTTAGCTTTAACCTTCTAACTATTTGTAGACATAGTTAAAAGTAAAAGTTAAAAGAATTCCACAAACCCTTTAACCTTAAATGATGGGTAATTCTGCTAGTGTGTAAGTATGTGGACATCTGACCATCAAAGTTGGAAGCACACAACTGTCTAAAATGTCTGTATCCTGTAGCATTAATATTTAAGTTTATTGGAACCAAAAGGCTCAAACCTGTTCCAGTATAAAACTGAGCCCAAAATGAGGTCCATAAAGACACAGTCTGTAAAAAAACTCCTTGAATATCCTGTATAAAGATCTGACTACAACACCACTAAACACCTCTGGGTTAACTGAAACACTGACGGCATGACAGTCCATGGCTGAAGGAGAAAAATCCCCATAACCTTGCTCCAAACCTACTTTAAAGCGTTCCCAGACATAGGAGGTTAAATCTGGAAAAGCACATATGAATGTAATGATCAAGTTTCCACAAATATTTGGTCATATACAGGTACTGTACAGAAATGTTACAGGAGAGAACCTTTCCCGATAAAGGACTTAACTGGTCATGACTGAACGTAAAAGCAAATATCTCCTCTTATAAATGGTGGCTTTAAACAATGCTATAATTCTATGATCAGCGTCCAACATCTCAGCATGTGTCGGGAAAACCACAAGCCCAAGTGTGTAGGATAAGCATTAAATCTGTCAAACCTATTTTTTTAATTGCTGTCAAGCAGACAATTAGATTTAACGACCAGGAAAAGAAACACACTGAGGGACCATTTGGTTGACAGTATAATGAAAATTATTATTACTAAGCAGATTGATTAGTGTAAATCGTGACAAATTGACAATCTTTTAACGTACATTAAAACAGTAAAATGAAGTACAACAAAATTCAGGCCATTACAGAACTCAAACAAAAATAAAAAAATAAAAAAATAAAGAAACTATATGCCTTATTTAATATAATGGGCAAGCATTTGCAAACTTTTTTTGAGGATGAAGGCAAACTGTTCTAATTTAGTCACTTTGTTTGAAGAATATAATAATCATGTACTTGTGTATTTCTAACAAGTTATTTTGCTTTGACATCCAAAGTATGAGACTAGGCTTTTACTCATCTTCCTAGCTGGTTAATAAATTTATGATTTGTTGGGATCAGTATTATTCAAAGGCAGCAAAGATCTTCCAGAATACAAGGCAGGTTTATTTATATAGCACATCTTTTTATGTGAGAGAATACAGAGTGCTGCATGTAATAAATTATTAAAAAGTGAGGACTAGGAATGAGGTAAAAGAAATAGAAGGTGAATGTAGTAGCGCTCAAGGCGCAGTGGAATCGCTTGGGTGTTTTGAAAGTGAACAGAAATGTTTTCAATCTGCAGTGTGTGTGTGGATATCGGACATCTTCTGGGACTTTGCTGCAGCTGAGTTCAGCACAGATGCTGAAAGCAGCCTCACCATGCTTTATCCTAATTCTGGCCAGTATTTGCTGACCAGAGCTTCCAGATACAGTACCAGTTGCCTAAGGTTAGCCATTAAACTAAGTAAGACCTCTGTAGCAAAGAAGCTGGATTTCAAACCTCAGCTTTGCACAGCTCATGGAGGCCCTGCAGAGCCAGCGCCGCTGGAGTGGCCTGGTCCTTCTGGGAGCACTGAGTCAGCATGTCTGTGATGGCTGCCAACATGTCTCCTCCATGTTGGTATGGCCTAGTGGAACAAAAGACAGCAACAAAACATTAGAATAGAGGGGAAAGATATACTGCAGCATCTTCAGATTCCAATTTTATCATCATTACATTCCCTTTGCACTTTAATATTTACCTAAATTATGACAAAAGATAAACTCTACCGCTTTCTACTTAAACCATAATTACCAAAGCAACTGTAAATTGTGTCTTAACTAAACACAATAATCAATAATTCACAGTTCTTTGTATTAAATAAATGAAAAAAACACCAACAGCATCAAGAACCCCGACCAAATGCTTCAGATCAGACCTGCTTAACAGTCGGGAGGAATATTATAGCACTTCTCTACTGGGAGATGTGGCACAGCTAGGCAAATTACCCATAATTCTCCATGCTGCTGTTATTTCTACTCTCACTATTTGGTTCCCTACTTGCTTTTGCGCCATTATCTGTGGATAATACCTTATACAGTAATATAACACTGCATAGAACTGCAACACAGTATACTGGTCATCTTACACCTTAGCATAAGATAAGATAAGATGAGATAAGATGAGATGAGATAAGTTTTTATTAATCCCGAAGGGAATTGTTTCTCCAGTGGCTGCATATTTAAAAGATACAAATACAATAGGATAAGTAGAAGATTAAAAATAAAAAAAAACCCAGATATAAATAGAATAAAAAATATATAGGAAAAAACAAAAAAAAAAAAAAACTACAGACTGTACAAAAAAAGAGACAATTCTGCACCTTTCTGTAATGTACATGTATGTTATTGCACCCAGGATTTATATTGCACATAATATTTGATATTACATATAGAGTAGTAATGATATTGCACACCAGATGTATATAAATATTGCACATGATTTTCATAATATTGCATAATTAGTGGTTTTGTAAGTGATGTTATTGTGATAATATTGCATGACAATAACTGTATAGCATAATTTTATTTTTGCTGTTCATACATTTGTATATTTTGTACTTTTTAAATTACTATTTATTTTTGTATTTTTACTATTAATTACTACTCTTCTATTTTTCATTTTGTGCCTTGTCTTTTATGATGCTGCTGGAACATTCTACAGATCTATAAAATCATATCTCATCTTATCTTATCCATCTTATCTTATTTACTTTTCCACCTTATCTTACTTTATCTCCTTTCATCTCATTGTATCCATCTTATAATATCTTAATATTAATTATTAATATTATTACCTCGTTTTATCTTATCCATCTTATTATCCTCAATCAGATATCTTCAATCTTATTTCATCTCTTCTTGTTGAATCTTTTCCATTTTATGATAATCTTATCTGATCTCATCTTGTCTTATTTCATCTTATCTCATCTTTTCTCCTCTTCTTACCTCATGTTATCTTATTTAATCTTATCTTATCTCATCTTCCCACCTCATTTTATCTTATCTAATCTCATGCATGCTGAGTGAGGATATTCAGCTGGAACAATAAATACTGGTTCATGTGTCTGATGGGAATTGTTTCTCAAACAGTACAAAGATCATAAGTCTACGGCTATAAAAACAACCTGTCAAAGTGTGTCTCTTTGGATTCAAAAGGATTTCCTGATGGATTTAAGAAGCAACATCACAGTGTAACAGTAAGTAAAAGTTTTAGATTGCGTTGTTCATATTAACCTCCATCAATATTTTGTTCTCTCTATTTAGCTATATTATACATTAAATGTGGCATAAGTTTTTGGTTCTGATCACAGAAAAACACCACAGTGAAAATCACTGCATTCCTACTCAAGTTTCCAAACGACACCCTTGAGGATTACACAACACATCAGATAAATGTTTTGGCAGAAATGCATGTCATTTTTGGTGGGGGAAAAATGCACTGCACATCATCACCAAAACCTTATTCTGAAGGAGTTCACAAACTTTCAAAAGCATTAGTGTCTCTTGTATAGTAAATTACCCGTACACACTCGCATATGCTCACACAGAGTTCATGCCTGTGTTTTACATCTCTTCATATAAATCATACAAAGTACAGAGGTAAGAAGTGACAAAATTAAATCCTGAAAGTTCACAAAATTGTTTTTCCATTCTCTCTTCAACACACCTAAATCAACAATATAATCATCACCATTTTCTCACCAGAAGATGATGTATTACTGCATGAAAAACTCTCGGAATATCGCTCCAGGACTGGAGAGACTTGGAGAAACTTAATAGTTTTAGCAAAGACAAACACCAAGATCTACTGTACACAGTTAAAAAAAAATTCTCCCTTTAGAGAATTCACCAAATTAGTCATGTTGCTTATGTACTGCAGCAGAATGATTAAATGCTACACAACATTTGCACAAAAGGATTTCTTTTTATATCTATCCTGTTTACGCTCACGTCTTAAGATTTCTGCCTTTGAAAGTTGAACGGGTCAACTATCAACATAACATTAGCATTTGCAAAGCGAGCTATGCTGCCAAAAGTACATCAGTATGTTTAGGACAAATCTCTTACTGTATACAACAGCCTGGTGATCATGTAGAAAGACAGCAGTGCACTACAGAAATTACAAGTGTCATTCTTTCCTTATTATACTTGCATGCTACCCTTCTAACAAATGTAAGCATAAATTGCTCTGGTCTAAAGACTCTCTCATGCATGAGCTGTTAATATAGAAACAATAACTTTAATATAAACTGATATTGCATGCTATAGCAGGACTACTCTCAGAGCTGCTGTTATACAAAAGCAATCTTGTGATGCAAGAATTCATCAGTGCTACAGTATATAAAACAGACGAATGCTTGTTCGTTAACTTCTCCAAACACAGGTCCTAATGTATTTGTGTCCTTGAGAAAAATCTCAGCAAGTCACTGGGTAATGTTTCAGCTGCAGTATGTGATTTGGTGTTCTGACTTCACATCACAAGGCAAAAATATGTTTAGAGTCTGGTTAGTGTCTTTATTAGTAGTGGAACCCTCAGGGCACCCATACTGCTGTTATTGTATTTTGTTAAACGTGAAAACTTTGGTGATTAATGCGGTCCGATCCCTGCTCCCTACTGGGAATGCCTCGCTGTAACTTTTCTATGGAATCCGACAAATGAATTTTCCAAAATTCATGTTTTTCCCATTTGGGACTAGGCTCCTCCGTAGCCGTGAATTTTCAAAACATCTCCTGATTTCAAATTCTGCACAAAAACGCCTAACCCTAACTCAGAGCTTGCTTGTTTTTGGAAAACGAGACATGGCTTGTCTATGGCTCCCAAAAACTTATCAAAAATAATTAATCAGTTTAAAATGGCTCTGAAATCACTGCAAAAGTCTATAGACTCCACAGACTATAACAGGGTTTGCAGAGTGGGTACACACTGAAAACTTTGGTGATTAATGCTTTATAACTACTTTGGAAAAACTGCCAACCTGCACTCAGTTCTTTAAATACACATATGAAACTTGACATGCTACAAATGTAAAGCCTTCTTTCTCTCAAACAATCAAATAAACCAAGCTCTAGTACCTATGGTCCCTCCGATATACAGTAGGTAAAGGTATCACTGAAGTCCTGTCGGCGTTGATGTTAAAGCTCCTTACATTCTTTATGCATGTGATTTTGCTGTGCAGCGGGGAAGGGCAGCTGCGACAAATGACCCAAAGCCATGCCTGCTTAACTCGGTGCCTTTATGTTGCCACCTCGGGACATTATGTTTAAGCACGGCTACATTCTAAAAGCCTGGACATGAAATCAGCATGTGCTGGGCACACAGGATAAGGATATGTTCATTTCTTGTGAGGGTCAGTTAGAGATATAGCTGGTGGTTTGGGCTAGAAGTGGAAAACAAGTACAGCTCTACTTGTTAGGGTTCCTTTCAAAACCACATGCTTAAAACCACATATGTTAGGACATTTAATGCTAGTCGAGGATTAGTAGGAGAACCGTAGGAGGTTTTTTTTATTTCACAATTCTTGTCCAGATTGATTTAATGTTCATGGTTCACATTATGGGTTTCCATTTATCATAGTATTTTGTTACAGACACTGGAGTGCAAGAAATAATTGGCCAAAATAGAAATAAATAAATAAAAAAAGTGTTTCAACTGCTAGACACAAGGATTGATTAAAACATACTACAGTAAGGAGCTTGATAAAATAAAATAAAAACTTTTGCTAACATGGATTGTGCTCCACCACAGGACTTAATTGCATTGCTGCATGTGCAAATTAATACACGTTCAGATTCATAATCCACACACTAAGTAGTATACCTAATCAGCAATGTCAACAGTGCAAAAAACACATCACTAGACATCCATCACTTCTGAATCTACTTCTTGTTATTACAGTATTATGATATTGTCACCTTCTCACGCTCCCCTTTGTTTTATTATTATAGACTTCTTTTTTTAATTTGTACTTTTTTTCGTATATTCATTTGTATACAAAGAATCAAAAAAGAAAAGAGGTCATTTGGGAAAATAAATAGAGATCAATCCAGCAACCGTATAAATGCACACAGTTCAATTGAGAAGACAAAATTGCGATTACTGTATAGGAATCAGTCAGACTTCTTCAGTGTCTAAAGTTGCCACAATAACTGACGCATTTCATTTGACACACATGAATTCAAAACCTCATCAAATCCAACCTGCCAGCTCACTCAGTGAATTGCAGGCTTGCCAAAGAGATCAGTATCCTCACTGACTCATGTAATGATTAACAAATAAATCCTACATACTACAGCTGTAAATGTTTAAAAACCATTTGAATTTAATATCAAAATAGCTTCAGACAGTAGTTCCATACACACCGAATATTCTAAATAAACACATTTACATAAACATTATTGGGACTGGCAGTGATCCAACATACTTCAAATTAATTGCTTTCTCTTTGTTCTACACATCTCTTTCCTCACTGCTTCTTATTTCTGCTTTAATCCCTCAGGGACCCCAAGGTGATCATGGTCAGATGGTGAACAGCGATTAGGCGGTGAAGAGTGCTGATTCAAGAAGTCAGGAGAAACACAATAACACCTGGGAGCTCGGCAATCTGCACACTTTATTTGATTGGTGAGGAACCTGACTACTCCCAGGAAACCCTCCCGTCAGGAAAGCGCTCAACTGACAGCGCTAATTCTCATCTTGTGTTCAGCAGAACCTTATAATGTCTTTCGACCCATTATGTGGTTATGTGATATCCGACAGCACATACCACAATGTGTACGCGGAATTCACTCTCTCCTGCTCTCTGTAGAGGAGAACTTAACCAACTGTGACGGATCTCAGAGTCAACTGGAAATGCAGACTAGAGGTTTGATGAAACGGAGATGAAACGTGAGCGTAGCGTGTGTTAGTGTGTTAAGTGTGTGGAGGACCTCTCCCTGCAGATGTCCCGCACACAAGCAGCCCTGGCCAGGATCTGCTCCCATTGAACCTCCCTCCCGACCACAACTGAGGATTTCTCCAGCAGCGCCATCAGCTTCTGCAAGTCTGGATACACACGATCCTACACACAGACACGCACACAAACACGTGGACATACATATTAGACTATCCAAAAAATTTAATAACCTGTTAGCTGGTAATTTATGAATGGCCTGTTTAACTGTGTTAAATCAACTCATCTCCACAAGTATTTAAAAATGTACAAAAGATAACCTTGAGGATACAACTGCGATTAGCAAATGTGCAACAGGAAAATTATTTCTGGCAATGCTTTGAAATATGATAAGAATCATTTAATTTTCTTCTTTGCTTATGGGAAATGCCTGATGTATTACACACCAAATCGTGAGAACAGTTCACTTCAATATTAAATAGCGACAACAATAACAGTAAAAATAATAGCAATGACCTGTAGGGTGAGTTTGAACCACACACACATCACACTCGCTCATAGTGTGTTGTGTGTGTGGTTCAAAAATACAAAAAAATCTCAAAATAATCTTAAAATAATCTCAAAACAAAAGAACAAAATATTGTCTGCTAATTGTTATCTCTATTTTGGTCTCTGCAATACTGACTTAGAGACATGGACATGATATTGACTTTTTAAGGTATATTCAGATATTTTGGAATATAATGAGAGATAAAATGTGACACAAAACGCTTATATTGATATAGTTTATTGTCAACATAGTCTGAAAGAAAGTTGTTTCCAGGCCACCAAACCACGGGCAGCATAATTCATTTACATTTAGGTATTAAGCAGACACCCTTATCCAGAGCGACAAACATTTTTCTCTCATTATACATCTGAGTAGTTGAGGGTTAAGGGCCTTACTCAAGGGCCCAACAGTGACAACTCGATAAATGTATCCCCCACTGTGATATGACGGAAGCATGCATTATGCAATTGTGCTCTTTAACATCACTTTTTGAATCATGCACTGTCAGCACTTTGATCTCAAAATGTTCCTGGTTTAATTTCTTGTATTCAAGGAGCTTTAAAATGTGATCCAGTAGATTACAGATCCAGTTACATAGTGTAGGTTCAATTGTTATGTTGATTATATTGCAGGCCATATTTTCTATAAATATAATAAATCTGTAAAGTAGGTGTGTCTGTACATTAAAGATATTTGAGAAAAAACAGTTGGGGGACGTTTGCTGAGTGATAGAACACATCAAAGTGTTTTTTAGGATTTTTGTCTGTTTGTCTGTATGTTTGTGCAGGCATCACTTAAAAACTACTGAAAGGATTTGAATGTGGTTTTCACAGGTGTAATTGGCCGAGCTTGAGGTAACATAAAGGCTTTGTTTCATCGCAATCGGCCGATGGGAAGAGCAGATATGCTCATTAAAAATTTAAATGGAAAACGGCCTTATAAAAAAAATAATAATAATTAAATAAACCTTGGAAAAATCATTAGTTCATCTTAAAATTCAACAGATTTTAACAGGACATTTTTAATATGTGCTTATGAGTAAGTCATTGAAATCTACTTAATAAACGCGATCTTACACCTTCATTCCGCGCACTTCACGGTAACATGTAAAAACTTTAGTTTTAAAAAGCACTTATGAGTGTCCAATTAAATTCCTCCCTTATATAATGTGGACAAATGACCGCTATCTAACTGATATGTGCTTTACCTGTTTCTGCCAGAGTGCAGTGAGCAGCCTCAGAGCCACAGCCCTCAACTTGGAGCAGCTGGCCAGCATCTGGAGAACATGCAGGACCTGCGGTATACAGAACTGAGAGAACAAAGACGAGCTTCACCATAATGAGGAAACTCTGAAGACCCATCTAAAGCGATCGAGAAAACCATAATTCCCCTTAAAGCACTTTAATAACAAGGCTTAGTTGCATAGGGACAATGAATCAGAGAGCTAAAACCCTGAGTCAGTGCTTTAGCACTAATTTAACATCCGGATTTCATTAGGGAAGGACAGACATCGCGCTGTTTTATTAAAACTGGGCTTAAAAAACAAGGCGCCATTGTTTAAGCGAACCTGAGGATTAGAATAGATAAATATATAAAGGAAAAAGAAAAGGTTACTGATATCAAACTCAGATAATCCTGCAAAAAAAAATTAAAAAACAGGTCCAGAGCGTGCTCTTTCACAAACGTTAGAGAAAAGTTTTTTGTTGACGTTATTGAAATCATAAGCCCATGTCAGTGTCTCTCCGCAGCATACCTGAGGATAGAGCAGTGATGAATAATGTGCAGGGCTGCAGAGACTGATGAATTACAATAGCAAGGGGAAGCAGTGGACTGTTTCATGCATGTGCCCACAGCACCAGGTGAGCTGTTGCCATAACAACAAGAGAAGCATAATTACAGTCCAAAAGCAGCCTATTTCTATTTCTGTACCAAAAAATGAGCGACAGTATGCAGGACAGAGGACCAGCCCAGGAAGCTTGGGGGGGGGGGGGGGGAGAAGGACTAAATTTGAACCAATAAAAAAATAGGAT
>JAQMYJ010000001.1:22544462-22561962 GCA_030014305.1 Clarias laeviceps
CCCCCCCCCCCCCCCCCCCCCCCCCCCCACAACGACGAAATGTGAAACAATAAGACAATAGGATTTATGTGCTGGCAGTGTAGTGGATAAACTATGTGTAAAGTGTTTGTTGTTAATTGTTATTATGCTTTTCTGTTCTTTACACGTTTCATTTGAAATTACAGTTTTCACTTTGCTAAAAAGCCTATGAAAGAGAAGTGGAAGAGAAATACAAACCGTGTGTGTTCCAAGCTTCGGCAAGGTGAAGAGTACAGAATGAGACAGAGTCAGGTCAGAGACTCGGCCCAGCTTAAACATCAACACTGGCAGCAGACACGGGACCTGATACAGAGTGAGAGCGAGAGAAGTAACATGAGTGTGTAAGTAAAACACAAGCAAGATAAAAAAAAACTAAAGGACAGACAAAACAAAAACAAAAAACATAAAATGAGAGAGTGAATGAAAAGTGAAAGTGTGACAAAGCAAGAAAGAATGAAAAGGAGAAAAAATGAACGAAAGAAAGAGGAAAACAAAAAAGAGAAATCGCTAAAAAGAACAAGTATAAAGAGCTATAAAAGACAAGCAAAGGTATGACAGAGAAAGAATGGAAGAAATAAAGAAAAAGCAAAACGGAGGAAAAAGAGCAAAAGAAAATGAAAATAATTAATCAAAAGTGAACAAAGTAAAAGCAAAAAAAAGAATAAAAGGAAAAGAGAAAAGAAAAAAGAAATAGAATGAGATAAAATGAAATTAGAAAAGAAATTTTTTTTTTAAAAATTAACGGAAAAATTTAATATAAATAGTTTTTACTATTTCATATTTAAATGAAATAGTAAAAACATGCAAAACAAAGATAAAAAAATAAAGCAAAAGAAAAGGGCAAAAAAAAGATAAATGAACTGAATGAAATGGGAGGAGAAAAACAGAAACACTATGGAAAAGAAAAGAAAAAGATGAGCTCGACAGAAAGACAGACAAAAAGAGAAATAATATGCAGTCTCAGCAGAATGGGTGGAAACGTGTGAGGGACACACGAGATAAATGTGACAGTAATATGCACACAGGCATTTATGACGTTGAGCAGTTGGGGAGCAACAAATCCCTCCAGGCTAAACGTAAGGAAAGATGGACGGGGCTCAACTGGTAGTGAGACATGTTTGCTTAGAGATCACTCAGGAGGAGGAAGAAGAAGAGAAGAAAGGGGAGAAGGAGGAGGAGGAGGTGTTAGAGCGCTTCTTTCCCCCCCCATCATTACTGCTGCTACGCTGAGGGAGACTGTCACAACCCATCCATCTCACACAGTGTGTGTGTGGAGAAAACACAGAGCGGGACGACCCACAGTCACACGGCTTTGAAGTGCCGTCCAGAAGCTCCAGAATCCCTCCGTGTTTCTCTCGCTCGGCTTTGCTCAAGACGCTCTTATGTCTTAAAATGTTATTTTAGGATGCTTTTATCATGCTACGTGTTGGCGTGTGGCCAGTGTTTATCCGGCTTTTAAGGCCTGAGAAAATTCTCATGTTTTCAGCCTGAGGGGTAGAACTGGAAATGTTCAGGGAGCTAAATGAGTGTCAGAATATCGTGAGTCTCTGGTACCTGCCAAGTGCAAGATGAAAGAATACCAATCTTAATCTTTGCCTGGGAACTAAAAAAAAAATATATATATATATAGCATTTGGGGAATTTTTCCCCTCACACAAGCGAATACTGTAGACGGCTTTGTAATTATTAACCGGACAATATGTTAAGAATATAATCTCACATAGTCATACACAGCATATGCACCATAAAAGAACAGTCAAGTCTTATTATGAACATATGACTTGCTGACCTCAATTTGAATTCAAATTGAAAAACGGGCCAGCGATCACCACACAACCGCTCTGACCCCACACAGCAGAAACTCCCTTATTTCAGGCTAGTGGAGACAGTGTTAGATGTCCTAGAATTAGGGATTAACCCTACGATGCTCCTACTACACACTCCGCACCGCAGGAGCCAAGAAGAGCGACCCAGCCTGCTGAGAACGGCACAACCTCCGACCCCATCAGCCGGCCAATTAACAGCCCTTGGGAGGTTAAACTAATGCTAAACTAATGGGAGGAGGAGCAGGAAGGGCAAGGGCATGCGGTGAGGAAATGACCACAAACAATTGTAACAACATAAGGTGAAGCGTGATAAAATGCTAATAATTATAGATGATTCCACTTTTGATAGATTTTTTTTTTTTTTGCATAGATACATCCTATTCTACTAGCTACACTTAAATAAATAAAAACAGATTTTTTAATGCACAAATTTGGAGATGGCCAACAAAAAATAATCCTAGGAGGCAGAAAGAAAAACAAACATTGTGTACTTTGTATGCAAAAGTCTGGAGCCATAGACTTTCTTTTATTTTGACTGTTGTCTTGAGGTATAGTTCTTTAGGCTTCCTTAAGACCTTTTTTTGCCCTTATTTTTTCGGTCCAGTCCCTGTACCTGTCCAGTTTTGAAGGAACGTTTTTGTTTCTTGCACCATACAGAGACCTGTGAATAATTCAAGCATTTAAAAACATCTAACTTAAGGCATGAACTGGTGAGAAACAGGTGTAGATGACAGATGATCAGGCCGGTGATTAGTATACTGGTGATGCTGAATGCTGAGTGGTTGGAACAGAAGAGAGGGGAAATGAGACTGCTGCTGAGATCATTACATAAACAACCAAATTTTTATTTGTATCTTTAGCCACTTTGCAGCCTGTTGCAGTAAAACATCTGACGCAGTATCCTTTTGTTACCATTTCTTTAATTTAATCTACATCATAGATTTTTATTTATTATGAGGAAATGAACAGTACAGTATGTTAGTGGGAAGGATCAGTTGGAACTTTCCAACTTAAAAAAAAAATTTACTTGATTTTACTATAATGAATTAACTGGTTACACTGGTTACACGTCTGTACAGTTTACCTACATACCACAACGGTGTAGAAGGGGAACATGTGGTATAAATACCACCCTGAGCTTTAAAGTCTATTTTTTATTAGTTAATGCTATGAGTTCATATGTTGAATGTGAGAAACACTAACAACTCTTTAAAAAAAAAAAAAAAAAAGGACACTTATTTTATAGCTTTTTTTTTTATTTTTAAGGCCATGGTCTGCATCCCATGGGTTGAGCTTGTTTATACATTATTTATTCCCAACATCCAAATTGCATGGTGTTTACCTCACCCTAAATGACTATTCACTTTAGCTTAAATTCAGTCGAGTGCCCATTTTCTTTCACGCTACACATGCATCACTGGCTTAATATGACATGAATAGGTAGTCGCTCACATCAGGGTTAAACATCTCCATGATTTCAGACTCTCCTGAAGCCTTCCAAATGGATTCCCATTATTCCATTTTTGCCTGCCTAAATGTTATCGAGCTAAAATGATGTGTATGATAAACTGTGCCAAGTCTACTCAGGCTTGTTCAAGCGTAAGCTCCATTCTCACACAAATTGCTTGCATTGCTGAATTCACCATCGGGGAATCTGCAGGTGTCATTGCTATGCCATCTCTTCTTCTTCTTCTCCCATAACTGCAAACTGCTCCAATTCCTCAGCTGCCAACGTGTTGCCTAGCAACTCTGGCATCTGAATGGATAATAGGCAGGAATGGGAGAGTGGGGGGAAAAAAAAGCTGGGTTCTGTCTCTGGGTATGATTTCAATTCATATGCCACCTTCTTTAGGATTAACAAGTAAGATTTTTTTTTTCAAAACAGCACACGCCACAGGGATGTCAAACAGCATTTAAATTTCAAGTACTTTAAATAATTAGCATTGGAATATTAATGAGCCTATAATTTTCTATGGCCTCAGACAGAATAGTCTCATTAGCAATTAGCAGTCTGATTAGCAATACTGCAGCAATGTGTGGCTGTAAAATACAACCAGGTTCATAAATATTCGGACAGTGACCCAATTCCTTTAAAAATTTTGCCTCTCTAGACCACCACTATGAAATGAAGCAGTCAAAATGTGAATGAAGTGCAGGAGTTCTAATAAAGCTTTAATGTAGAGATTTAAAATATTTTCTTTTCATTTTCAGTCTCAAAAGTAATTGGAAAAGTAATTCTCTTATGCGGTCTAAAGAGGTGCTGATGCAAGTAAAGCTTTGAGATAGAAATAACAAAACAGACCGAATTTGAAATCAGAGAGAGATAGCAAAAGCGTTAGTGGCCAAATAAGCAATTTGTACGTTCTTAAAAAAAAATGCACTGACAAGTTCAGCAACACCAAAAGGCCTTGAATAATACAGATGACAACAAAAGTGGATGATCACAAAATTCTTTCCTTGGTAAAGAAAAACAACCCTTCGCAACATCTAGCCAAGGCAAGAACATTCTAACGTAGGCGGTCATATTATTGTCAAAGTATGTAATAAAGAGATGCCCGCATGAATGTAAATACAGAGGGTTTACTTCAAAATGCAAACCTCTGGGAACACTCAAAAACAGCAAGGCTAGATTACACTTTGCTTAAAAACGACAAAAAACTAAAAAAAAAGAAAAAAAGGAAAGACTAATGTTCCAAAGCATGCCATATAATATGTCAGAAATGTTGGCAGCAGCATTAGCATGAGTACAGTATGTTAGTGGTTAGCACTATCGCCTAGCACCTCCAGGTCCCGGGTTTGATTTTGAATTGGGTTTGTGTGCATGGAGTTTGCATGATCTTCCTGTGCTTGGTGGGTTTCCTCTGGGTACTCTGGTTTCCTTCCACACTCCAAAGACAAATTAGGCTAATTGGCCAGAATTGCCCATATTATATAAATGTGTGTGTGAATGTTGACCGAAGATACTACCATGGTTGTACAAATGGGAATAAATACAATGGTCACTATGGCCTCCACGGTCCCTAGTTGGGCTACAGAGGTTCCTAGATGAATGGATGGATGGCGGTATATAAATCCAAAAATCACCTTTATCCAAATATTTATAGACTGTATTAATCATGAAAAGTTATATTTATTATGTACATGGGTAAGCCAGTAAGGACTAAGGAGGTTAAGAACTACACTATTTTGTATACTCCCCGCAGTACAGTCCAAATCTCAAATTCTTTCTATTTGTATAGTGCATGCCACATACCAAATAAAACGCTAGAACAGTTTTAGCCACAGAAGAAGTCAGAATCCATTAACATTTTAGACACAACACCTACATGTACATTTTTGCAATTTACGTACTAAATTGTAAAAACCTCAAAGTGCAATTATTCCCACTATTTTGTTACATCAAGCAAATGACTTTTAGCCTAAAAGTTTAGAAAAGAATTATTTAAATAGACATTGTTATAATCATTGAAAGCAAATACGTATTTCAGCTTTGATAATGTAGGATTACATTTCACAGTAATTACTGTTATTCTTGGCTCACATACACAAGACTTAATATAAGACTTAACAAATATTTGATCTCTAAGTGTAAAATAAATTCCACTGACCCACTAGGAACAGGCAATTCAAATATCATAATTAATTGTGTACAGCAATACTGGAGCTATTTATTTATTACAGTCATAAAGCTATTTATTACTGACCTTTCAACAGACAGAACGCTGCATGTGACAGGCCACAGGAACGCAATTGTATACATAAATAAATTTTAGGCTGTGGTTTTCCACCACCGTGACAAAATAAACTGAACAATTCCCTGAATATATTCCACATCCCTCACTGAATTAATCCACACTCTTAAACATGGGGCTGTTAAATGAGCATCTATCCCAATCTACGTACTGTATGCTGCAACATTCTTGAGAAAGTAATAATGACAGTGTCTGGGATGTACCTGCGCGGGATCAGCCTCAGCAATGCCTGCTGTAGTGTCCAGTGCCAGCCTGCAGAGATCCCCCTCACTCCTGAGGATCAGATGTGTGACCAGGAGAGGAAGAGCATCGGGGACACGTTCGCACAAAGGAAGAGTGGACTGAATGGAATAGAGCCAATCCATTGCTGCCGAGGGGTCCGCAGAGACTTGCCGTAATACACTTGTGGCCACTTGCAGCTCACTGTACCATGTGCTGAGAGGAAGAGTCAGCTGTGTGCTGTTCTGCAGAGTGAAGAGAAAAGGTATATTAAGCCCTACAGGACTATGTTAATAAATTATAGATAAAACAGAGGACTTCTTAAAATGCCAAATGTAGAAAATGCATTATTTTCATTTAAACAATTGAGACATTTGTGAAACTGCGGGAAGGTCAAGGTCTGGTACCTGAACCGGACTGCTCGTCTCTTTCTCGATCGTCTGTAGCAGTGAAGTGGCCAGGTCTTGATTCTTTGCCTGTGTGTGAGGGTCAGTGAGTGCCTCCATGAGAGTGGAGCAGGAAAGCACCTGCAGCAGTGGCATCACCAGCACTGAGGCACCCCATATAGGTTTCTCTTCAGGTGGAATGATCTTTACAGCTGTGAGCATGAAAGGACACAACATACAGATGCAAAAAAAGACCATTACACTCGCATTGATACGACTATGATGATAAATATTTAGTAAAGTGCAAACAACAACAAACGGCGAAGAATTAGCTATGGTAACAATCTATTTCACACAATCACCCCTTTATTCCAACATGCATAAGGACTGAAGTCAGTTGCTTTAGTTTTACAGCTACATGATTAATATCAGGCAGCATGGAGTCCCCAGTTTGGTCCTGAGCTCAGGTTCCAATCAATGTGGAGTTCTCGCTGTGTCCTTATGGGTTTCCTCTGAGCTCTCAGGTTTCCTCAGGTGTACTTATGACATGAACTGCCCCACTGTAGCCCTTGACAAGGATAACATTACTGAAGACTAATGAATTAAATGGCTTTTGTCAATAACAAGCAAGTCTATACAGTATAGCAGTACTGTATAGCATAGGGTGCACAGAAACTAAGATGTACAAACAAATCATGGTTTTGTATAGGAAATTAAAAACACAAAGTGAAAATAAGATTAGGATTCACCTATTATTAGTCAAAATCAAATTTGTGAATTCCTTTGTGCATTGCTCAGAATTAAAGGTCCCATATTTTACTATTTCTTTAAGACGTTAACATAAATCCCCCAAATCCCCTGTAAAGTGGATGTGAAATTTCCCTCAGTTAATGCAGTTTTCCATATCTTAAACTCTCTTTTTTCACTGTGTGTGTGTGTGTGGGGGGGGTATCTTACATGAGCTTTTTTGTTGTTTGGACAAACAGAGACCTATCTGAGTGTATAATAAAATGCCTAAAAAATAAATTGTGCTTAGTACAGTAGATCTTCTTTTGGTAGGACATTATGGCCCAAATATAAAAATCAGAACTGTATGTTAGGATAATTTAATTAGTCTTTTATATGAATTTAGAGACCTCCAGGGTCCCTAGTTGGACTATAGAGGTTCCCAGCTAGATGGATGGATAAAACTTGATTTAAAAATAGTTTAAACAAGTTTCATGAGTTAATGAGTTGTGTGATTTAGACAGATTAAATTTTTAGCTTGACGTTATTTGTGTTGTTAGCAATACCCATGTAGCTCCATAACAATACTATAGAGGTAGTAATAATCAAAGCAAATATCAAAGTGCTACAAATAATTTTGACCCAAAAGCGCTAATAAAAAGATAAGTTTTAAGACCAGTTTTAACAGCATCAACACTCTGATGTATCCTCAGATACTCAGAGAGAGCATTCCACAGTCTAGGTGCAGCTGAGCAAAAAGCCCGATCTCCCATAGTATGATGCTTGGTCTTAGGAGGTTTCAAAAGATGTACTGACACAGACCGGAGGTTGCGTGTAGATATATGGGAGGTAATAAGTTCTATAAGATAAGGAGGGGCATCCCCATGCATTGGTGGGTAAGAAGGGCAACCTTGTATTTAATTCTGAATTAAACAGGGAGACAATGAAGAGATTTAAGAATGGGCGTAATATGGTCATATTTACGAGCTCTCATCAGGATCCTAGCAGTCAAGTCCCAATGAGATACTGTATACCTCAAACACATCTTAGCTAATAGACAATACTGTTAAAAATATAGTTTTGGCTGATCTATTCCTTTAACCAAATTAAATTAATTTTCCCTGATAATAATGTTCACCTCCTTTGCAAAAGGATTAATCTAGAAATCCAAATGCAATGTGAAGTTTTAAAAAGAGATCCAGTTATACATAACTCAAACCTCAGTGAACACTTAAATAGTATTGATTGTATAAAGGTCTTATATTGGTGGACCAAACACTAACTCAAAGCATTTGTTAATTGCAAGCAAGATTACTACTTTAAAACTTCAAAATTAAAAACAAATACAGACACAACTCAATCATGTGTGATTGAATTAAATGGGCTAATCAACTGCTAAAAATAGCAAAAATATCAACCTCCTGCATGGAAATAAAGCTATCAGTATCAGTAAGAGGGGGGAAAATCTTCACCGAGCTCCAGGAGGGCAGTCTGCTGTGAGGCCGAGGCTCTGAGGAGGAGCAGCGCGATCCCCATGATCACTTGCTCAGACGGGAGATCCTGCAGAGAGAAAGAGGCGAAGTGAGAGAAGAGTGGGACGCAGATGCCGTCGAACAGGGGGTGCTGAGCGCAGGATGAAAATCGCTCCAGGCTGGCGTGAAAGCTACCACCAGTCTTTAGAGACTTGAGGGGAGGATTTGAGAAGATTAGCATCACACAGCTAACTCTGTTTGAAGCCAGCATGCCTTTTTCATCACGTTCAAGCCTAACAGAAACAAATCCTGGAAGCCGCGGAACACACCGGGACTTTGAGAATAAACAGTTTATGAGTTGTCTGGGGACAGTTAAACAATATCCGAACAAATAATTCCCTCTTTAATAATAAAAGCAGACCAAGCACCTTTACAAAGACTAACGTTAACACAGGCTGAACTCAAAGCCGGGCCCGTAAACACACTTATGCCTGTGTTAAAATGTCTCATTATAAAATTTTACAAAGATACACAACACTCCTCATTTATCAAGCTGGATATAAACCAGATCATTACACAAGTAATATGGTGCCCATGAAATCCAGTTAGTTTGGAAGAAAAAACATCTGTATACTACTCCTGAGTCAGTAAAAAGTTAAAATTTAAGGAAATAATAAAAAAGTTTCACCACTTCACAGAGGCGGTCAAAATATAAAGCTGCATCAAGCAAAGAAAACAACTAACAACTTTAGGTTTTGAAATGACTGGAACTGGGTTAAGAACCGTTCTGAAAAGTGCTGAACCATCAACTTAGTCAGAAATAAAACATGAATGGAGATCACTTAAACGTGAAAAAAGGCAGTTCCATACACACCAAAATCACTCGTCAGTGAGACTAATAAGGAAAGAAGTCTTTAATTTGCTTAGGAGCAAAAAGATTTGACTTTGGAGCAATAGAAAAAAATGTCATGTGGTGTGATTAGTCCAGACTGACCCTGTACCAGATGGATGGGTGCAGCAGTGTAAAAAAGGGAAGCACATGAAGCGATACACCCATCATGCATAGCGCTTACTGTACAAGTGTTATGATCTGGGGTTGCTTCAGTTGTCAGGTCTCAGGCTCAGCAATGTTATGTGGCAATAAACTGAAGCCAGCTGAAGACCTGAATATATTAATGAAAAATATCTGGCCTTTTTTGCAAGATGAAAATGATGATTGGTTGGAATGACGAGTTTTCCGTCAACCCATCCAATCTGAAAATTGTGGGGGAAAAAAAAAAAACTATCACCATGTTCTCTATTATAAGCGTGTAAGCGTATAAGAGTGTTTATTTATGATGGTATGTGACCCTGAGCGTAGTAGCAGAGACGCTGCGATAGCTGAGCTGCAACATTTAGCTCACTGTGCCCTTAGGAGGCGCTCTTTCACCATTCAGTTCGTCAGCTCTGAGTGAGCTTTACCTTTTATAGAGTTTTGTCTGTATTATTAAATATAAATACGCTGTGCAACATAGGTGCTCGATCATCTCTCTCTACACTTAGATGCACGTTTAAAGAAAATCTGCATTTTTAAAATGACAAAAAAAAAAAAAGAGTTAGCAGGAATTCTTAATGAGCTATGTTTCTCTCAAATAAAATGAATCAAGTTAAAATCATACTTATATTATATAGCTGCCCGTGAGATCATGTTATTTTGAAGGCGACAGAAGCGCGCGAAATGGCGGATCTATTTGTGGTTTCAGTTTATCTCCATTGCTAATCTGCAGTTAGACTTGTGAACACACAGGATGCAGCATGTTTAATTAAATTCCATAAATATTGTATGCATTGCTAATAAGTGAGATCAGCAGGTGCTGGGTCTAGTAAAAATACCTTTACAGTATATGTACACTGAAGATGTGAAATAGACAGATGGTTTAAAGAAAAAAAAAAAGAAAAAAACAGATTCCGTTCCTACAACTCTGTACCACCTTGATTGTGGCCCAAACAGCTCAGACTGATCAATCAGTAGGTCTCACCTCTTTACAGACAGGCAGAAGATGATGCAAGGTGTGGAGCAGAGACCTCAGCTCTCCTCCCAGCTGGAGACTGAGGTGACAGACACACAGGAGCTGCAGTGCTAGCTGTGCTAACTCAGTCCTCCAGAGCCCAGGCTCGGTCAGCAGGGCAGAGCTGAGCAACTCGGCCATTGAACTGATCTCCACCACAGCTGTAATGCTGTCCACCTACAGTATGTCCACCGTGATGACAGAAAGAATTTACAGTGCTTTTAAATTACAATGTTATTCACATAATAGGTGATAATAGGATATTTGTGTGCATTCATTCTATACAGACCTCAAGAGGCTTTTTTATTTCTACATGTACATGCATGGAAATGTGCAAAAGTCTCAGGAAACTTGTGTTGTTGTTTTTTTTTTTGTTTTTTGTACAAACCGTTTTTTTGGGTTTTTTTTTTTTATGACCCATAGGTATTTTCCTCTAATGTTGAATGTATTTACATTCTATTCTATATATATATATATAGACCAGTTTTTAGATGGAAACAAAAAACCTAATGTACGCTCCTGGGATTTGCATAAAAATAGAAAGGAGTGAGTGTGACAAAGTTACTCATATTCTCCAGCAAGCTCAGTAAAACCTAACAGCTGTTTTCTCATAAAACTGCACAAATCCTGATTTTAAGAAATGAGTTTTCACTCCAAAAATTGACTGTTTATTTTATTACTCTTTATTGCTCTTTATAGAAGTTTATTTTATGCAGAAATGTTTTCAAAAGCATCTTTTGCTTCTGCCATATTTTTGTATGTGCGCAAGACTTTTGCACAGTACTATAAGTAAAATAGTTTTTAGGTTTTACTGAGCTTGCTGGAGAATATGAGTTCTTCTGGTAACTTTGTCACACTCTCTCCTTTCTATTTTTATGCAATTCCCAGGAGCATACATTATGTTTTTTGTTTCCACCTGAAAACCGTTTCTGTCTTGTACTATATTTCTTTCTTTACTGCTATGCATATATTCTCCTGTAATGTTATTTATTTTTTTAAGTTATATATGGAAATACTGAATGATTTTGTACATAATTATGCAGACATGATGAACATATATACCAAAATTGGTACAGCATATAATATAGTGCCCAAGACTTTTGCACAGTACTGTATATATTTTTTACAATAACATTGTGGCCTATTGGAATAAATTGTACAATAGTACTACTATAAAAACAATACCTATAACTTGAACATGAGAGTCATTCAAGAGCTTAAGAAAATTATTCATACATAAACGTAGGATTCTTACCAGTATATGAGGGAACAAACTGAAAAGGCAGTGCAGTATCTGGTGAGCGACTCGCGCACAGGCTGAGCTGTGATCCCGAGTGACCTCTCGGCGCTGCAGCAACACTTGGAGCAGTCCATGTCTGAGCAGCGCGTTCTCCGACAGCCTCTGAGGCTCACAGTAAAGGTAACGCAGGAACGGAGCCAACATACAGATGAACAGCGGCTCATCACTGGCGCACAAACAATGGGTTTGTTAAAAAATAATGCTGGCTTATTGAGATTCATTGTAATTACCAGTGAACTACTGTATATTGAATCGTATTTAATAAAACGCACGATGAATGGACTAGGAAGTGCCACATTTATTATCAAGTCAGTGCCTGGCAGCAGCAGTGCCAAGCTGTGCATAAACTTCTTATCTGATCCTTTTACCTTTTAAAATGAAACAATGAAAACTACAGAGAACATTGTCTTCCCATAACAAAACATTTGATTTGACAGAAGTTAGGACATCCAAAAGTACTCGGGTTATTAGATAAAGAATAAATGAGAGACTGTATATGTTTTATCTCGTGCTCAAGGCCTCTTGTCTGGTCGATACTCTGAAGGAGAGCTCTTACTTGTCAGCAGCCAGCTGGATGAAGTCATCAATCTCCTGCAGGAGAGCCGCCCAGCAATCAGGCCGATTCTCTAGCACTGTGATGTACGGGTGAGGGCAGCTCCTAAAACACACACATATACACACACACATGGTCAGAATGATGGTAAATCCTCAGTTAGTGAAATGGTTTTAGCTTTAAAAACTGATAAGCATTTATACTGATCACTTCATTATTATGCAAGATGATAAATACTTTACCCGTCAGAGAACTTCTAGTAACTTCGGAGTACCTTTTAAATAACTACTAATTAAATAATAAATTACTTTGCGCGGCATTTAATAGCGGTTAGCTGGTTAGCACTGTCGCCTTGCAACTCCAGGATCTAGGTTCGATTCCCGTCTCTGTATGTGTGGAGTTTGCATGTTCTCCCCGTGCTTGGTGGGTTTCCTCCGGGTACTCCGGTTTCCTCCCATAGACCAAAGAAATGCAGATTAGGCTAACTGGTGTTCCCAAATTGCCCATAGTGAGTGTGTGTGTGTGTGTGTGTGTGTGTGTGTGCCCAGTAATGGATTGGCACAGGCTGGCATAGGCTCCAGGCCACCCGTGACCCTCACTCACGTTGAGTTAGTGAGTAAATAATTAATTTGTCACCCTATTGTTGGGAATTTGCATTCTGTCGGTACAAATCCTGACGATACCAGAGCCAGCTGTGGCACAGAGCACAACTGGTCATGCTGTCTAGGTCAGGCAGATGGCACACACTATCCCCACTGTTAATCAGAATAACATTAGCCAATCACAGGTATCTGTGAACTCAATATCTGGAAGAAAACAGATATTTCAATAAGCAAATATATATTAATTCTGAGTAAAAACATTTACATTTTAAACTAAAGTTCATTATTGTTCACAAAATTCTGAAGGCCAGACATCTTCAAAATTTTCCTTACCTATGACAAGAGATGTGTTTTTTTTTTATTTTGGTCAAATCTCAAGTACAGTAGCTGCAGGTTAGAAATGTAACCGTTTATGCTACAAGCTCTGCAAAACTTAGATACTAAAAGTAAAAGAAGAAGTGGAATATCTCCAACCACAAGGGTTACACCCATCTACATCATCTTGCTGGCCCTCGCCTAAATGATCTGCCAGGTCCTGTATTCGGAGCAAAGTCATTCCGTCCCGTGACCCCGAGTCTCGGGCACACCTCAGTCTGAGGGTTAACATTAAACAGAAGCCCTCCATTATTCTCCCAGACAGGCCTCTAACTCATTTATCTCCTTATCTATCTCCTGGTGTCCCCATCCAACTAGGGCAATACTCACATCACTGGAACCCATCCATCAGGCTCCAGTTTGGCCAGACAGCCACAACATTACCTGGCTTCAGTGTCTATTCAACGGATGTCCGACACCCTGACCTTCTTTATTCATAGAGTTTAACTGCAAGTTCACAAAGAAAACAAAGAATCTGAACTTGTTGGTTTTGTTCACGGGGCCACCACCAGTCCATAGAACTCGTCTTTTTTCAGTTCTCAAAACACTATTTAGTTAATTTTACAATAATTAAGTCATCTAACAAAGCCATCTAACCAAGAATGGGAAACACTACAGCACCACTGCGGTATTATAATAAAGTATAATCGAATATTATTGCATTCTTAATTCCATTTCCACAACAACAAAAAAAAATTAAGATTTTATATTGATGCTTTATGCATCAATAAGCTTGTGTACATTTTATTTAGTGTAGAATAAAACACAATGCTGCTATGATCTACACAATTTCATCAGCAAACACTTTCATTTTACTCTTTTTTAATACTTTGTTTTGCATAAGGAAGAGTTCAACACTATACTTATGTACTATCACTTTTCCCAGGTGACAGCTTTGTCCCAAGATTAAGATATTTCAATACAGATAAACAGATATTCCTATATATTTTTTCCCTCATCTTTAAACAGTTATTTCAAACAGTTAAAATATTATTAAGGGACATCATAACCTAAAAGAACATTACTGGAAGACAAAATGTTTTGGATGGTACACTCGTATTTTCTAAACGGCCTTATGACCCTACAACAGATTGCGGAGGTGGCACCAGGCAGATGGGCAGCCTGGCCATCACCATGCCACTTTGATTAATTCTGGCACCTTCTCTGATGTCCAAGCTGCAATCCCAGACGAGTTCACGCAAAGACAAGCTCTCCAGCCATTTATCTTCTAGCCAGGCGGCACCCAAAAGAGACAAGGTTAGTTTACAGTTCTCGGTGTTCACTAGTTAAAACCACACCATGGTTTCTCCCAACATATGACACCATCGTTAGATTTAATAGCAAGCAAAAATAAACCACTCAAGAAGCATTAGCTGAGAAAAGAGGAGCGAGGAACAGAAAGCACCCCTCCCCCCATTATTTCTGCTACGCCCCTGACTTGCTCATGACCCCAGAAGCCTGGATCACAAAGGCCGGGATTTTCTATAGGTTATGTCGATGGAAGGCAATAAGCACGGTCACTCAGCAGTGTCTGTAAATTGGATAAATGTTACGACTGTTAAGACTCATCACTATTGATTGATTTCAGCGAAAGAAATCAAATTACACGTTTATCACCGCTAATGAGACAGCCGTCCCCAAGGCTTTGATCATATTAGAGAGACACTTTATGAGCAATAACTCATGAAGACATATGACCTCTAGTGATAGAAGGGCGCTTGGCAGCTTTGTCCCAACATGTAATTTGCTACACTTAAGATGGGTAATCACAGTATCAGTCGTTTTTTTTTTTTTTCCAATCTGGGGCTACCTTTCTAAACAATCCCATCTGACCGCTCCCTGAAGTGAACCTAAAAGCTTTCAACTAAGAGTGTATCCTTACAAACTACTCATGAAATCCCTTTGAGCAACAGTACCTAAGTGATTCTTACACTCCCATTGCTACAGATGCCAGGCTGTTTAATGAACGAATAAGGACAATGACTGTCTGACGTGGTAAACATCTGGTTAGTGTGGTGAACAAAGTTCCAACTTATGATGTCATGATGAAAAAAATACAAAAATATGAATTGCCAAATATTAACTTGCTAATTTCAAACATGAATATCTTATAAGTGTTTTGTGCAAAGTCAGCACACTCTTTATGCACATATTAATAACATGATTTGTATTTTAATTTAAATTTAATTTAAGTATTGTTTTTACAAACTCATTTTGTAGGCCTCCTTTGTGGTTACTAAGCATCTCCAAGCCAAAACTGCACACACGGGATACTTAGTAAGCAAATAACTACATTAGAATGCAAATGCAAAAACTGTTGTTATTACATATATCATGGAGACGAACGAGAGCAGGAATAACAACCGTTTTTAGATTGCTCTTGATTCTGCTTCAGTGCTTAGTAGTCCTTGGGGACCCTGCCTGACTTGTGCAGGTTTATAACCTGCTTAAAGTGTTTTATGGATTATACTTATACTAGAAAAGTGTTTATGAACAGTACTGTGCCAAAGTCTTAAGCCTCCCCGATTTTTTTCATATTAAATTAAATGATGTGGATTAAATTAACAAATATTTCACTGTGAGAGGCTGCAAAGTTCCTAAAGATATCATTTAAAAATTAGTTGTTTATGTAACAACCTCAGCAGCAACCTCATTTCCCCTCTCGTCTGCTCCAACCACTCAGCCTTCAGCATCACCAGTATACTAATCATCTGCCTTCATCATCACTCTGAAACTGATCAGGTACAGAGACTGGACCGAAAATGAGAGGCAAAATCTTGCCAAAAATCTGAGAAGTTCTTCAGGAAACCTAGAGAATGATTCTGGTGTTTTTCTGACCTTTTCATTAACGATATTTAATTGATTTGGGGTTTGCAAGGGGTCTGGAGTCTATTCCAGGAGGGCAAAAGTCAGGATTGGGTGCCAATCCATCACAGTGCACAAACACAGTCTCAGTCATACACTAGAGTCAATTCGGAAATGCCAGTAAACCTACTGTGCCTGTCTTTGGACTGCGGGGAGAAACTGAGGTACCTGGAGAAAACCCACCAAGCACAGAACATGCAAACTCCACACAAATAGACCAGAGGCGACCAAGCCTGGACGCGACAGCACTAACCACTAAGTCACCGTGCAGTCTACTGTAGTATTCCCACATTTTGACCCACTTTAAGCACAATGTCACAAAAAAAAAGAAACATTGCATTGTTGCATTGCAAACTAAAGATATGGCTGTTCCAAAAAAAAAAAAAAAAAAAAAAACATGAAGTCGTAAAATGCTTTGTGAACTGTTAGCCCCAAAATTTCACTTTTTCACAAATTTTCACTGTTAGACTTTTAGTAGCAAATTCAAGTATTTTAGGCAAATAAATCAGACCTCACACTGCCATTGTACAGTATAAAAAAACACTCACCTGATTGAGTACGGGCAAGAAAAGGATGTGCTTTTGTCCCTCTGACTTGCTTGGATCTGTAGCAGCCTCCCAACCACCTTTATCAGCCCTTGTACATTTCTGATTTAGACAGAGATCAGAATTAAAACATCAGTTCAAGCTTCTTTTCTGAACACAAAAATCAATAAAAATGACGTTTGTTCTATGTATGATTCAGCAAGGCCAAACAAATGAAGGTGTAGACTGCATCTTTATAAAGCATCTTTATAAATCAAGAATCTAATGAAGTATTATTGTAAAGCCTGATTTACCATCAGGCTTTACAATATTAATTATTATTGTTATTGTCTGTGCTTTACATAGGTATTGATTCTTGTATTGGTGCCGATGATAGATTGTGGTGCCACGGATTCAAGACAGTGGAGCAGGACGTAGGTTTCTCATACATTATAAATCACAAGGATATGACAGCACACTCTGCGCTTTCTTTCATCTCTCCTCGCTATTCCCTCAGCCTGCACGCAGCTCTCAGCCGGCCGGTGCATCCCGTCTTCCTCTGGGTTTGATTACGCCGTGTTTAGGTGAAAGAGGGAAGCCGTAATTCCACGCTGACAGCATATTCATCTGCGTGTCTGCTTTCATCTGCACTATTGCACACACATGTGTTCTGTGCGAACAGAGGCAAGTCTTCGGTTTGTACTGTGCACACCAGGAACTTAAACATCCCTCACGTGCTACCTACAGGCTGTCAGTGAGTGCAAAACTAGATTATTGCCGAATAAAATACGCTGGAGCTTGAAGGTATTCATCAAGATGCAAGAGGAAGAGCTT
>JAQMYJ010000001.1:22572159-22589799 GCA_030014305.1 Clarias laeviceps
CCCCCCCCCCCCCCCCCCCCCCCCCCCCCCCCCCCCCCCCCCCCCCCCCCCCCCCCCCCCCCACAGAGAAAGCAAGATATTATAATTTTAGTCAATGACAGTGAGATTGATTTGTCTGTCTCAAGTATAGAAAATATGTCCTTATGGTCATTTTATGAGGCTGATCATGGGCAAGAAAAAAAATGTAAGCAAACATTTGGGTGTTAAACAATTATTTCTTTTAATTAATACAATTCTTTTGCATACAATGCATTAATTATACCTTTATATTAGAACGTGTGCTATGACCATCTCTAACACATACCTCTTCATCGATGCTTTACATTACTGTATAAATATATTATCCTATGCGTCAGTGAAGCTGTCAAATCATACTGTTTGGATAAAACTAGCCACCTGACATCTGGTTATATGTTGGAAGACACTGTATATAGTGTGTAGAATGTTTAATTGCATGCAAATCTGGCAACCCAGCAAATAACCAACCTATAGCAGATTGCATTGCCTCTGTTGTTCATCAAAACATATTCATATAGTTTTCATGTGTAAATGGGTGTAAAGCTAGTCCTCCAAGTAAAAGATGCTTGCAAGCAGATCTTGAACAACAAAACAAGTTTTCCAGCTTTCTCCCTGTACAATGTGGAGTGCTTGCTCTGCACTGCCTGTGTGCACACAATAATGCTATAATGTGCTGTAGATACTGTACTGTACACCCTGTTCAGGCACATGTGGCCGTTTTCTACACCACTACAGGGTTAAGAGAGAGCAGATCCAGCCTACTGTATGTAGCTTACCTTCATCTTTAGTCACTGGGCAATTGTGTGTTTAGGAGAGTAACCATCCAACATAAGAAGATAGAATTGTTATATATCTGTTCAATATGAAATACATGAGACACCAGATGGATTAACGTTACTTTTCACACATTCTGACTTCGATGTTAACTCATTAGCTCCCCGCGCTAACCCAGTAATAGCTCTGTAGCTTTCTAACACTCGCCTCGCACCATTATTAGCTGACCTCTGCACTCAAAGTGATGCGCTTGCTGCTGTTAAAGTAGCTGCACAAACCTGACGAGCAGGAGAACACTTAGGGAGGGGAAGCTGAATCAACTTACCCGCGGTGTGCTAGTCTGTGTAACTTTACAGTTCTCCAACTCAGTGCAACACATCCGTCACATGTTTGTACGGGGAGCGGGAAGGGGCATACGTACAATCCAAAAAGCGATTTTGTAATCATAAACATTTCTTTTTTCAACAGGTTTAAAATAAAATAAAATAAAATAAAATAAAATAATAAAGCGCAGTGCAAAAAAAATTATAAAGGTGAAGGAACAATGTGTAAAATATGTAAATATATATATATTTTATATATAATAAATACATATATAAAAATATATAAATAATGCACTTAGTAGTGCACTAGAAAGAGTGAAGGTGGTAAATGTCCAATGAGTCCATGAGGGACTCCTCCTCTTACTACTACTACTACTAGTATAACTACTACTCTTCATCCTCCTCCTTTTAGTGCTACTACTCTTACTCCTCCTACAATAACTACTACATTTACTCCTTTTCTTCTTCCTCCTCCTCTTCCTCTTACTACTATAACTACTACTCTTCATCCTCCTCATCCTCCTTTTACTGATACTACTCTTACTTCTACAACTATTACTACACTTCCTCCTCTTCCTTCTCCTCCTCCTCTTCCTCCTAATACGACTACTCTTCCTCCTCCTCCTCCTTCTCTTCCTCCTCCTACGACTACTCTTCCTCCTCCTCTTCTTTCTCCTCCTCATCCTCTTCCTCCTCCTACTACTACTCTTACGCCTCCTTTTCGTCTTCCTCCTCCTACTACTACTTTTCATCCTCCTCTTCTTCCTCCTCCTTCTACCAGCACTACTACTATTACTAATAGTATTATTATTATTATCAACAATTAATAATTAACAGGGTGGCACGATGGTGTAGTGGTTAGCACTGTCGCCTTGCACCTCCAGGGTCCGGGTTTGATTCCTGTCTCTGTGTGCATGGAGTTTGCATGTTTTCCCTGTGCGTGGTGGGTTTCCTCCGGGTATTCTGGTTTCCTCCCATAGTCCAAAGATATGCAGGTTAGGCTGATTGCCGTGTGTGAATGAGAGTGTGTGTGTGTGTGTGTGTGTGTGTTTGTGTGTGCCCTGTGATGGATTGGCACCCTGTCCAGGGTGTACCCTACCTCGTGCCCTAAGTCTCCTGGGATAGACCCCAGGTCCCGTGACCCTGAATACAGGATAAAGCTGTATAGAAGATGAGTGAGTGAGAGTAATAATAAACAGCAGCAACACAGATTATATTTCAGTCCAACTTCAAACTGGCAATTGGATTCATGCACATGATATTTGTAAAGACATATTTTAAGTGGAAGATGTTTCTACAGGTAAAGGCTTCCCTGGCTGCAAAACTGCTTGAGAACCACCCTGAGAATTCAAATCAACCCAACATAATTATGGCACATTATGAATGCATACATTTAAATAGACTTAACAGATCTCTCAGAAAATGAAAGTCAAAGTGATAAGGGTGGCAGCTGTACTATCCATGTGATCGTGCTTCTTTCTGTGTAATTTGCAAACGTTTTATAAAGGGGCAATAAATGTTTCTTTATCCTCCTTAGCAATTTAAGAAGGAACTTTCATATTTAAATTATACATTATACTTAATCTTATGTCAAATTGTTGAGTAAAATCAAGGTTTCTATCTTTCTAAAGCAGAATCAGAACCAGTTTAATTAATGAATAGTGCGTCCACATTTGTACACACATAATGTCCTAGTAGGAATTCACTAATATCATTTAAAACATGTTCTGCTTCATTCCTCTGTGATGATTTCTCTGTGACCTGACAATGTTGACGCTTCTTACTGACTTTAGTAAGGTGCTGAGTTTGTAGGAATTCCAGACAAATGTTTCCTTTATATGCTGAATTGAGAGAAAAAAAAGAGAGGAAAGCATCTGGTGCATACATCTGGCATACATCAGAGGATATGAGACCTGATTTACTAAATGTAACATTAGCAAGAAGGATGAAAGGCATAATGAAAAAAGAATAGACTGACAGGTCGTGTTTACCTATGTAAACATGTTCCAGTGATTATAACAATTATTCTGACAATACTTTTTAGTATAGGAGGAATCCAAATTAAAAAGGAAAGCTCAGTGCCTTTCGGCTGGATTTCCCAAAATGGCTGTGCAATAAAATGTACATTGCATAAAAAAGGTTAAGTACAAGTAGCAGACAATTATTTAGAAAAAAATTGACATAGGGACTGTAATAGCTGATACACCCTAATTACACAGAAATAACCCTGTTCATTATTGTGTAGGTCAGCTGCAATGATTGTTACACCATCTGGACCCGGCTGGGATAAACACACTGAGCAACAGATAGCAACAATATTCATGAAAGTTTAAAATTAGTAAACGAGGTCCATTTAGGAAATAGTAGCTTATGTGCTCAATCATTTGCTTATTCAAATTATAATTGTAAAACCTGTCCGAATGTAATAAACCATGTTTTTCCAATCTTGCTTAGAGTGGACTGTACAGTTACATTAATAACTGGTTACATTATTATCCATATGGCTTATCAACATCTGAACAGGAAGTAACACAAATGTCAGCATTAACCTTAACAAAGGAAGGCATTTTGGAAATGTACTGATTGTAACAAACCTTTGCTAATCATTACCTTAGTGCATTCAAACCTTCCATCGCGTACAGTACATAGGCTAATAATAATGATGATGTGTTTTTTGTGTAAAGTTTTCAAAGTTCAGTAGCTTACTGTAATAACTTTACACAACAAAAATATTATAAATAATAACGTCTCCAAAAACAACACTTATGTACTATATATTGCTTTGTATTTTTTTTTTTATTCGTAACCATGTGTACTGTGTACTCATGGCTTAATAAATGAAGAAAGAGACCTTAGAAACCACAGAGCTGTTTATTTAGGTTTTGTTTATCAACATAATCCACTTATTGTAATATTAGACTTAAATGTGTGCAATCATATTGAGTGTGGCATTATGAAGCAATGTATAGAACTGGTGCTACTGTACACAGCTCTGTTGTCTCAGGCTTAATCCTTAGCTCAGGTTATTATTTGTTTGGAGTATCTGTGCATCTTGTCCTTGTGTCCATGTGGGATCCCTCCAGGCTTTCTGGTTACCTTCCACCTTCTAAATATGGCACATTAGGTGGGAGAGTTATTCTAACATGCCCCTTGGTGTGTATGTGTGTCTGTGCACTGTGATATCTAATTCAGGGTATTCCTGAGACAGAGAGATTCACTGCAACCTTATACTATATGAAAATATAGAAATATGAGTGAAGATGAATAAATTAGCATGGTTTGGATGATTTGAACCATAAATCATTCCATTAGAATAGGTTTAGGTTAGACATTTTTTCCAGTCCCTGTGGTAAGCATGTTGGGTTGGGGTTCAAATCTCACCTCTGGTCCATGTGTGTGGAGTTTGCGTTTTCTCTATGTACCCCTCTGACAGTCTAAATTGTAGCCTGATTGGTGCTTTCAAGTTACCTCTAGCGTATGATTAGGTGTGTGAGTGTGAGTGTGTGTGCGCCTGTGCCCTGCGGTGGGTTGGCACCTAATCCAGGGTGTACCCTGCCTTGTGTCCTGACTTCTCTGGAAACGACACCAGGGCAACATGACTCCACAGATGAAAAGCAGCACAGAAAATGAATGAATAAATTATGTTGATTTGATCTGATTTGAAGAATGGCTTTACTTCATCGACCTGTATGACTGCATTGGTTCTGTATCTTGAGAGCCGCTGATTTAAAGAGCAGGACAGCATTTGACTCAAGAGTTTTTATGAAAGTATTATGATTGGAAATGACTTTGTTCAGAAGAAAAAAAGTTAAAACAGCGTGCCAATGGTTACACGAGGTGCGTGTTATGATCTCTTTAAGGATCTTATGTTAATTATTTCCTTAAACCTGTGTCTTAGGTTATGTTATACAATTTAGGCGGGGGGAAAAACGTTGCAAAGTACGTTCTTCACGTGGAGAAATCATGGTGCTGTCCTAAACCGCGGTCTGTACAACAAGCGCTGTCCTGTTCTGGCACTAGGTCGCCTACTGTGTGGCTTTTGGAAGCAGCCAATCGGCGCGTTCTCTCTGGAGCGTGCGTGCGCGCGGGCGCGCGCCTTCGCCTTTACGCGTCCACGTACATCCAGAGCGCATGCGTCTCACTTCACTTCACTCCTTGAAACTCGGGCTGGGGCTCAATTAAGAGACCATGTCCGCCATCGGCCGTCCGCAGTCCGTGCTAGTCTTATTTAAACCAAATTCTCCATGAAATAGCATTATCCCGTGGCCTCGAGAATGGCCGGCTCGGTGAGTACCTGCTGAAACGGTGCTCTCTCTCTGTGTCTTGCAATAGCGCCGTTGTATTTTTTCCCCCTTCTCTCTCTCTCACTCTCTTCTCCGTAGCGAAGGAGGCGTATGCGCGTAATCAACGCGCACTAGAATTTGCATGCATATTTATTTATTAAAGTATAGTAGAAATAGTTGCATGCTGCAGAACAAAACGAGGTGCCGTTCGGCGAAGCCGGCTGTGAGCGGAGCCGGAGCTCCTGCGTGCGCTTAACGCTTTAAACTGTACAATCAGAGAAGATTAGAACTAATTACACCGCTTCTCCCCATTCGGACCGTGCTGTTGTGGGATGATGGAAGCACTACGTTATTAGAGCTACAGTAGCTTTTTTTTTTTTTTTTTTGTCTTGGTGCTGTTGCAGGGTGCTGTTCAGGTGAAGCTGGAGCTCGGGCACCGCGCTCAGGTCCGGAAGAAACCCACCGCTGAGGGCTTCACACACGACTGGATGGTGTTTGTCCGCGGGCCGGAGCACACCAACATCCAGCACTTTGTGGAGAAAGTAGTGTTTCATCTGCATGAAAGTTTCCCCAGACCAAAAAGAGGTGCGTGAACGTGTGGAACCCTTGGGTTTTGTGTGTAACGCTGTGTGGCGCATCGCTCTGAGCTGTGTGTGTGTGTGCGCGCGCGCGTGTGTATGTGTGGTGTGTTACTTGGTGATTTATTATTTATTTATTTATTTTTGCCTGTTTTCATGTTTGCCTCAAATGTCTCAATTTTGGACATTTTTCACATGTTGTTAATTATTCTTAATAATTAATCTTAATAATAAAATGTCATACTTAATAATAATAATAATAATAATAATAATAATAATAATTGAATTAGACAGCCATTTGACAAAAGAAGAATGTATTGAAATTAGTCTCATGGCTGGATTAGGAAGTGTTCATTCCCCCCCCCCAGTGTGTGAAGACTTTTGTTTGGGACACTCTGTAGAAAAGCTATAAAAGTAGACAAGAAATCCTTTCCCCTTTTGAGACCTGGGCTTCCGTCTGTGCACCTAATGACAAGCAGAGCTATTTCAATTCTTTTACTTTTTTGATCTGTTTAAATTTTTTTTTTTTTTAACTCATTGAAAATCTTATATATACACAGAAGCTAGACGGAATGAGGCAACATGCTACATTTTGTTTCAGGCCAGTGGATTTAAGCAGACCTGGTCCCCTCTTTTATGCAGGAGGAACTGGATCAATTAAACTGTTTGTTGCTTTGAAGCACGGTTTTCTGCCGCTTTGCTGCGTTTGAGTTTGCACTGAGGAAACAAGTGCTGGGCGAAATGCCAGCCAGAGTCTGTCCTAATTACGCACGACTCACTGCAGACGAACGTTTTCGCTGTATTGTTTGTTCTTGTGAGTTTGGGCCGGTCTTACTGCGCTTTGCCTATTCTTTCAGCGAGTGCCTGCATGTAGCCAAAACTGAGACTATACCGTATAATTCTGTATAATCGTTATAGCCCTGCTGGCATTTCCATTTTACTGGTATTGGTAGAACCTGGCATTTTTTTTTTTTCTTCTTTGGCACTTGAAGCATCCTGGTCAAACATTTCAGCTCCCCAGGTTTTTTTTTTTTTTTTTTTTTTCCCCCCTGTGTGTTTTTACCATGCGTAGCATGATCTTTTGCAATATGAAGCAATACAACTGAAATAGGACTGACATGTCGTGCCACCCTAACAGGAATGTGATTGTGACTGGAAGTAATCACAAACACATGACGCAAAAAATATGACCGTATTATGCTGTTGGCATGCCAACGGGAGTTGCATAGATTTATAGGCGAAAAGCAAATAGTAGTGCAAACAAGGAAGATTAGAATGGTGTCCAGTTATTCGCCATGGTTTCGATTTAAACTTGTAGTTTCTTTATTGTGGTCTGTGCATCAAAACAGTTGGGATCTGACTGCATGGTCTGGTTCTACACTGTACCAGGACATAAAGTGGACTTTTACTAGCGTAGTGTAGTGGGGAATCCCGCCGCAAAGTTTGGTAAATAAAAATAAAACTGTTTTGCTTCTGTTCGACTTGATTGACTTGGTAAATATGTGGTAATATTTTCTCAATTTGTGTAGCCTATGTACCCCACTGGTCATGATTCATAGGGCAGAGCAGCATTAATTATGTTTATATTAGCTCTGTAGGGACGTTCTCTACTACCTGCGGTGTGTGTGTGTGTGTGTGTGTGTGTGGACATGGTAAAAATCTACCTTTTCATATTACAACTGAAGGTCCTAACTTGAAACATGCATTGTGGGCTGTGTATAAATGACAAGAGGTGTACCAAATGTAGGTCTGTTTTAACATCCCTGCAGTAACGACCCCATCCCACACCACCCTCCTTGACAAATGTGTTGCGAGGCCTTCTGAAAAAGTTCAAAACCAGCAGGAGGATACTTAACCTCTAATAAATCCTGCCTTATGACACCGCCTTAGCGATTCTCCCAAACTCCGTTTCAGAACTACGTGGTATGCAGCCTAATGTGTTTTTGCAGCATGACAAATTAAACACTTCCTGAGGTTACTTGCATGTTGCAAAGTGGTATCTTTTTGTAATTGATTTGACAAAGTGTGCCATCCAGAACCGGTTGAGGGATGTAGCGTTGTAATAGGGTTGTGCGTTACTCGCGTATAGATCAGTTTAGATTGAGCTTCGGATGGTCACTTGACTAGATATTGATTGATCACAGACCTGAGTATCTAGTGTCTTGTTTATTGTGAATTCATACAGGCACAAAAAAGTGGCCTTTATTATTATAAATGTCTTCAAAAATGAGTCACAGGCGCCTTGTGTTTAGTGGATAATTCACAGCGGGGCTCTCTGTGGCCACTGAATTCAGATAACCCGCTTTCTTAGACAGGACAGAATTTATGGCGGTCGTGTAATGTAAACAATCAGGCTTATTATTTGGGGTCCTGTGAGTTTCTGTCGTACACCCCCCCCCCCATCCACCCCCCCATCCACCCCCCCCCCCCCATCATGGCTTCTCGGCTTGTAGCTTTGATCATGCCCGCCAGCGTCGAGAGAAGCCGGGAGGGAAGTTCGAGAAAAACCTTGTGCACAGACGGGCATGTGTTTGACAGTTTAATACAAACAGTCTCGTCTGTAAGAGAACAGCTGTATCTCTCTCTCTCTCTCTCTCTCTCTCTCTCTCTCTCTCTCTCGCTCACATACATACACACTCACTCACCCTCTTTCCAACCTCTCAACTTACAAATATGTGTAGTCACTTCCTTTCATTTATTTTATTTATTTATTTATTTGAATCTTTGCCATTATCTGATATTACCCATCCCACAGCTGTTCTATGTTGTACTAAATACCTCTGCAATTCACATAAAAGGAAAGCCTTTTGTTTAGTATATTGGTCATTTTCTGAAATTTTCCACATTCATAAAGCGATTTGAAGTGTTTCGAACGGTTGCCTTTTGTCACACGCATCATTTTATGAGACCTCTAGTGCAGTCTCTAGTTTTTTTTTTTTTTTTTTTTCCTGTAAAATGCCAGAGATTTGTGTGTGTGTTATAGCGTAGTGCTGGATGGACAAGAAATGCCATCAATTTCAAAGAATTATTGCAAACTAGACACATTTAAAACAGACTCCAATCTGCTTGGCTTGAGAGGGGAAAAAAAAGGCTATGATTAGCGGCCATGCTGTGTAGCCTTGGAAACCTGATATTTAGTGTCGGGAGCCTGTTGGGGGAGTGTATGTGTTTTTTGAGAAGGAGGGGTACAGAGAAAACTCAAAAGAAATGGACTGGAACACGGCTGTACATTTCACCTGCGTCCATTGATGCCAGCTTTTTTTTTTTTTTTTTTTTTTTTAAATCACTAAAATATAGCTGTGTGGCTTTTGGGTGGTCACAAGGCTACCCATAATTTAGCAGCGAGTGCAGAAAGTGTTCTCTTTGTCATCACAGAGAGGCTTTTGGGACTGTCACCTTCAATTTTGCACAGTGCCTGTGGTTTTGTTCAGACACATGGTAAACTGGCTGTATACATTTTATTCATATGAAGCCTAGTAAAAGACCTGGACACAAAGAATGAATGGCTTCTAGAGCTTTATAAACGGACCCAACTCTCATACGTGCGGTTTCCCGACGCTATGTATACAATTCGCAGACGCCTCTATAGAAGATTTAGGGTGCGATATGGTGCATTTGTTCGACATTTTGTGAAGGAATAAAAAGAACACGTTAAACTCCTTTTCTTTTTAAGTGCCTTTCACTAAATTGTTTAAACACGACCCCTTATGCAGTTCATCTGTTACAGCTTAATCCAAGAGGCTTTTGATATCTTACCACAGATGGAGCGAGCAGGAGCCAGATAAACCAGCCATTGGAAGAAGTGTGAAGCCAACACTGAGCATGCATGTTCATATAAGAAGTGCGAGTAGAACATGCAGTCGTATATCAGACGATGAACAAGTGTACCTCAGATATGATCAGGCATGTTTTCCCGCTCTTGATGAGTTAAAGTTTTGCTATGTGGGAATTTTTGTTGAAGCATGTTAATGCATATGTATATAGAAAATCTGGTCCATGGAAGCTCAGAGGGCTGAGGCACTGAGTTACTGATTGGAAGGACGGCGGTTCGAGCCCCAGCTCCAACAGATATTGGGCCCATGAGCAAGACCCTTAACCTGGGCTCTGTATCATGGCTGACTCTGTGCCATAAAGGCTTAACTTAACTTGACTTAACCTTCCAGGACCCAGACTGTACTGTTGTGTCCTTTGCATTTTGTCCTAACTGTTTTGCGTTATTAGCACCTGATCACTATGGACTTAATCACTGCCTTCAAACAGGAAGAAGTTCAGTGAAAAAATTATCACATGAGGATCGTACAGGCAGATATGAACAATGTAGCTTTAAAGAAAATGTCATGTCCTTAAATGAGGACATGACTCAAGAGAAAAAGTTGGTGCTGAGTAAACCTGATTCGTCTAGCACTTTTAAAAACAGACATCGTCACAAAGCAGGTTAACAGAAACGTATTATTTCCAGATGTAATTAGTAAATGTGTCCATTTATCCCTGTGGCAGTGGTGGCAAGCCAAAACTCCCTGAAATGATACAAGGAAGAAACCTTGAGAGAAACCAGACTTAAAAGCTGTAGGCTGTGTAGTCCAAAACTGCAACTTCGTGACCAGGAAATTCATTATAGTTTTAACATGAAGTCTGTTAGGTGTTAAGTTATTAAATGTTCACTGTAGGCAGCCCTTGGGCATGTTTTATCCAGACAAAAAGCTTTTAATACTTAAAAATTGTTGTTCGCTTTTTTACCTACATAAGTGGGGGTGTTCAGATCAAACCAGGATTTTGATTGCGCAGAATACTGAACACAATTATGAGAGTAAAAACTCCCTTTATTTCTCTAGATCATCCCCTGCTACACTAATGCACTTATCCCAGCGTTTCACTAGTGCATGATACTATCAGCGGTTCATGTGATATCACTATCACACGAACCGCTGGCCTACCAGGAACACCTTTTTAATCGCCCAAACATATGGAAATGGCTTGGAGAGAGGTCAGGACTGTACGGGGAATGCGGAAATGACTCCCAGACGAGTTCCTGTAATGTGTAAGTGGTGTTTGTGAATGATTGTGTGTACAGTCTCTGCAAGTCTGTGACGAGTTATCCATCGATTTTCAAGGATCAGATGTTCCACAGGAATGCCATTCACAGATGTACAACCTACAACGTCTGCACCATTCAAATGTTTTACTGTGGATAAGAGTCTCATCACTGTACCGTGCTCAAAGTCTGTAAATGTCATTGGTTTTTACGCATTTATTCATGAGTAATTTTCATCCATTAAAATATAGATTTAGCAGTAGTGGAGATGACATTGATTAAGTATAGACTAATCTCATACTCAGACTCTCTGTGGGAGATCTGCAGTGCATGGCTTGGTGCACAGACACAGTAAGGTTTAAAACTTTTGGTTTCTTTGTTTGGAGCAAGTTAATGTCAGTGATTAGTTTTTAAAATGTTTTTCCCTTAGAAATGGTGGCATCTAAATGAGAAATCCTAAAGTATTAAAGTCCGGGCATGATAAACGTTAGTTACCTGTATACTGTAGCATGAGTCACATGACCCGTTTCTTGCCCATATTTATTGATTAATACTTTCTGAATTTTTTATTTAATTTTTTTTTAAAGCAGGAATTTTGGTTTGTGGGTCTAATGATTGACCACCAATGGCCCCATTAGAGTCCAGTCTGTTTGTGTACCATATCCGAGATGATCCCAAATGTGCGCTCTTGTCCAGCTTTCCTGTTTTCTGTAAACTATTAGCTGGGAACCATTTCAATGCGGTTCGAAGTAATTAAATATGCCGAGAAGCTCCAAAGCGTGTACTGCTTTACTTTGTTTTGTGCAACTGCCATTGTGGTTATTGGTTTAAAAAAAGAAAAATAAGGAAAGTCTAGAATGCTTCCTCTGTAACGGCAGGCTTTTTTTTTTTTTTTTGTGGTATCTGCAAATCACACCAAAGAGGAAACGATCTCTGAACTTGTTTCTTGCATGAGAAAAAAGCGTGATTGTGTGAACACATTTTTCCAATTAGAGCCATCACGACACAGCTCCACAAAGCTTTGTGTGGCCAGCGGGAAAGTGTAAGGCTTAATTGGAAGGGACGAAAAAGTGCTTATTAGTGTGTTCAGAAAATCACAAGCCGATAAAGGTCACATGTCCTGATCAAGAGAAATGGAGATAAAATACAAGTCAGGTTAAAGTTAAATAAAATAAAATAAAAAAACAGACATATGATGGCACAGAGCATGTTTGGACTTTGCTTTTTGATGCTGATGCAGTTGTGATCAGCATCCTCTCCGCTTTTCTCCTCGTCACCAACTGATGATCAAAAGATGTTTATCTGAGAGGCTTTAGTTGAACAGAGATCTGTGGTATTATGTGCACATCATCCAAGGTAAGACCCTGATGTGGCCTTAATACCAGCTGTCCTCAGGCAAAGTACGGCTTAAATGTCATTTGGAGATGTATAACTTTCCGGTCGTCTTTCACCATGGCTTTAGTAGAGATCGTTCTCACTCGCTCAGAGGAAGCGATCTATCCTTAGTGAGCAGCTGAACCTGGTGGAATTATGAAGGGAGGACACTGAGTACAAAAAAAAAAAAAAAAAGTTGTGGAATATTATTAAATCACATGGTGACAGTGTTATTGTTGCATGTGAAAGCTGTAGATTTATAAAGATTAATTGCTGCTGATTATTGGAATTTTTAAAAAAAATTTATGTAAGATGTTCCTGAAAGAAAAGTTAGCTCTCTTTTACCAAATCGAGACAGATTCCACAGATTAAAGATACATCTGGAGCAAATTACTGTCAATAGGACTTTCTTACTGATTTGACCTCTGGACCTGTTCTTCTAATAAACTGGTTGGTGAAAACCAGTAGTGCATTTTTATTTTTATTTATTTATTTTTTTCTCCTTCTATTCACTGTTATAGTGATGTTTTTTATGATATTCGTCAATTATTCTTTGAAAGTTCATTCAGCAGTGATGCCTGACCCACTTGAGCATTGCTGAAATAGTTTAGCTTCTGTCTTTCTGTCTGTGTGCATTCTGGAGCAGATCATTTGTCACAAAAAGGTCCCTCTTTTGTTTTCTTTCACAGTATGATTCACTGTTATTTCCCTTTATTTCTGGATGATGATGCCGTGACTCAGCAGCTCTGGGTCCACTAGTATAGACCGATTGTCCAGATTGACCATGCTGTGATTTCTGATGTCCCAATACAGTACATGTTCTAGAGATTAGAAGCAGCTGATTTGAATCATAAAAATTTAGATTTTTAAAGCTCGTCGATGTTGCATATTTTTTTTGTAGGCAAAAAAATGTAAGTATAATCAAACTCGTGCACTCATTTGACTTGGAAAGCCTTTCTTTTTAAATAGAAAGTCCCATTTACAAACTTTACAAAAAAAATTCTTTTCAGAAAGGCTGCATGTTGGAGCACATTTGAAAGCATACTCTGCGCTTTTCTAGCGAGATAACCTGCATTGCATTTAGAAATCCACACAGCTGTTGTAGGGCTTCAGTGTTTCCTATCTGATGGGGGAAGGAGAGTTTCTCAGTGACCCAACATCGTTCAGTTTCCCCAACTTTCGTCTCCTGGCAGTGGTCGAGCCGAAGATTAAACATCTGCGAGAACAAGCCCGTAATTGCTTTACGACCAGGCAAAAATCGTATCTACTTGTATTGGTGGTGCACAAAGGGCTGAGGCCCTGAAACAGCAGGCTGCCTCCTCCACTGGAATGAAAGGAGCGGAAAAGGGAGGGATGGAGGAAGAGAGGGAGGGAGAGATGGAATGGAGAAGGGGGGCCCGACTTGTGCGCAACAGTCCAAAACAGGAACTGAGCCATAAATGCCTACTCTACCGACGACCACCCCCCCACCCCCTTTAGTGAAAGGAGGTGAGGGCTGTGAGGAAGTGGTTTATTGAAGCGCGGTTTATAAAGGCTGTCTGCTAGCAAAGTCTTTGAGTCCGTCTCCGTGCATTTGTGCGTGTCGTAAAACATTTGTCTCCTCCTTTGTTGACTAAATCTTAAAAGTAAAAGCTGGATTCATTTTCTCTTCATCATCACTACAGTAATGGGGATAATGAGAAATTGCCTGTGGAAGAGCAGCACTGCATTAGAACTGTTCAGATTTTTTTTATTTCTTTAATTAGTTTGCAGAAACTTGACAGCTAGCCTTTGAGGCATTTTTACATTTGCAATAGCCTGGCGTCACAATCAACAACTGGAGAAGCTATAGTAGTTTTGGGTTTCATCCTGACAGGAATCACACCCTCCATGCTCTCGTTGGGGGGGGGGGGACCTGATTTGATTGGCGGGGGAAATTTTCTTTTTTTTTTTTTTTTTTTTTGGGATTCGCTCTTGCCTTTTGCCACTTTGCTACCCAGATTGAGGATAAGTGTTTTTGCAGAAAGCCACCATCTGATTCATCAATATACATGCATACACATATCTTTCATGTATCTCCAAAAATAATAAACATGCAGCTTTAGTTGCAAGGCCAAAATATTTTTTCCCAGGGAACTAGAGAGATTCATTTAGTGTTTGGCATGGATGTGGTTTTGGTGAGTGTACGAGGGTGAAATCTGAGCCTCTGCTCTCATTGAGGGGGAATCCTGCCGTGGCTATTGTCTGCTTGGCTGGCAGAGAGAAGCTATTTAAAATTGTCATAAATTCCACACACCCAGGGCTCAGTGTGAAGCGCTGTTTTTGGATGGCAGAATAAACGCTTCTTTTTCTTTTTCGTTGTTTTTGACAGATAAATGGCAGCTCGTCTCCACTCGTCGCTTTGTTCACGGACGGTTTTAAAAGATTCTTGTCTTTCTTTAAAAAAAAAAAAAAATTATTTAGTGCCATTTAACTAGCTTTTATACTGTTCTTGTACAATTAGTTCAAGAATTCCTGGCACTCTTGCATCCTGCCGAATACAGTAATGAGGCTTTCGTTGGGGGGGGGGGGGAGAGATGGCTGGTGAATACCTTTTTTGTGTCTTTTGTTGAAATGAGCGTTAAATTACCGTCCTAGTCCTTGAAGTTACTGGGCACACTGCTGTTTTGCTTTACATGGCTTGTCGAAGCCGATTTTAATAAGAAAGCCCTTGAACCTGAGGGAGATGGCCAAGTCGATATAAGGAGATTGTCTTGCATCTATAAGTAGGGTTTTAGTGAGCTGGGGACACGGAGAATAGCTTATCGCTGCTATCCGAGTCCTTTAAGATCAAGATTCAGCAGTATGTATTAAGGCTGCATGATTTTTGATGAAATAGGAATCACTCTCATGAGTGTTGCAAGAAACATCACGTACTGTTGTATTTATACCATTTTTAAATCACTGTAGTAAAGTTGCTAGCTGAACAGGCTCAATCCAAAGTGTATACAGTAACATACGATTTACTGTAAAACATTAATGTGCCAAGTTTACAGTGTGTGTGTCCTCCCGAAGTTAAAAGGAAACCAGCTATATTAACAGCTAGTTAAATAATTAGTCTTTAGTTTCTGCCTGCTTCAAAGAACGGTTTGTGAGGAGGTCAGAATCAGTTTTAATAGTATCCTGCCCGACACGCTTCTGAGTGTGTTTAGCCATGACTTATTTATTTATTCCGTCCAATTCGTTCATATACAGTACATATATTATTTTAGTGATTGAGCATTAAATATTCAATACATTACATTAAACATTACTTTATGACAAATGTGCTTCTTTAGATGTTCCTGTTTCTCACTACTTCTATTTTTTTTCTTTTGTGTAGACTCGTAAGGAATCATTGTGCTTCATTTTATGAATGGGGACCCAACTTCGGAAGTTACCTTAGAAGGGGGGAAAAAGTTCAGTTGAGGCAAAAAAAAAAAAAAGTTCTATTATTATTTGCCAAAGCACATTTAAGTTCAGTTAAGTCTTGAAACTGAAATGAAATTCTACAAAACTGTGTTCCAAAGTGTTTTTTTTTTTTTTTTTTTTTTTCTGAGGTAAAAAGTTTTGATTTTCACATTTGTATCTCATCATTGATGGTCTCTTGATGAGCCTAATGTTGAAGGATGATCCAAATTTTGAAGAAGTGGCAATGGTGTATGAATGATGTATTGTATGCTTTGGTTTTAGACCTGATGTGTTGTGTTGGTGAATTGTGAAACAGCAGTGGTGGTCCAGCTTGTTCCATTTTATGTAACTGGGATTGTTGATATCATTACTGGGCTAGTAAGTGCTTAATAGTGGCATTTTCTTACTTCCTTTCCTCTCGGCAAGGATCCTTCATGGTCTTGCGTAAAATTTGTATAAAATGGGTTCAGTCCAACTTTTAATATTTTTAAAAAGCGAGGAAAAATTTTATAACATCAAGCTTCCTAAACCCTATCCAGAAGGTGACACTAAGAGCAGACTGTAGTGCCTTAAAGAACTGGGTTTTAAGCTCAGCTCTGATGAGTGACTGATGACCAGCATTGGCGCAAAAAAAACCCGAAAAAAAAACTTTTTTTTTTTCAGAAACCAATTCCCCCCTAGTCATAGTGCAATAATCTGAAAAGAGTACTACACCGGAAATTAAATCATATGAACCAGTTAAAGGCAAAGGCTGGCATTAATGGAATTTTAATGAGAAGCATCATGAAATCTTATCCAGGGACTGATCACTTTAGTATGGTGCCAATTCAAGGACTTTGAGTGCCCTGCTTTGCTTCTTCTAAATCTTTCCCACTTGATGCCTATAGGGCATCTGGAAAGAAGGAAGAATTCATGTTGTGCTACCTCCCAGGCCTTAATGGTCAGTGGTCAATTACTGAGCTTTGAATCTGATAGAGGTGGGGGTGGGGGTGGGGGGGGTGGAGTTCATTCAAGAACAGATTTTCTGTACTAGAATATACAGCTTTTCTTTTTTTTTTGCCATAATACTAGTCAAATGTTTGAACACATCTTCTAATTGCATTGTCTTTCCTAAATTTAATTTCTTTATACATTGTTTTACAATGCTGAAGGTGTCAAATATGAAAATCGTATTTGAACAGTTGATATTTTGATGTTTCTGCTACTTATGCTCTGTAAAGCCTTCATAACGGCTCTAATCTGAGGTGCTGTTGATTATTGATTTCTGAGGCTGGTAACTCGAAATGAACTACTTCTCTTCAGCAGATGTAAGTTTTGGTCTTGTTTTCATGGGATGGTCTTCATGAGAGCCAGTTTCCTCATGGTGCTTGATGGGTTTTGCACTTGTCAATAACATTGTTCTTGCAAGAAACTATTCCAGATCAGCTGAGGTTCATGTCTTAAAATAACATCTCACTTTCATCATTGTTGTTGTTACTTAATTACATACAGTAATACATAATATGTATGTGTTGTATAATTGTTGTGAAAAAAATCCAGTATTGTTCTAGAATGTAGACAATAAACCCAAATGTGTGTCCAAACTTTTGACTTGTACTGGATGTATAGGATTTTCTATACAGTACAAAGTAGCTAAATAACTCCTAAATGTATGTTCAACACTAGCCGTAAATAAAATTATTCATCTGTAACAGAGCTGCTTGAGTAGTTACAACACCAGATGCTGAGGGTTTGGGCCAGATTGTTGTGCTCTGTTGGATGATGCACCATTCACACTCAAAAAAATGGTACGTTGGCATTACTTAACTTTTTTATGTCAACAGGTTCCACGTAACTGAGTTAAGTTGCCT
>JAQMYJ010000001.1:22589899-22621761 GCA_030014305.1 Clarias laeviceps
AACGAAATTTAATTAATTAATTTAAACATAATTACATTCTTTGGACCAACAAATGCCATGTTTCATTTTTTTGAGTGCACATTGCCAGTCTGAAGTGACTCAAATCCAAATAATTTTTTACCCTAATGTGACCCAGATCTGATTTTTGTTATGGCTGTTTGAAGACACAAATCTGATTATTATTATTATTATTATAATTTTTTTTCGGCTTACATCTGAGTCACTTCCGTATGAACTCCTAGATTAGATATACAGTATATCCGATATGCGAATCGGAACTCATGACTTTTTGGATCTCTGTATCCGTATGGTGCTCGCTGATATCATCAATCTGCACCTTCAGCACTTAGATTTCATAGCTTGCGATGCAATACAGTAGCCGCTAAAATGGCTAAATCGAGGCATCTGGCTTTCTTCCTTAATTTGGACCTCAACATATACAGGCGAAACCTGCTTGCAATTTTTGCTCTCCATTTTGCCATCATCTCCAATATTTGATAATAAATGCGTGATCTCAAATATGACATGTACAGTATCATGGTGTATCATGCGTGGTATTTTAGAGGACAGACGTGTCCACATTAGTCAGATGAAAGTCTCTTAAATTTATGGGAATTAAAGTGTGGTTTGTAATGAGACCATAGCCTCTGTTTCTTGAGCGATTGCAGCCAAAAATCCATTTTCATGTAAAATGTATATAAAAATAAGTATTAAAGGAAATTTTCTTGGGTGGGAGAGTGAGCAGACAGGCACGCATGCACGCGCGCGCATGCAGACAGACAGACAGACGCGCACGCACACACAATTTATTGATTCTGAAGTAAATTTCCACCCATAAAATTTAAAATGTGTGCAAGTTAACATCTATATAGATATGGATTGGAGAGAAACTGTATTAATTTATTTAGGTTTTTCAAGAAAAATAGTTTTCTTAGCTTGGACTCAAATTACAGTCACGTAAGCAGTCTTGGTCATATTGCTTGCAAGTTGTGACGAGTTTCCCTTGTGCTTGACAATCTGTCAGACAGCGCTGTTTTCTTGTTTTCCAGACGTGGTGGTCCATATTGGTGTGATTTGGCACGTGACTGTTTTTCTCATCCCCCACTCCAGATGAGTTTTTAGCCTTCTTGCCCAATCCCACAACCCTACAACGTAGGACAAATGGTTTCTCAGCTTGGTCTTAATATGACACACCTTGTTAGAACTTTTGACTCTGTGCTGTTTGTAGAGCTGTCCTGAGAAGAGCCTCCCCAAGTTCTGTTTAAATTTCAACCCCGGATGTTTCCTTTGACCCACAGTGCCTCGGTGCTGCCGAGTTGGATTTGAAAATGAGCATTGAAGCCAGCAGCACTCCAGGTCTGCATTCTAACCCTAGGCTGACTTTTTGAAGAAGCGCAGTTGGGAAGCAGAGCATGTATCCGGTTTTAATCTCGGGTTTGGAAAAGCTAAGCCACGAATGCTGTAGAGCTGTTGAGGAAATCAAGGTGTGGTGTTGTCTTCAAAGATTGGGGTGCACATTTGGACTGGCACATACATAACTGTAGGGTGGCGTTTTTGGAACCAGGAGCATAATGTTCTCAGGTACTGTGTGTTCTCTGGAAAACAATGGGATATACCCCTCATGACCAAAGGCAATGGCAGTGTCCCTGGTGAGAAGGTGCCTCATGTCAGCTACCATGGTTTCCCCTGTACAAGGTGTCGGTTTACACCACTGTGAGCAGACTTGGTGCTCCCATATGCCAGGTTCCATGGCATCAGCTCTTTATGTGAAGAGTGCACCCTTAGAGAATTGCAGCTTACCCTTCCCTCCTGAACCAGAACAAGCTTTTGTATTTTTATTTTTTTTTCCCGGGCTGTGCAACGTCACAAACCATGGGGAAGAACATAAAAATCTTACACTGCCACACACAGTTTATATTGCTGCTTAAACACTTTCCCCATGCTATAAAATGGGTGATACATGTAACTGAAAGACCTGCACATCACGTGTTTGCATTTGTGTGATCACACCATTGCATCCAATATACTAGTAGAAATGTCTTTTCTCATACCAGCACCAACTGGTTACTGTAGGCCACAAAGTGGTGGAAGCCATTCTGCTGGGGTAGCGCATCCTTTATAGAGCTAGGTAAAATCATGATGATGTAATGTAATTTGGCTACATTTAACCACTTGTGCAATAACAACGGCGTCATTTTCCTATATGAATGGACCGGCCATATAAACAAGACCCCCAAAGGGAGTGGAGTTTATAACCAAGGGGCGCATTGCTATCCAGAAAGAAACAGTGTCGTACGTGATGGGTAGGCGCTTTACCAGCCCATGGATTAGCGGTCTTAAGAACCTTGCATCACAGTGGAGTCTATGTAAACGTAAAGCTTAAAGAGCTGCGTTTTATCTCTAGTGCTTTTTGTTCTTTAGTAGTTTACTCTAAGCAATGTACTGTGACTATCTAATAAAAAATAATGGCCTGAAAAGGTGGATGTCTGAAAGGAATACTTGAAAGGATGATGCTGTTGTCTAGGATGCACAGGCCTCACTCATTAGATTGTGCTTACTAGGGCTGGGCAATGATCTAATACTGATATCATGATAAATGATGTCATAATACATTCATCCGAGCCATTGCAGTGCTGTATGTTTTTTTTTATTTATTTATTTATTTTTATTTTTTTAAATAACATCTACAGAATTATTAATTGTTAAATATTAAGATTGTTTAATTGTTGTTCAGTGATAATATTCCATGTCTATAAAAAAAAAAAAAGACTTTTTTCAGATATTTTTTGCAATTTTTTTATTACAATTTTTTTTTTTTGTCCAGACTTTTTTTATACACTTGCATATTGTACAACATGAACATATATTGTAGAAATGTATTCAAGTATCATGATCCTGAGAGTTTCTTGTAATGCTCACCAGCCAAGACAGACAAGTCAAGAGGAACAAAGGCTCTTTATGCAGTTGGTCTAAGCACTGAGAGCACAGGGGCTGGTCATACTGCAGTGAATACAAAGGATGACTTGCACGCAAGGAGTGCTGCTGCATTGTGTACATAGTTTTGTTCGATTGTAAAGGAGTGACCAAATCAGCACTCACAGATGCTACATTTTCTTGCCTTGTTTTTTGGATGGGAGAGAGCTGGATCATATGACAAATCTGAGGCTTGCTACAGATCGATAGACTCGTGATTTCATCCATCTTTTGTTTGATTCCCTTCTGTACAACACTACTTGAAACGAGCATCAAAGCATTCAGGGTGGCAACAAAAAGGATCTCATTATGAACCGACAGGCGAAAATGCAGAAACATGAGTTTTAAAATTCATATCAGTGTCACCATGGCTTCAGATTTACTAGCCACATTAAAGTTTCATGAGATGTGTTGCAGTGTCAACAGAAAAGAGCACACCTGAGTCTTGAGAGTACGAATAGCTCCAGAATGCGATACGTTTGTGGAGATTTGTCTCTTAATTTAAAAAACCTCAGAACAGAGCTTTTTCCTGCCTATTTTAGCATGTTGTCTTCATGTCCTACCGTCAGGTCTGTAACCGCCTTCAGCTGCTGTGTTGAAAACTGAGCCTTGCCCTTTTTGCGTTCTGTCTGTATTAAAGAAAAGTTTCCAGGATCCAAAATATTCTACAAACCTGAATCTCTCTTCAGAAAATTGTTCCTAAATAATTTCAAGTGCATTAGCATTAGTACCTTCATGTGGAATGCATAATGAGACGAGGTTTTCCACTCAGACCACTGAAAGGCTGGGAAAAGAGGTGGGATCCTTCCCCATATTTGTCAGCCATCATTATAGTGCGCAAGCCTGGGACCAATTACGGATTTTTTTTTTTTTTTCTGATTTCACTAATGGTTTATTATTTCAGGCCATCCTAGCTCAAGGTTTCTTTATATCCTAGCCATGCACCCAGGACATTCCTTCTGAGGACTGGACACCTCAGCTAGTTTAAGACGTTTTACATTTTTTTATTATTATTTTTTTTAATCTTGTACCACATACGTGAGTTTGCAAGCCTTATTTTTAGGTTGAAAATTGGTAGGGAGAGTAGAAATAGTAGAGCCTATATACAGTATGTAATATAGAAGATAATCTATCCATTAGTTGAATATGGGATTTAAATGTGAACAGGGTGTACAGTATGTGCACTAATGGTCAACCACAATATGCATATGCAAATGAACCTGCAAAAGTTACATGTACACATTGAGCAATATGTATTCACAGCCACATAGTGAATGAATCAACACAGATGAATAAAAATATAAAATTGATCAGACATTAAAGGACACAGTCAGGTTTAAACGAAAGCTAAATTTAATCAAATTTGATTATTGCCTCTAAATATAACAAGCTATAAAGTAGAACTTGTATTAGAAGTTCACACAATATTAATAGCTAGACATGGCCCCACCTGGCTCAGTGGTTATCCCTGTTACCTTGCACCTTCAGGATCCGGGTTCGATTCCCACCTTGGAGTTCGTGTGCATGGAGTTTGCATGTTCTCCTCGTGCTTGGTGGGTTTCCTCCGGGTACTCTGGTTTCCTCCCACAATCCAAAGACATGCAGATTAGGCTAATTGGTGTTCCCAACCGTAATGTGTGCGCCACCCCATCCAGGGTTGTACCCTCCCTCAAATGTTTTCCTTTGAAAGTCAAAACTTTCGTTTTGCTTTGAGTTCTTATACAAGAAGGTTCTTCGCATAGGAAAAATGAGTATACAGTTGCTTACATACGCTCATGATGAACATGAATGTCATGACAATTGCGGGCTTTCAATGATTTATTTCATTTGAATTTGAACCCACTTAAGATTTTTAATTCGGTGGTGCTGAACATCCTGAAACCTATTTTAATCTGCCCAATCCAAGGCCTCCCAACATCCTGTAAGTGATCATGATTGATGCTGATAGCTTCTCTGTTTGTTTAAGCACTTTAATGATGAAAACACAGTACAATGGGAAAGTCCATGGAGCTTAATGAAGATCTGAGAAAGAGGATGGTAGCCCCTTTAAAAAGGTCAGGAAGAAAACCTAACCAGTCACCCTTATACAAGAGGAAAGTGGTTCAGATGGTAATGACCAACCTAGGAACAACGCGGTCACAAGCCTACTATGAACTAGTCAGTCTGGTCTGTTTGGGGAACTTTTTAGAAAATTGTAGCAGATGCTAAACATGGTGGTGGTGGCATCATGCCTTTGAGCTGTTTTGCTGCCAGTGGAACTGATGCATTTCATAAAGTGGATTAAATAATGAGGAAATAAGGAATAGAAGTCAGGTCCATGCCAGAAATACTAATGCCTAAGAACATGACCAATTATGTCTAGAAAACTGATCAAATATTTAACCAGAATTCTGCCAGCAGCTTGTTGGTGGCTACAAAAGGAGCATTCAACCAAATATTAGGTGTGTTACAGTATACTGTATGTATAATTATGGCCATGTGTTGATTTTAGAGATCCCAAAATACATTAAACCTTGTGCAGTTATTCTGTCCAAGAAAAAGTTTTTAAAAATCATTGCAAACCCAATTTTGTTGACGAATGTTCATATACGTTTTACTGCAACTGTAAGCTTAAATGTTTGTCCCTTTCATTGCGAGCATGATTATTGTAACTTTCTCACTGGAACAGCAGGTAATCTTGAGACCTTGAGCAAGCTGTTTAGGGGTTGGTTGAGTCCTCATCATTCCTCTCATTATACTGATTATCCTTTGCATTATACCCCCCAAAAATATCATTTCCACACCCTTATTAAAATTCCCGTTGCTCCTTCAAGAATTCTTATCTACTTGAGGGGAAACGTTGGAAGAAGAACAAGGAGTGTATGTTTTCTGCCGTGGGATTGTTTTTCACAGAAAAGGGGTTGTATGCATGCAATAGCTCTTGTTGACCTGAATGCAGGTGGTCCGCTGTAGTAAAGACGGTTTACACTGTGTGTTTTACTGACGTATATCTTGGTGTGGAGTCTTCAGCTATAAGATGGTAATCGGACTCTAAAAGGAGAGTCGATTTTCACTTTGGTAGACCAGATTGTTTCTAAGCCTGGCCATTTAGTAAGAAGTGTAATCTGCAACGGTGTTGTTTTTCCGTGTATGTTAACCACTCTTCATTGGAGACAAAAATGCTGATTGAATCTAATAGTGTAGTTTAGCAGTTTAGCTGTGCAATGATCTAAATGTCAAATGGATCAGGTCTTTTTTTTTTTTTTTTTTTCTTTCCCTTCTGCGGTTTTGTCTCAGGATTTTCCGGCTTTGCCTCATTACGACACAGTCTTCAAGAAAGGGCAAATGCTTTCTGACTGGCATTGTGTTGTGATTGGCATCCTGGCTCTATGTGTATGTGTGTGTTTGTGTGTGTTCAAGAGAGAGCATAAGAGAAGGCAGGGGTTCTTTTTGGCTCTTTCCATTAGGCGAAAAAAAGCAAAGCGTCCTTCACTCTGGCTTGGTGTAGTTGCTGGCCAATTTCCTGTTCCAGGTCAATGAGTGTATTGTACACTTTGCGTGTCCAGACTCTCACTTCCAAATCTCAAGTGACCTTTTCAACTTGAGCAGACGTTCCACAGCCACAATAATAATCCGATGATTATTCAGTGTAGATGATTGATTCTCTTCCTTCTTCTTATCCTTCTTTCTCTGTATCACTATGTAAATGTTTTTAATCATTTCTCACATTGGTTGTTAACTTTTCCACATTTAGCAGATTTGAACCTCCCAGCAGGAATAACATTACCATCATTTGATTAAGTTCACAGGAAGAAATGTAGCATGCAGGTTTCTAAGCAATTCTCATAAATGGTAAAGATAAATCCCAAAAAAAGTAACGAATGATATTATTCCTCTTTATGGCTCATCTCCTATGCACAAAAGTAGCTTTAAGAGAGAAAATAAACACAGTGTAGTGAGTAGGCCCATTTAACAGCTTATAATTGAACCTGACCCAGTCATGCAATTAATTGCAACCCATAATATTTGTGCAGCAGTGCAGTGTTGGGGCGCCATGACCTTAGGATTGGGGTCATGAGCTGTCTGGTCAGGAGAGTCGTGTCTCGCCTTGTTAGGGTCGAGTCTTGGTTGCTGTGTAACTTGAGAATGAGTATTTATGTGGCTCAGCTCTCAGCAATGGCTTCAGGGGTTGGCTACTTACTCGTCTTAATTTTTCCTCTTCTCTGTAATAGAAATTTTAGCACGTTATTATAAGTGCCTTAAACACATACCACTGTAATTACTTATTTTTATTTAATTATAATTTTTTTTCATTTATACTCATTTAGCTCATGTGCTCGGACTGGGGTCAGCAGTTGTATACAGCTGTAGCTGTTTGAGTTGTTGCGCAATGCAAGAATTAGTCCTGTCACAAATGATATATAATAATATTAATTACCATTTTGTACTGTTTGTCATGAAAATGTTGGGTTTCTCTTCAAATACAATTTATCTCTAGATGTCCTCACTTTACAGTGCACACAAAGCATGGTGACTAATTGCTGGTACCATTTTAAGTCCCTGTGGGACACCGAGAGCAAGACAAACAAGTGTCCCATGGGTGTGTGTTCTCAAATACCTAATTGGAGTTAACACACACTTTTTGTTTGTGTAATGTATGTGCATGTTTGGTTTTATATGTATAATACTGTGCAAAAGTCTTAGGCCCCTGTTTTTTTTAGTACAACGTTTTTAGGACCTTATTAAACAACTGTAATCAACCACAAAATTAAAAATTATTTGCATGCCACAAAAGAAAGCAGCACATTATATAAGCGACCACATTTCATATAAAAAAACAAAAAAAACAAAATGGAAGCTGCAGGATTTTGCATGCAGAAATGAAGCAGGTGTAACAATCCTCAGAAGAACCGTGTCAGGTTCTGCAGGATGTTCAGTGAAACTTACTAGATAATTTCAATTTAAAACTGTACAAATTATACTTGTGACTAAAAGCGTCACAGCAAAAAATTACTTTGTTTTATTAATTTTAAAAAAATAATAAAAAGTATGGTAGGAAGAGGTGCACAAGCAACAGGGATGACCGCGGCCTTGGAAAAATTGAAGATTCAAGACCTTGGGAAAACTTTGAACAAAGCCAGATAGTTTGACATCACGTAAGTTTTATTCTTTGTGTTTGTATGCAGCAATTGTAGCTCATTTCCTTAAGGTGTGTGTGTGGCTCTTGATGCACTGACTCCAGCCTCAGTCCACTGCTTGTGAAGCCAAGTCCAAATCTTCAATTTTTCTAAGGCTGCGGTCATCCCTGTGCACCTTTTCCTACCATACTTTTTTTTTTTTTTTTTTAACTAGACTGAGAGATACATAGCATTTTGCCGTATAAATAGGAATTTACTTAAACTAGAAATTTAATATTTTTATATAAAAAAAATTTTTTTCATCTAAATGAAAAAACAAAACCAGGATTGAAATATTTCACTTTACATGTAATGAATGTATGTATGAAATATGGGTTTCATTTTTTGAATTAAACCTATGAGATTCATTGTATGTCTGAGCGTGCGTGCGCATGTATTTTTTTGAAACCCCAAAATATAGACTAATATTTCAGTACTACTCAGGACATGCCAAAATATTTACAATGTAGTGCATCAGTAATAATTTTTAGCCTGAAAATGTGAACAGATTTGAAACCATGCAGGTCAAAAGCAGGATGAAATTACAGTTTTAAGTTTCCTGTGACTGAGGCATGACCGAAATCCTCGCTTTATTAACTCCGTGTCAGGACAAATAAATAATACACTGGTAATAAATAACACACACTGGTCTGTTCTGGTTCTTGGGTGGACTGCGCTACAATATACTGCACAGATGCTGTGCCAGAACTGAGATATAGATTTATTCCTTTTTTTTCTATTTAAAGACCATGTGCGAAATGTTTTTTGGCAAAGAACTTGTGTTGGATTGTTTGACATCACACTGTGGTACTAATAATGCTTTCCATGTTTAGCTCTGCTTTCAAAATTTGATTGTAATTGAAGATGACGGTTTAATCATACCATGCATTACTAAGCGTTTTACTAGGTCAAGCTCATGTATGCGCTATTCAGGCGATTTGAACTTTGGTGTATTTGCACTTTCTTTACAGTACTTTTGGGTTTGGTTTGCACCAAGAAGCAGTTGCACTTTAGTATTCAAGTGCAGTTCGGTTGCACCAAGAACACAAGTTAACCCTGATTTGACCCCATCGCAGAAAGTTTCCAATGAATTTCAAAAGACACTTTTGATTACATTTCCAGCCCCGTTCCTTCCCATATGCCCCTTAGCGAAGATTTTATTGTTTTTCTGGTCCTCAAATTTATGAACTGTCAAAATGGATCAGGCCAAATGCAAAACTTGCCAAAAGTATATATTTTGCCTCGAATCAGCCTAGTAAGCAAACTAATAACTGAGAAAGTATGCTTGCTTTTACTGCCCTTAAAGAGTTTAATATGTTCAGCTATAGGTGTTAGACTGCTCCCGTTAGGTTCGCCACAAAAGACCATTCAGATGGCATATTTGATTGATTTAGCGCAGATTTTTAAAAAGTGATGGATGCCTCTTCCTGAAGCAATTTTATCCAGGTCTGCGACCAGCACTAAGAGTCTGGGGTTTCCCGTCAAAGAATTTGGTCATCCATGAGACAGGTGGAGATACTTTCACTGTACTATTCTGGCAACACTTCAGCTTTAGTGCCAACATAGTTCCTAAATTTAGTCCTTTCTACAAAGCTGTCCGTTTAAAGATTTGATTTGATTTGATTTGATTAAAAAAAAAATTTAGATTTTTTTTTTTTGCATTTTGAATCAAATGTCTCTAAATTTGTAAATACTGTGCACCTTCACATTTCTAGTTTTGCACGAATATCTTTTGGAGCATGCTAAAGTGTAATTACTAATGCAGGCGTGTCAATGTACAGCATTTATTCATTGTTTTCCCACAATGGGAACTTAATGAAATGGACTGAAATATGCGTTTCTTTCACATCTTTCATCACACACACATTCAAAATGGATTAAAGGCCAATTCTGGAATTTTATTACAATTATCTAATGCTAACAGAAGTCATTTTGTCAGGTTTCATTGGGAAGTAAATAATGTCTGTGCTTAATAAGTTCACTGGATTGTGCTAAAAGGTGAAATAATGGCCAAAACAAATAATTATTTAATGTTTTTTTTTTTCCCCTCCCCTCTGTTACAGTGTGTAAGGATCCACCATATAAAGTGGAAGAGTCTGGATACGCTGGCTTTATCCTGCCTATTGAAGTGTACTTCCGAAATAAGGTACTTGTTCAGTTTCCGTAGTGTTCACGATCCCCGTGTCGTTTGAACGTGGCGAATTTGACCTCGTGTCGTCCTGTTCATCAGGAGGAGCCGAAAAAAGTGCGCTTCGACTACGATCTGTTCCTGCACTTGGAGGGCCATCCCCCTGTCAATCACCTACGCTGTGAGAAACTCACCTTCAACAACCCGACGGAGGAGTTCCGCAGGAAGCTGCTAAAGGCCGGAGGGGTAATGTACATCACCGCTCCATGTGTTCGTTTGCATTGTTCCTACCCCTGACCAGTATGGGATGAAACCTGAAACTGTGCTGAATAGGCCTGAGAGAAGCAATAAGGCTCAAGAATACACTTGCTTTGCTGGTCATTCATTAACGTGGAACAATTAAGTTGCTATTTATATTCTACCTGGTCCACTACAATATAAATGATGACCTAAGCTGGATTCTTTCTACCAGAATGAATGTTAACAACATACGGTTGATGATAATGGTAAAATTAAAATATATATATTTTTTTCTTTTTTTAAAGATTTAATCAATATATTGCTGAATATAACATTTTCAAGATTTCAACCTTGAGCATGTTGAAAGTAAAGCTATTTCAGCTTACATTTTGCGTGTAGAATGAGCGTTTGCCCTCTAGATTACGTTTTGTTTCTACAGCACATACAGGTGATGTGGGCGATATCACAGAACGGGTATTTATCATTTTAAGGTTTCCGAATCGGGGCTTTGTCCCAGCTTTTCGGCATGTCTGTGTTTTTATGTGGGTGGTGTCATCAGGGAGAGCTGACACACATATGCACGAACACACACACACACACACACACACACACACACACACACATGCGGCAAGGTGAGGGTGTAGCGCTGTTCCATTAAGCTGTTTGCCTCTGCAAGACTCCACAATAAAACCCAGTGTCAGTGAGTTGGTCTTAAGGGAATTACAGTCCTCATCAGCCAACATGAGTAACTTTTGCGGGCTGAATTCAAGTGGGCCAGTTCCAACCTGGACCATCCATCACTACAGGACGCACAGACTGTTCTTGGTCCCATGCCAGAGGACACCACACTATTTTTGTGTGTGTGTTTCTTAATACCCTCACTTTAAATCCTCAGCCTGATGATATAATCATATCGAGCAATGAGTCATTCTTTTGGAAAATGTCATTATCTAAGGAAATGATCACATAGGTATGCGCTTGTAGGTTTTGTTCTCCTGATTCCTGCTTTGTTTGCGGGAATCAGAGAGTTGCCGGCCATGGGTGTGACCTCAGTTGCCTTGCTACTAGTTGGTTTATAGATGAGGAGTCGCATGAATTGATCCAGTTGATTGACAAAGAGTTATACTGGAAGTCGTTTAATCTAGAAAGACCTTTCAGGAGGTTCAGTATCAATCAAACTCGGCAGGGGCTGAAAGGTCCTCTTCAATTTATCTGATGGTTTTTGCCTCTGGGAAAGATTTTGTCCTTCCATCATAAAATAAACTACAGTGTTTTTTTTTTTTTTTTTCCCCCCCCTCTGTGATTTGTAGCTGTCTAATTGTTTGCTTTCTGTTTTGATAGCAACGAGACCCTCACAAAAGAAGTTCAGAAGACTCTAAAGTAAGGATCTGTTTTTTTTGTAGTTGTTGTTGAATTTAGTGAATTATTAATGATTGCATATGAATGCATCATAAAACACAGATTTGTGTTTGTTAGTTTTTCATTTTCAGCATCGCTTCATTCATTCATCAAGTTTGTCACATGATTATTGTCCCAGTCTATATCTGTCTATATTTGAGTTTCCTTTTGTTTCCCCTCAGGTGATGGTCATGCAAGAAGGCTCCACGTCTTTGTTCGGTCAGCACCTTAAGCTGCCAACTTTATCCAGCAGCTCACTGACACTGAACTTCTCTGATGGCAAAAAGAACAAGTCTTTTCCAGGAGCAAAGGTTTGTATAAATACCTAGTTTAAGCCCCTCACAGCTTGCAAACTACTCCAAAAGAACTGTGACTCACTGCTGAGCACTCAGTTGCCACCTAAAGAATTCCCAGCTCTTCAAAGAACTCTTCTTAATCTTCCATATTTGACATGTTCAAATGCGTTCAGGGCATTTAGCTGAGTTTTTTTTTTTTTTTGAAAAAGACGTTAAACATTGGCTTGAGTCAGGTATGTCTTGGCTGGGAAAAGGGCAAGTACTTACATTACGATGACGTAAACTGAGCAGCAGGGTGTCCCGTTACAGGAGAGGTTTTGAGTTAACTGTGAAATACTTATAGACCTCAGACATTTCCAGTTTTCCCCCTCCCAATCTGTCTGAAGGAACCATTTAAGAAACTGTTCAGGCGTTTTTAACTTAAAGCTCCACTTCAGTTATTAGTTTCCAACAGTGTTGCGCAGGCAGCTTAAGTCCCCCCCTCCCATGTATTGAGTAAAGCATATTATCTGTTACGCTAGTAAATCGTGCAGGACTGCACAACTTCATATTTCTTCAGTTAGATTTTATTTTTAGTCTCCAGTGTCGTATCACTTACCCTGATCCAGCTTGAAGTGCTGAACACATGCGGAGGTTATGGTTGTCCCTACCGCACATGGAAATGGTTCCCAATCTAAACAGGCCCTTGCACGTGATGGATTACTGACAGATCAAGGGTCACTGGTAGCCTGACTGCTGCACAACTACATCAGCCTCCTTAGCAAATGATGGTCTAGCGACTTCTCCATGTTCCCTGGCTCATTCTGTGTTGTGGAAGCTGTAGTGATACATAGTTATGTGGGGTTTTTTGCGCTTATTTGCAAACCTTTTAAAATTTAGAAAGGTCATACAAATTTTTTTTCCCCCAATACTAATGTACGTATGTTTCCTGAAGTAATAACACCCTATCAGGTCTAAGCTGTTGAATATAGTTATAGCACCTTAATAGTAGAATACAGTTATAATAAGGGGTGGTTTGTTTAATTTGCTGTCCGTTATTTGCTGTGGCTCCTGCTTTGTAAAGCATATATAAATATATACACACACACACACACACATATGTGTGTACTGTATATATAAAATGAACACTTAAAGATTTCTGTCAGGTAGAGTTGTATTTTTTGGCTCACCATGAGGAAGTCTCTTTGTGTTCAGAGGTCCAAGGGTCAACAAAAGATAGGGAAAATAAAAAGCTTTAGAGGTAGTTCAGGCCGGTCATAACACCTCCTCTGTCTCCTCTGTCTAGACTGCCTAATGGCTTTACTATACAAGTGAAATATTGACAGGGGCTACCAAGCCTGACCTTGGGACAGACCAGCCCAGTCATTAGCACAGGAAGTAGCTTGAAGCCTCCATGTCCAGGCTACAACTGAGGGTCTCGACTTCCTCTTCCCTGATAGCTCACATTCTTTCCATATAATCCAAAATGATGCTGTATTTAAATGTACAGTTTGGACAATTACATAAGCTTTTTGAGTTCTGTTGAGTAAGCATTTAACTGACTGGCCTGCTTATCTCCCTCATCACCTTAACCTAGCTTTTTTTTTTTATTTATTTATTTTTTTTAAACACTTTGTCAGCAGGACGGGTCCAAGGGTGGTAGTGCCCTCACCATTACCACCACCACCACCACCAACAGCATCAGCAGCAGCTCACTCAAGCTCCACAAGCCATCCAAGGAGCACAAGGACAAGCCTTCCAAAGACTCGAAAGAGTCCAAAAGTGCCTTCAGAGACTTCGGCAGGGACTCGGGCAAAGTCTCCAAAGACTCCTTGAAGAAACCCAAAGAGAACCAGCCGCTACGTGATGAGCAGCACATCCCTAAGATGGGTTTCAAAGAGCCCAAGGCCATATCTAAGGAACACCGGGCGACTGATGTTAGCTTCTTGAGCTTGGGCCAAAACAAACGAAGGTCCTCGATGGACGATGAAGCCAACATTACCAAAAAACGGAAAGGAAGTTTTTCAGAGGCGTCGCAGAAGCTCCAGTCTGGTTCCGCCGTGCTCCATCCTCATCACTCGGATAAAAAGGCTCTAAAGGACAAATCGCAGATCCGGCATGCCAAGTTAAGGGATAACGAGCTGTCTGAGAGAAGGAAGGTGCCCACTTTACCTCCTTTTCAGGATGTGGTTGACCCAAATGACTCTGATATGGACGACAACCTTTCTGCTAAATACGACGTAAGTGTCCAGTGGCATTTCTCCTTGTTTTTTTTGCTGATGTTTCCTTATGTCTTTCACTGACTTTTGCTATATTTATAGCCTACCTTTGCTGTAGTGAGTCATCTTGTGAGCCTGCAGCGTTGTCTCCTAAGCGCATCTGTGCAGTTTGACTAACGATTTCTTAAATATGGTTTGAAGTTTTGAAAGCAGTGCATCACAGATTCATTTTTTAGAATTAGGGTAAAGGTCAGGAGTGTGCGTTTGTGTGCACGTGTGTCAAGCAGCACCATTAGGTTCTAGTACTTTATCCCTAGGGTGCTCTGTTTACAGACAGTTCTGCCAGAGCATGAGTTGTGTAATCATCAAACGAACAGGTCATGGGAGAATTCCAGTAACACAGGTCTGGTCAGTCAGAAGGGCTAATAAAAACTCGCTGGGTGGTGTTATGCTGAGGCCTGTCTTTTCAGGGAGAGGTTCAGGCTGTCAGTGCTGTGCAATGAAATTGATTACGTGATTGAATCAGTGTTTCGTTGGTGAATTTGATTAGTTGAATCAATGGGTCCATTTGTGATTTTGGATCATGTCACACTTTTCAAATTATTTATTTAAAATGACTTAAATTCTTTTAAAATTTTCTGCAAAATACTCTTATTTTGTGAGATTACGGTTTATTCGTCCTTTGAGGTTATGGGAAGTTGGTGCATTACCGCAACCTTTTGGGCTGGAGTCAGAAGACTGGAAGGAGAGATTATGATTAAACATTAATGCTATTTAGGGCAGCACGATATGATTAACAAAATTGCATTTGGTTTATTTTGATACATTGTAGTTGTTATTTAAAGTGATATTTAGCTATTAAATGTAACATTATGTATTCGATTATATATATTTATCTAGGCTAACAACAAATAATGGCACAGTCTCATTAAGAGGATGTTTGGCAATATTTATGTAGCACCTCAAAATTATTTAAAAAAAAACCTTAAATTATTGAAAAATTACAAATTGTAATTTTTTAAATATTTTTATGCGATTAATTAGTGCTATTGAATCAAATTGAAGATCAGAATGCCCAAAAATTTAATCAAAAGTAGGTTTTCTTATGTACTAAGAAATGTGTGCACGTTGGTGCTGAGCATAATTTCGCCAAAGCTCTTGACTGAGAATGATTATTAAAATATACTACTAGTTTAACACGGAGCCATTCGATGATATTAATGAGCTCTTGTATAAACGAGTTTGTGTTTTCCAATGAGGATGAATTGGTATGGTTTGGTGTTTATATGGAAACCTGATTATGGTGGCAACATTTTGTCACCATGTATCATAATGTTATGATAAATACTGTCATTCCATGACATTATGTACTGTATGATGTGTCCATGTTGTTCCATGGGAAAAAAGGCCTGGATGGTGCAGTTGAGGCCAAATGTTTACATGCAAGACATTTAAATTCAATTTTTCCAATTCAGACTCCACACATTTCTTGTCACCCTGTGCTGCGTGTGTTAAGTCAGTTAGAGTAACAACTTCATCTCCGTAAGGTCAGTTTATATACCTTGTTAGTATTTGGTGGCATTTCCTTTGAGTCAACAAGTATGCTAGCCTTCCCCAAGTTTCTCGCTATACTTTTTTTTTTTTTTTTTTTTTTTTTTTTCCTCATACCTTTCTATAGATCTGATGGAAGTTAGGTTTGAGGCCTCATTGCTTGAATTTGGTCTTCTGTTAACAAAGCCCTTTAACTTTAATCTAGCCATCACTAACTTCGTAGCAAAATGATGTAAAGACAACAATTTTGAAGGTATGCTTAGTAGGGATGGGAATCACCAGTGACCACCCAATACAATATCACGATACCTACTGTAGGTGCCCATTGTGATTCTTTTAATATTACAATTTTATAAATATCCTGATTCAATAGTACATTTGTTTTCTTCTTTGTCACAATTTTAAGGCGTTGAACCTGAAAAAAGTACTTGTCCGAACTCAAAAGTTTTATAACTTAGCTTTAGTCAACAGCTGTTGTCCATTCCTTATTACTTTTCTTACTTTAAACACCAACAAACTTGAACAATACATAAATGCTTTTTACTGAGCAGCACGGTTCGCTGTTTTGTTAGCCGCATTAGTTATTAGTTCTAAACAAACTTGGCTAATAATTCACTCTTATATTCTACTATACTAGATGAAATTGTGTAAATAGTTTAGAGTACACCACCTGTAGGATTAGAAAGAAACAAAGTTTTACAGCCTAAAATGCTTTCAAAATCTCAAAGCTCAACTTGAGAATGAGCGTACGGGTTCAGTGGCAGCGAGCACACGGGCGCGCGGCTTCTAACTTGGGCACGCGAGTCTTTCGAAGCACAAGATTGTCAAGGATAACTTGAGCTCACAGTGCTTTGAGACTAGTGGACGCGCATGTATTGAATGGCTTTTGAGACTAATTTGTTCTTAGAGTTTGGAGAAAAAAACTGATCGGTGGCTTTTAGCACTTGAGATTTTTGTTAATGTAGCACTATTAAACAATGCCACTCGGAAGGTGCACTCCGTACAGAATCTTTTAAATCTGAGGCTGATCAGTTGCTCACCGGTCATGGCCGATCAAGCTGAAAACCAGACAATTTTGGTCTTTTGGTAACACAAAAGAATCCAAATTTATAATTCTATAATGCTCATGTTCATTGTTAATGTTCATTGTCCTGATCCCAGTTGTAGCAAAGTTTTAACTTTCTAGATGATGCCTTGCTTCCTTTCTATCTTATGGTGTTGCTGGTGGTGTATTTCTAGCTAATCTTCTTTCCTCTATATCAGATTATTTTCTGAAGTACACCAGTCTCTTTTCCACAAAAAAAAGCATAACGTTGTGACCTCCATACTAGAATGATTTCGTTTGACCATAGAGTATTCTTCCAGAAGGCAAACCTATTTCAGTCTTGGTCTCATAGCTAATTTGTCACATTTTCAGATGAATGCAGGATATGCATACTTGGGAGATTGATGTCTCCAACTCCATCTTAATTTTTTTCTTCTTGCTGTCTTGGGGTTTAATTGAAATCTGAGGACCAAAGTTCTTCTAACACTGAGTCATAATTTAGCATTCTTCATGAATGGTGTAGTGTCTTATAAACGCCCCCAATTTTTTTTTTTTTATTATCCAGTACACCCCTAATAAGATTGACCACCAAGACAATTTTCTTCACTTTAATGCATAACATTTGTGCAAGCAAAATTTATGAACATCATACCCATGTGTTTGTTGAACATCTCATTGTAAAGTTACTCCCTCCACTTTTCTTTGAAAGATCTCTATTAGATTATGGAATATAGCTATGGAAATTTCCAATTTAGGCATACCAGCATTTGTTACTGGTCAGGTGCTGATGTCAGTTGAAAATGACCTGTCGGTGCTCCAGTTTATCCGAAAGATGTTCTGTAGGTTAGGGCTCTGTGTAGGCCACTTCCACACCTACCTTGGTAAACCATGTGTTTATGAACTAAGAAAGAAATGTGTGTACATTGGTGCATTCCATTTGTGCACAGTAGCGTTGTCATGCTGGAACAGGTTTGAACCTAAATTCCAGTGAAGAAAAACTTACAGCAACTACAGCTACTGCAGAAACATTGCACTAAAACCACAATGTCGGCTGATACAGGCATACCTGAGATCAAATTCTATAGAGTTTTATTATTACGTAGTGTAAAGATTGTTTGATGGTAGATGATTAACGCTTACCAGTTTAATTGTAAAAAATGTACTTCTTTTCTCATCATGTTGAATTTTATCTGCATTTCAGACAGATTACCTGTGATAGAAACCAATGTGCATGTACTGTATAATACAGTGGTTTACAGTAACTACAGTATCTTTGGATACCCATGACACAGATGTGCTGTGTATCCACTCGCACACTTTGTGCCCTGTATGCAACCGCCACTGGTGCTGAGGCCTAGTGTGTATGAAGAGGTAGAGCTCATAACGAATATTAAACAGAAATATCACAAGGCACTATATATGAGACGAAAAATCAGTCTTATGCCTGTTCAGGATTTGACAGATACCTGATGTGACTTCCAGAAATGTTTGAGTCTGCATCAAAGGCATTTTTTCATGCTCTAGTTTCAGGGTCTAAGGATAATCTAGGCTGAAACCTTGTTGATGCACCAAAACAACCCAGTTCCTCATTTTTTTTTATTTTTATTTTTTTCTTCTTCTTTAAATCACCCATCACAATTTTAAAAAATTATAGCTAAAGTGGTAGGTCTTTGGGTTTTGGTTGAAAACAGACCGAGCAATTCTGAAAGCCATGGGAAATTTATTTTACCACCTCTGAGCCAGGATAAAGAAAGTCTTGATGCTTGAGCATTTTAAGGGCTGTTCATTAAGTCAAGTTAAGTTAGAGACTGTTGAGACTGTACAGAGCAGGGTTTAGTAAGTGCCTTTAGGTTAACATGCACAGTACTGACTTCATTAATTTATGAATACATGTAATAGTATAAGGGTGAATAAATTATCTTGCACTATTTGTGGCATCAAATCAACTATCGCATGTTTTATTCCCAAGGACAAACCCTGCTTTTCATGAAGCAGTCACAGATCTCTTTCTGAAGAGCTTCCCGGTTGACATTGTGTTAGTGCAACACTTTGTACCTCCGCATCATGCCACAAACACTATAGCATCTCAGTATTTCTCCAAGAAGGAAACGGGATTAGCGATCCACTGGAGCTGCCACACAACTGCCATATCCTCTCACTTTGTTTAAGAAAGAGGCTCTCTAAGGGAGGCCTGGTTTATTAGCTTTAAAGCAAGTGGTGAGATGAGATTTATGGTTTTATGGCAGCTAAGGAGCATGGAGGAGGGCTGCAATGAATAGCCGAGGTTCTTTAATCCCGCTCCTTAAAAAACAAGTGAAAGGAAGAAAGACACGTCTGTGTTTATGACGATTAACAAATCCCAGGTGTTCCTGTCCACATATTACTGTGTCTGAGAGTCTGGAATTCTGAGTCCTACTCTATGCATGTAGCAACTTAACTCTGGAAGTGTCTGACAGCTAAGGATTAGATTTTTTTTTTCTTCATAGTTTTGGTTAAAATGTCAAAGGTAGACTGCACTTAGATTTAGACCACATACTTTTAAAGAACTTTCTTAATCCCAGAGGAAAATTGCTTATTCTTGGTTACCGTTGTTATTCTACCAAATATCTAAACTAGCCCTCCAAATTTGATTCAGAGTGCATTTACTCTGTTAGTTAATCACCTAAGCATATTAAAAATATGTATAAAAATGCACTTTAAAAAAAGTGTTTCTAACTTTACACTTCAGCACAGATAGGTTGATGGATAAATTTATTCGATGTAGCAGCTAAATAAAAAAAGCGTACGATACATGGAATTGCAGTTTACTGTATAGCTAACTTGTATTGAAGATTGTATATAAAACCTTTGCTTTGCTTGCTGAGATTTGTCCCATAAAACCATGGATATCTGCAACAAGCTAAGTAGATTTTCCTTAAATATACACTGCTTAATAAATAAACTATATCTTTTATGTGTATTCATAAATATCACAGCTAATTAAAATATTGTGATGTTCTCCTTGCCTTGTTCAGTTCGGTTTATGCAAACTAATGGACTGTACTGCATTAATTATTGGGTCCCCATGCCAATTTCTTTCTTTTTTTTTTCTTTTCTTTTTTTTTTACACGACAGGTTTCTTACCCTGCTCTTTAAATTTATTCCGTGTTAACCACCTCAGTCGTTGGCCTGGCTGCTGTGTCAGATTCTCAGATGGATGGTGATTAGAGGTTGATTTTTGGGGGTGCAGGGTTTAAACGTACCCTTAAATCTGTTTATGACGTTCCTATATAGGGGCTCTTTGGTGGCTGGGAAGTGAATGGGACAAAGGCCCTGCACCAGCCCAGTCATCAATTTTAGAGCAATTGCAGATTTATGGCACCACAGTTGAGGCGATGCTCGTAAAGCCCCAGCACAGCTGCATGGTTCTGGTCGTCTGTGCAGCATGACGGCTATTGAACCTTTTGTTCACAGTTTCTCTAGTTTGCCTGTTGTCAACTGGTGTGAAGTGACTCGCCGCTGCCATGTTATTTCTGATTAGAACCGTTACTTACGAAGTTGGCACGGGAAAGCACCGGTTTACTGGAAAAATGTTGGCCAGTAACCGTGAAGTTTGTTCTTGCCCGTTATTAATGGGTGCACTTTGAGTGATTTATGAAGAAATGAAAGAAACCAGACACTCCCATAGTAATGTAGTGTATTAGAATTCACCGACTTAATCAGTTAACTTAATTGAAACAAGCCGTTGTAGTACCTGGCTTAGTTAGGAGAGTCAAGGCATATAGTCTGCAGCCAGCAAAGTAGCTGAAACCAGATGTGTTTCCTGGTAATATTAGGTCCTGTCGGAACAACAAATATTAAATAAATTTGGCTATATTAACAAAATTCCCTTCATTTTATTTGAACAATTGGAACCAAGTGATGTTGTTTGTGGTGCTTTGTAAATAGTCATTTTCAAGTTGAGATATAATTTCTATATGAATAATCTAATATACTAATCTTGGTGCATGCTTATACAAAGTGGGGGAAAAACATGGATTCCTCAACAAAAGCATGTCTTTTGTTAGCATTGTCAGAGTGATGTACTGAAAAAGCTCACAGAAAGCATTAATGTTAACTTCACTTTACTGTACAGCCCTGAATGACTGTTGGTACAATTTTAATGCAGTTAACTTTAAAACTTTATGCAACTCTGAAGTAAAATTGCAGTACAGAGCACAATTGAGAGTAGCATTAGCAAAACACTACCTAGCTATTGTTAATGATAAGGAGTCTGTTTCCTAAACAGCGAATAGTATAGTCCAGGGCTGTGTCATAGACTATTGAAAACTGCAATTGTATTGTACCAGGCTCATATATAAAAATAAAAAAAAGTAGAAGAAGCAGCAGTAATCTAGCCAAACACGGAAGATGAATACGGTTTTGCGTTTTGTGCCGAACCCATCATATATTTTTAAGGAATTTGTCGATTTTATAGATATTTATTTTTTATATATTTACCATTCGAACATTTGAAAAAGTGAGTAGATAACTGATTCATCGATTTAATTAATTGAATCGATAAAATTGCATAATCGATTACACCGTTCATGTGTTAGTTTTAAACAAGCAGTTTCTCTGCATATGAACTAATCTATAACTTACGATAAATTTCTCACGTCATTTTTCAAATTGAAGGGGTATTGCTGGCACGGTGGGGTAGTGGTGGCCGACCTCGGGTCTGTGTGACTGTGAGGAAACCCATCAAGCACAGGGGGAGAACATGCAAACTCCACATCCAAAAACATGCTGGTTAGGTTGATTGGCATCCCCAAATTGCTCATTGCAATGGATTGGCACCCTTTCCCGGGTGTACCCAGCCTCATGCCCCAAGTCTCCTGGGATAGGATAAGTTGCAGCTTCACCTGAAATGCAGCCAATGTTATACAGTAAATGTGGGGCTTAGAAATTAATATATATTAAATAAATAATGGCAAAATATTATCTTAATGAGATCAGTTGTACTGTTATTTGCTGTTAACTTGGGTAAATATAAAATGGTTACATTTAATGGTTAAATTTTGCAGTTTAAATCACAATTGCAATATGTGTCAAATCATTTATTTATTTGAAATCAAATCGTGTCACTAGTTTCAACCAAAATCTTTCTCCTTGCAGAAGAAGACTTTAAACAGATATCAGCACCAGTCTTCTGCCGCCCATTTATTTTTAGTATAATATAATAATAGTCACAGGATGGATTGGAATGAAGATTTTCAGCACGTAGGTTCCGTTTGTTTAGGTCTCTGTTGGTTTAGGGCTTCATTTTGGTGACTCGCATGAGGCCACAGGGCATACTTGTTTTGATGGAAGCTGCTTTTTCATTAGCTGTAAAAAAGTAATGTAGCATTTTATAGTTCAGCCACTGCTTCGCCCGTTACTCAAGCTTGTGTGACAGCTAGGCGAGGATCTCGGTGAGGGTCGCACTCTAGCAGCTTGAGATATGCTCTGCTCTAGCTTCTGTTCACAACCTGAAGATGTTGGTACTTAAGGATTTCCCAGCGTTTCCACATGAGTGATTGTGCTGGTTATAGTGGTGGAGGGGTGCGGGGCTGCCCTGGCCGCGCTTTTACTAGTCTCTAGATTGGGGGCCGTCGGTCTCGAGAAAGGCTCAGTGATTTACAGTCTGGTACTCTGACCATGTGTTTGATGTCAGTGAGGCTCCTAGACAGACAAACAGGCAGTAAAATGCAAAGAGGTAGAAGGAGAAAAAGGAAAAGGGGATAACAAAGAGAAAGATAGTAAAGATACTTCAAAGAACTGCTTTGCAGTCCCTCTGGCTCTGCAAGGGGTAAAAGTTTCTTTACCACCCTGCTTGCTTTCAGCAAAAATCTTGCAGCATGTGTTGCTCACAGTGGTGTCACTATCAATTTCTTTTTCTTTTTTTTCCCCCTCTCAACTCATTCAAATCTTTTGTATTTAGTGTGAATCATGAGCCACTACCAGATGCCAAGAAATCTCCAGTTTATTGATTTTTTTTCTTTTTTTTTTAATTCATCCTTTAAAAGAGTACAGTGTTCTATGTTGTACCCTTTTTTTCTTCCAGACAAAGATGTGGTGTACTAGAAGTTTGTTTTTAGATGTCTGGGGAAATCTCTCTGAATAGTAGCAAGATGTTAGCTTTAATGAGCTCTGAGTGAGGCTTTAAGCTCTTAAAAAAAGTCTGTCGAGGGCTCTTTGGATGGTTTGATAGTTTTTTTTCTTCTTGTCATTCAAGTAGAACCCCTTAATTTCTTTGTTCACGTTAAACCCCTTCATTTGATGTAGGGTTCTATGTGGAACCTTCAGTGCCCTCCCTCCAGGAGAAATAACATCAGTTCTGGACAATTAAGTTGTTTATTGCAAATTAATTATTTTCATAATAGAGAATATCGAGCAGGGAATTTAACATCACAGAAGACTAGTTTGCATAATCAGGCTTGTGTGATATTGATTTCCCTGCTCGAGAGTCTCTATTTTGAAAAGAATTAATTTTCAATAAACTATTTAATTGTCAAGAAAGGAAAAAAAAAAAAAAAAGCACCATTTCAGGTTTAAGTCAGGAACAGCTTGCCGCAAAAACAGCAGCAACAGCAAAAACTCAGCTGGACTGTTGATTTTAAGTGATTCTTTGAATATTAGCAGTGAACAGTAATTCAAGTATATTTTCTAATAAATTATTTTACAAATTGGTGTCTAATATTCATTTTTCGGTGTTGATGGCAGTGACTATTTTTGAAACATCACTGAAAACAATCCAGAATAGGAACGGAAAAGGGGGGGGGAGCAGTTTAATCGATTTATCACCTAAAGTCAAACATACTGTAATAAATAGACCTACTGTAGGCAATTGTGATTCAGAGCTTTATGAAAAACTGTTGATTTTGATTTGATTGCATAATTCAATGCAAAAAACAAACAAACAAATCTCTCTCTCTCTCTCTCTCTCTCTCTCTCTCTCTCTCTCTCTTTCTCTCTAAATATTTTTATATAAGCATTATTGGAGTTTTCAAAACTATGAAATAACATGTCGAATTAGGTAATTATGTAACAGCAACATCAGTAGTCAGTTGTCATTTTAAGACATAAAGGTCAGCTGTTCTGGAATATTTCTTGCAAGACCAATATTGTCAAGTGCATTTGCAAAACCCATCAAGCACCATGATGAACCTGGCTCTCATGTAGACCTTCCCAGGATAAAAAGGCCAAAACTTCCCTCTGCTGCAGAGGAGAAGTTCATTTAGAATTACCAGCCTGAGCATCAGTTAACAGCACCTCACATTTGAGCCGTTATGAAGGCTTTACAGAGCATGAGTAGCAGATACATCTCAACATGATTTATATATTATTGCATATTTTGGATGCCTTTAGCATTGCTTTAAAATGTAGAAAGAAATAATGACTGTTAAAAAGTTGTAAAGTGATCCCAAACTTTTGAGTATATATACAAGGTGACACAAAAAAATGGGAACTTTTTTACAATCCAATAAAACTAGAAGTGATAAAAAAATAATTAATTTTATTCATAGTAATTGTGCGTGTCTGTGCGTGCGTGTCTCTGTCTGTGCGTGTCTCTCTGTGCGTGCGTCTCTGTCTGTGCGTGTCTCTGTCTGAGCGTGCGTCTCTGTCTCTGTGTGCGTCTCTCTCTGTGTGTGTCTCTGTCTCTGTGTGTGTCTCTGTCTCTGTGTGTGTCTCTGTGTCTGTGCGTGTGTGTCTCTGTGTCTGTGCGTGTGTGTCTCTGTGTCTGTGCGTGTGTGTCTCTGTGTGTGTCTCTGTGTGTGTCTGTCTGTGTGTGTCTGTCTGTGCGTGTGTCTGTGCGTGTGTCTGTGCGTGTGTCTGTGTGTGTGTGCGTCTGTCTCTGTGTGTGCGTCTGTCTCTGTGTGTCTCTGTGTGTGCGTCTGTCTCTGTGTGTGCGTCTGTCTCTGTGTGTGCGTGTGTGTGTCTGCCGGTCGGTCGGTCTGTGTCTGTGTGTGTGTGTCTCTGTCTGTGTGTGTGTCTGTCTGTCTGTGTCTGTGTGTGTGTGTCTGTCTGTCTGTCTGTCTGTCTGTCTGTCTGTCTGTGTGTGTGTGTGTCTGTGTGTGTCTGTGTGTGTCTGTGTGTGTCTGTGTGTGTCTGTGTGTGTGTGTGTGTCTGTGTGTCTGTGTGTGTCTGTGTGTGTCTGTGTGTGTCTGTGTGTGTCTGTGTGTGTCTGTGTGTGTCTGTGTGTGTCTGTGTCTGTGGGTTTTTTCTGGCTACTCCGGTTTCCTCCAAAGACATTCAGAGTAGACTAATTGGCGTTCCCAAAATTGCCTGTTGTGTGTGAGTAGTGTATGCATGGCTGTCCTGCAGTGTATTGGCACCCTGTTCAGGGTGTACCCTCCCTTGTGCCCAAAGTCACCCGAGATATGCTCCAGGCTTCCTGCGATGCTGAACAGGATAAGTGCTATAGAGTGAAATGAATAAATGATTTTATTCTTTTTAAACAATAGTTTACAGTACAAAATGTTTTTTAAACAACATTTAATGTGCTTATTGATAAGAATCACGTCTATAGTAACAGATAATTTAATAAGAGTCTGCACCTAACCTATTAAAGACTGTTGTTTAAATGAATGTATACAGGAAGTCCATGACTTACAAACATTCGAGTTATAAATTTTTGCAGATACAGAACTGTGGTTCTACAAATATTCAAAATCACGGATAGCCTGTGCATTGTACAAAAAATAGACACTGCAGTGCACCAGATGCCAATATTTACAATTATATACAATATTTTCAGTATGTAAGTGAACGTATAAAATGTCTTAATGTCCGGTATATTGTATGTGTGCTCCCGGACACTTTGTCGGACTTGAGAACAAATCTGACTTACAAACGTGCTCCCAAACAGAAATTGTTCGTAAGTCGGAGACTACCTTTAGTCATTAATATGGCTAAGCTGTATCAATGGAGTGGCTTGTTCGAAGATTTTTTGTAAAAGGAGTCTGTAACAGTCAGAGGTAAAGCAGTAACATCAGGCTTTCCACCTCGGGAAAGGACCGAAGACTTCTGCTTTCTCATTAACTTAGAAACCTGCAGATGTTTGTCTTAATTTCAAGAGTGAGAAATAACTCTGGTTTGTGAGGAAATGAGAGTTTATTGCTGTATTAATGTACGAAATTGTTCCCATATCATCAGATATAGCTGCAGTTGATTAGAAATGACGTGTTACAGTTTATTTCCTGATGAATTGTAAATAAATAAATGAGTATAATAGCGTGGTACAACTTAAATGAATCCTTTATAACTATTGAATGTCGATCTTGTGTTTCAGGACAACAGGAGAAGTGGTGTCAGGTGTAGTAAGTAAAGTTTTCAACCAGCCCAAAGCCAGAGCAAAAGAGCTGGGGATGGATATCTGCCTCATGTATGTAGAGATCGAGAAAGCTGAAATTGTTCAGGATGAGCTCATCAAAGGACTGGATAACAAGAACCCTAAGATTATCGTGGCCTGCATCGAAACGCTCCGAAAGGCTTTGAGGTGAGCTGGACTGCTCTGTCACTTAAAACAAAAAAAACAAAAAAAAAACTGTAGTCAAAATCTTCTGCAGGTGAATCAAGGTTTATTTGCATGTTTATTCACAGTGAATTTGGTTCCAAAATCATAACCCTGAAGCCTGTAGTCAAAGTGTTGCCCAAGCTGTTTGAGTCTCGAGAGAAGGCGGTGCGTGACGAGGCAAAAATTCTAGCAGTAGAGATCTACAAATGGATCCGGGATGCTTTGCGAACGCCGCTGCAGAACATCAACTCTGTACAGGTGAGATCTGAGATAAGAGCCTACCTGTTGAGGTAGACAAAAGTTTGCAGGTTTTCCACTGAAATCACAGTCTAGGCCCATAACTTCGGTATCAAGCATGAAATTAATCATATGAAGAATCATCACGGTAATTTCACCAAATGTCATTTGACTTAGAGATCTTAGAGATACTTTTATTCTCATTAAGACATCCAGATTACGTTTGTATGTAAATAAAAATACACCCTTTACTACCAAACCCAGCTCGAACACTTGGCTTGTTAAACAAGTGTTGTATGGCTTGCATTTGCAAAATGGATTACGATGATCTGTTGTGCACTATACAGGAAAAGCTTGTGGACACCTGACCACCACACCCATGTGTTCTTGTTGAACAGTCCGTAGTTGAGCATACAGTCAAAAAAAAAAAGTAGACATTTAAAAAATGTATATGTAAAGAATGAAATGAATATGTGCAAATATATAGGCGTTATGGATGAATATCCTGACAAAATCAATATAACAAAATAGTGCAAATTGAGATGTGCAACAGAGTGACAGCAGTGCAAGACTGAGGTAATAAAATACTGAGGTAAAGAGAGTATAAATAAAAAAAATAATAAAGTGAGAGTTGCAGGTGCCAACGTTTTATTTCCTCTCTCTTGTTTTCTTTTCCTTCTCCTTCCCTCCCCTTTTTTTTTTTTTTTCTTTTTGAAAGTGAATGTAAATGGTGAAATGACATTGGGTATGATAAGTTTATAGTCTACTAACATCGATGAAGTGTGGTTGTTCTACAGTATTGCATGTTAATGTTGGTGATAAATTGAAATAAATTAAAATATAGTAGCAACATAGTGAGTGAAGAATAAAAAAAAAAAGATATAGTGAGAAAAAAATACAAATTTAATCTGCATGTCTTGATGAGAATAAAAGTATGCGAGCATCTCTAAGACTTCTTGTCCAGATGTTATGCCAATCTCAGTGCCAGTTCCTCCAGTTTACGGAGAGAAAGGTTCAGGGTCGCTGTCCTGTGGCACTCAGTAGAAAACTTCAGCGATTAGGCTCTAGTGCTTTTAGCTTTTTTATTATTATCTTTTAAATAGTGTTTCCAACTTTTTGGGGATGCACCACATGATGGTGTGATGAACACTGAACATATGAAAGTCATAATGGCAAAATTATGTAGACACCTGACCATCTTTTAAATGTTTTTAATAATGCTGCCACTTCAAGTAATTTGGTTACAAATATGTATTTGTTTTATTAAGTACTAGTTGTGCCCATGACTTCTCAAGGAATTTAATTGCGCACTCATAAGCGTTTATTTAAAAAAAGATTTCAGCGCCATCTGTTAAATTTTGTGATGATAAAGCTCTTCTTTTTTTTTTCTTCTTTTTTTTAATGATAAAACGGCGTTTTCCATTTAAATTTAAAAGTAGCATATCTTCTCTTCCTGTGGGCCGATGACGATGAAACGAAGCCTATATGTTAACTCAAGCCCGGCCAAATGCACCTGTGCAAATCCCAATAAAATCTGTTCAGTAGGTTTTGTGTGACGCATGCACAAACAAACAAACAAATATTCCCCAAACCATCTTGATGTGTCCTATTGCTCATCTTGCGTGTCTTCAATGTACAGACATGCCAACGTTACAATTTTATTATATGTATAGATATGATGAATTTAATATATACATGGAAAGCTCATTTACTTGTAAAAGATTAGGGTCTTGCACCCATATCACTTAATATTTAATCGCTTAAAATGTCGTCATATTTTACTTTAAATGTTAAAAACAAATTTTACTCAGGTTGCGTACGCTGAGCCTGTGATTTATGCATAGCTTGGCAACAGAAGGTAGAGGAGAGTCGGCTTAGTTACTGATACACTGCCAAAATCAGCTGATAGTCAGAGGTCTGACCTCCTTATGTTTTTTTTTTTCTTTTTTTTTTCGTGTGTATTTAGTAGATTTGATTTTGTTTCTGCCAAGTGCATTATACTTTTAATAACTATTTTAAGCCATGTTGTGTCTGTAAATGATCTATCTATTACCCATGAGAAGGGCAATGTGGGGTTTCTGGCTAGAAATCAGTTTGTAAAAGGTTTGGCCTGATATACAAGTAATGTGTGTGTATATACAGTTGAAAGAGTTGGAGGAGGAGTGGGTGAAGCTTCCCACCGGTGTCCCGAAGCAGAGCCGCTTCCTGCGCTCTCAGCAGGACCTGAAGGCTAAGTTCGAGCAGCAGCAGGCGGCTGGAGGAGACGAGGCTGACGGTACGATCTTTTCGCTCCATTTTACTGCGAAACAAATGATAATGAATTCTTTTACCTTAGTTTTAGAAAGAGAAATTTTTTGTGTTTAAAAAACCCTTTAATTTATTAATTTGAATTAATTACAAATTAGAATTTATGCACTTTTATTTTTATTATGGACTTAATTTCTAACAACCTGATCAAAAAGTCATCTATGCATAGCTTTCGAATGAATATTTAATACACATTTGTGTCTTCAGGTGATGATGATGATGATGATGCAGGTGAAGTACAAGTGGATCCATACGAGCTGCTGGAAGCTGTTGAGATCCTTTCAAAAATCCCAAAAGATTTCTATGAAAAGATTGTGAGTCTGAGATCATATTTTCTAGTACTTTTACATCTATATTGACACCACAATTTTTTTTATTTATTTATTTTTTTAAAATAATTAATTATGTATTTCTTGTTCTTTTCCCTTGTATAGGAAGCAAAGAAATGGCAGGAAAGGAAGGAGGCTTTAGAGGCACTGGAGGCCCTCACTAAAAACCCCAAGATTGAGGGCGGAGACTTTGGGGACATAGTCCGAGCTCTTAAGAAGGTGACGCTTTGTGGACGTTTATTGTGGGGAAAATGACAGAATTTTTCTAATTACAGCTGTTAAGAAGATCATGTGTGACGTGTGTGTATTGCAGGTTATCGGAAAAGATGCCAACGTGATGCTCGTGACTTTGGCGGCCAAATGTCTGGCCGGACTGGCAGCAGGACTGCGAAAAAAGTTCGGGACGTATGCAGGCTATGTGAGTGAAGAGAAATAAACAGATCAATATTTCATCCAGTAAGCTGATGTGACTAATAGCACATAAGGTTGTACAGTATATATTTTAAGACCTGTGTAGTCCTGTAGCTTTCTGACCTTGTAATGATTAAATGTAATATATACCCTTGGGGCATAAATATACATAGCATTACACGTGATGAATTTTGTTTTCGAAGGTGGTGTCAACCATTTTGGAGAAGTTCAAGGAGAAGAAGCCTCAGGTGGTCCAGGCCTTGCAGGAGGCGATTGATGCGGTCTTCCTGACGGTGAGTATTTTTCTAACTGTGCAGTCAAACCGGGACTTGCAATGAAATTTCTAGTGAATGAAGGCGTAAAGCCGATCGACATCTGACAAGCCGGTCACGAGATTCTTAGCAGCAGTGAAAAACATACGAATGGTGCAAATGTTTGAAAGAATGACGTGCGTCCAGGAATGACCATCCCGTCTAGGCCCTGCTGCAGTTGGGAACGTTCAGCAAGTGAAACTCCTTGAAAGTCAACAGATAACGTCACCAACTTGCAGAAGGACACCCAGCTGTCTGTGGGAACTGTACACACAGTCGCTCAACAACAACACTTTCACATTACAAGAACTTATTGCCACATCCCTCATACAGTCCTGACCTTAGTCTGAGACATTTTTAAAGGAGTTCCTGGGAGGCCAGCGTTTCAGACAGGCAGTCCAATCATGACATGGCGTACTGAGAGAACTTTCTATGTAGATGGTATCCAGGCACTAGTCAAACGCTGGGTTAAGTGCTTGAATATAGCACGGGATTATATAGAGAAATAAAGGGAGTTGTTATTCTGCACAATCATAAATCCCAGTTTGACTTGAACACCCCTTATGTAAACTTTTACTTCTTTTATTATCTTGCGTTTCATTCGAGCAGCAAATGTGTATTTGTTGATCAACCACTAATTAACTATTTCGTTTAAGTGTCTGGTTATTAAAGAGCAACACCAAGGCAAATTTTTCGGATTGGATCATGTCTTGTGTGTGACAGAAAAACCTGATGTATTTTATAATTGGTTTCAACTTTCTCCAGTTTTAAATCCCTAAAAACATGAATGAATATGACCCTAAAACATACTTGGTACTAAATTAACTCCAGAGTGAGTTCTGTTGCATGGAGGCTTGTTTCATTTCTGCTTCAAACTAACTGACAAGTAATACATCACATGATAGTTTAATGAGGTGGTACAGCAGGTAGCTGTGGTCCAGAGCTCTAGTTACCATCTGTTGAAGTTTGGGATGTCCTCACAACACCCACCTGTTTTCATCTTACCTCTTCAAAACCATGATACTGCAGTAGATGTTGTTACCTGCATTAAGTGATCACCTGATGCTGAACTAATGAATATTTGTTTTTTCAGTGGCCCATGAGCTTACGTCCTAAGCTGATTCATTTGTATTATAGTGATGCTTTGTTCATGCTACTATAAATTAATTAGCATGACTAATCCACCAAGTATGTAATACAAATATATTTTATACAAAAAATATTAAACAACTGTGTTGTGTGATCACAGTTACTGTTTATTATTTTCCAAGAATAGCAGGTTTCATATTCAGAATGAGGTGGTTGGGTTTTTTTTTCAGTGGAGGGTGAAATAAATATTTTTTTCCCCTCATTATGTGCAGACAACTCTACAGAACGTCAGCGAGGACGTGTTGGCGGTAATGGACAACAAGAATCCGTCGATCAAACAGCAGGCATCACTGTTCCTGGCCCGAAGCTTGAGTCACTGCACCCCTGCCACGGTGCCGAAGAGCGTCCTGAAGCCGCTCTGCTCTGCTTTGATCAAGGTATCGTAGAGACGCCAGAATCTACATGTGGTGTAGTCATGGCTGAGCAGGTTCTTCCCAGTTACGTCTGATGTTTGGGGCAGTGGTGGCTCAAATGGTCTTGCTTACTGTTTAGAAGGTCGGGAGTTCAAGCACTGATAAGGCTTTGAGCAAGGTCCTTAACTCTTGTCTGCTCCAGGGGCGCTGTATCCTGGCCGACCCTGCGCTCTGACCCCAGATTCTTTACTGGGATATGTGGG
>JAQMYJ010000001.1:22621861-22639248 GCA_030014305.1 Clarias laeviceps
CTGGGTCGCTCTGGGTCGGCCGGTCTGCGGGCCGGTCTGGGTCGCTCTGGGTCGGCCGGTGTGTCGGCCGGTCTGGGTCGCTCTGGGTCGGCCGGTGTGTCGGCCGGTCTGGGTCGCTCTGGGTCGGTCTGGGTCGGCCGGTGTGTCGGCCGGTCTGGGTCGGTTTTTGAGCGATTATTTGTACTGCTGCACAATAATGGAACTTCCATAAAATGCATGAAATTGGAAGATCTGGAAATAAAATGCATTCAGACTAAATGGCACTGTAATCTTATTTAAAGATGATTCAGTTGTTCCATCACACAAGCCTAAGCTAAACTTGATGTGCTGGTACACTTAGGAGTTAATCCACCACAAAGGACAATGCAATATTCAAGGTATTTCTGTCTCTTGTGGTTCTTCTCTGTATTTTAGGGTTGAAAATGATGCAGCTTTCTGTTAGTTTATAGAAGCAGTGTCGAGTATCTTGGTAAACAGTAATGCACTCCGTACTCTGTTTACTGTTGTGCTCCATAAAACCGTTTCGACCTCCACGTGTGTGGATGGTACTGTACGTGTTTTAGTGGAGGTGGAGTAAGCGATCCTTCTCCAAATCAGAATCATTTCCTCTCTATTAGTGTGTGTTTAATTAGGGTTTACCCTGTGGCTTTGTCTTGAGGATTTTTGAAAGCAGTTCAGTAGGAGTTAAGCTTCTTTTAGACAGTTACTCTCTCAGCTGTGCTTAGGGGCCATGTAAATTCCGTACTGCGTTTTTCTACAAGAGACCCTATTTTGTTTCACAGAGGGCTCATCAGAAAAGAATGTAAACAAATTAATTGAGATTAACTTTAATGGCGTCTTTAGAGTCCCTCTTGGGCTGTTCTCCAACAGGAATTAAGTTAATAGTATTGCACTGAACTTTCATGCTCCCCCCCCCCCCCCTTAAAAGCATGTTCTCCTCCTCCTCCTTCTCCTGTGTGAGTGCAGAGCTTTGTGAGGGGCCTTTCAGCGGAGGGTTACAAGCCACAAAGAAATGCAGGATGGACTTAATGTGAAACTTAAAACCCTCAAAACTGGGCCAAGTGGAGAGTTTGGACCACAAATGGCCAGGCCTCCTGTGGGGGGAGGGGGGAGGGGGGGTTCTTCCTTTTAATGTGTGGTTGATTTGTTACAATAATCCTCGGCCATCAGTGTAGCATGGTTTCGTAGCAGAAGGTCTGTGGACTGTTGTTTATGTATCTCGTTTGCGTCAGTGCTCTCCGCAGCTTGCTTTAATATTCCTCCTCAAAGCCAACAGTGCTTCAGCAACAACACGAATCAGAGAGCTTGGTGTAAAAACTCAAAAGTCTTCCTTATTCTGAAAATGACTCTAGCTGACCTTTTGTGGAGAATTGTTAAAAAGTAGGACACTGATGTATTGCTTTAAATGTTGAAACCTTGTGTTTTCTTCTTTTTTTTTCTTTTTTTTTTATCTCCCCTCATTACATTCATTTTTGGAATACAAGCATCAGCAGTGTTTGGACACACCTTCTAATCCAATGTTGTTGATTTTAGATTTTTTTTTCCTACATTCCAGACCAATACTAGGACTTTCAAAAATATGAGATAATACATGTGGAATTAGGTAATTAAGTAACAACAACAGTCTGTTATTTTAAGATATAAAGATCAGCTGTTCAGTATCGTCAAGTGTATTTGCAAAATCCATCAAGCACCATGATGAAACTGGCTCTCATGAAGACCATCCCAGGAAGCAAGACCAAAACTTACCTCTGCTGCAGAGGAGAAGTTCATTTAGAGTTACCAGCCTTATACAAGAATGATTCGTTCATTTTGATGAATGAGATTCAAAGAACCGAGTCACTAAAATGATCCAAATGTCCCATCACTATTAGTTGCATCTATTCAGTTTTGATTCAGAATCATTTCACAGATTTTGTTATTTAAATTAATCACAGATCTTATTGTTCTTAATTTTATGAATTCCTTTAAAATATCTCATAACTTTTTGCCAAAATATATATCACTTGCATCATCTGTACATACTAGAGTATTGTAAAATTATTGCGTCATCTTTTTTTCCATTTTGTTAGGTTGCTGTAATACTGCCACCTACTGGACCGGAGTGTGGAGAAGTACATGGGCTTGGGCGGGGAAAAAATTACTTTGTATCAGACCTGACATTTGAACGATCAACAAAACCAGTTACACTGTATTTTTATTAATACACAAGACAAATCTGACAATAAAATTTAGTGCTATCAATTATCATAATGCCCAAAAATTTAATTGAAGCAAATTAACAAATCGATGATACACAGCTCTCATGTGATCTTAGTGTAGTTTGCATTTATATAGACCAAGAGATAGATGGGTGGCTATGAGGATAAATGATAGATTATTTCCTTTAAATCAATGCAACTCTGGAGTAAGGTTGAATTTCATGGTTATGACTGAAATTGTATGTTGTATCTTTTACATTGTGTGTGCAATGCAAAAAAAAAAAAAAAAAACTCTTCCCAACTTGATTAGTAACCCAGTGTAAGTATCTGTCCAGTGACGGAAACTTCAAAGCACTTTTTGTAAGTCGCTCTGGATAAGACCGTCTGCCAAATGACTAAATGTAAATGTGTGTGTGTGTTTTCTTTTTTTGTATGTGGGAAATTGTGCATGAGCACAAGCACTGTGTGTGCATGTGTGTACGCATGCGTTGTAAATACCGCAGCCGTGGGAGCCTGTCCAGTAAAACTGTCCCATTTCTCCCATTAGCAGCATGCAGAGTCTTTAATCTTGACCACATTGGGAAGTCTGCTTCATTCACACACGGACTGTCCAATGTTTTAAACACATCACTACATCTTACTTACATGGTTCATGCAAATAAAAATTTCTCAACATCCTGATGTTTTTTCAAGCTGCAGCTTTTTCATATAAAGAGCTTGGAAGTGAGTCACTACAGTTGGGTCCCATGTAAAACGTGTGATTAGAACTCCTGCACTTCAGTCCCAGGTCATGAGAACCTCGAGAGTGTAAATGTGCTTGAGTAGATCTTGTTTATTAATTACTTTAAGTAATGAACTTATGTAAGGTTAGTTGATGGCTAAATTAGTTTTCTGCATTTAGCAACATGCAAGTTTAAAAGGTATTTTTCTTTAGGACAGTATTTCTGTTGTTTTGAATGTTTTGGGTTTTTCTCCATAATATATAGACTTGTGTTTGAGTTTAATGGTTGCATGTGTTTTTATATCTAGAGGGAGATCAGGTGGCTCCAAAAAGGACTGGAAGATCTTATATATATATATATATATATATAATAAAATTTACAGTTTCCTTTTAGTTTTCAAGTTTGAGGTTAGATTTATTTCTAGCATAGCATTAATTATTATTAATAGCTGTGCCAGTGGTAATTAGATAAAGTGTATGTGTGTGTCTGGTGCACATACTGCTTGAGGGGCCGTGTAAATCAGCTTTCATTAAGAAGGGCCTTAGTGCATGTTCTTGATTTACTTCATGGAACTGCCACTAGAACCCATTAAAGCCTCCACTGTGGAGAGAAAAGTGAAGCTAATAGCGCAGGTTTGTGCTGTTAAAGCCCTTTTGCAGGATGTGAGGCAGTGTGACGGTCTGTCGTGATGACTGTAGAAGGCATGATTTATGTCGTGATCACAGTCGCACTTTAGCTGCAGTACATAAAACATGCGTAAATTATGGGTTTTACAGTTATAAAGACAGTTTTAGACAGGGAAGTACAGGGCATAAGTTTTGAGATGTTTTTGTAACAATTAATTGAACAGATTTTCTTCTTTTTAATATTTTCTTACTTTATCCTACAGTCTCCCAGTCCTGCCAGCTCCAGCTCCAGTTCAAGTTCAGGATACAGACCTACACACAAGAGACAAGGTAACCTCAACTGGATGCTAGTCTCCTCCCTTGCTTCATATAGCATTTATGTTTAGTTTTTAATACTTAATATAGCCAAACTCTTCTATGTTATTTGGATTGCTGAATAATAGTTTTAATAACAATTCCTTGCTTTTCAGTCAATTTGGCATCATGCATTTTAGACTCCTGCTTTTGTTTTTAAGTTAATGATGGCACCATGGAACCATTAGGTAACTGGTTTGTCTCTAGGTGGTGCTATTGAAACAGCTTTTTATTGAGTGCAATCATTGCATTTATAGAGTGACAAATGGGGATGTAGCTAGAAATGCTGTGCCATCTGTCAAAAGTCTGATCTGTGCTTGATTGATCCAGAGCCATTCCCAGGAGAGAAAAAAAAACATTTAATTGATCTGTTTCTGCTATTTATGCAGCTCCAGAATTGTCACCCTTGGTAAAGATGAGTAAAACAAAAGGCACGGATGACTGATAAAGTTCCACTTACATTTTGTTCATTAGAATTTCCTGGGGCATTTTTTCTTTTCTTTTTTTTTTTACTCCGGTACCTGTAATTTTGGTACTTACGATATATTTTTTGGTATTTTGTTCTGTCCATGTGCCATCCTTAAGGGGTTGGGTTGCCAACTCGATGGTCATTCACACACCACTACATGCGATTTGGGAACGCCAGTTAACCTAACCTGCATGTCTTTGGACTGGGGAGCGAGGGGTGAAACCGGATTACCCAGTGGAAACCAACCAAGCACAAGTTCATAAAACATTTAACAATCATTAAGGCAAAAAGTCATCAACAATTTTATGCATGACATTTTCAATATCCTTCTATTAATATCGGTTTTTATCAAGGGTGGCAATAATTCTGGAATTGACTGTATGGACTGTATCGATTTCAATCTCAGGTTGTCAATGTTCTCTCTGTTGTGCACATTCAGTGCTCGGTCCTTTGCAGACGATAATTCCAGAATTGCACTCAGATGACAATGAAGACGAGTCAGAGGAGGAAGATGACAACGACATGGACTCGGACATGGAGCGTCCCTTACACACACACACGACGCATCGCCATCGCAGGTGGACATTTCTCAGATTTGCTCACAGATTTAATTCCTTGTTGTTCCTTGTTTAGTTCTTTTGTTTTTTTTCCTTGTTGAATTTAACCAATCCATTTTTAATTGAGTTTTAAAGACTTTGTGAATTTAACGAACTGTTGTAAGGTAACCCATTGTAACTACATAAAGTTTTATTACTCAAGTGCTTGTTAACCATTTTGTCACAATAATGATTTTACCCCATGTATCGTTTACCCAGAACTATGAGTTTTTTTTTTATTTTTGCTGTATCTAGAGCGGTTCTAAAATTTTGGTTCGTCTGAGTGAATTAACCGTAAATGTCTGAAATGCCGAAAGAAATACTGCAGTTACACAGATCCAGTAAATCTTTCTCTTTTGATTATAGGGTGAGTTTGAGTGACGGTAGTGACAGTGAGAATAGCTCCACCTCTTCACCGCTCCCACATAACGAGGGCCCGCCCCTCCTGAAGGCCAGCAATAATCCGGTAAGAGCAGACCGACGTTCACAAATTTGTTATTAATTGACCTAATAGATATTGATGAAACTGTCTTATTTTACAAAGCATTTTAAAATACTGAGATAAGATGGTGCCATATTTTTAAGGATAAAATGTATTTTCTTTTGTTGTATGTTGCATACTTTTAGTTGATCAGTTAGAGTTTGATTATAATAATTTTTTTTTTTATCTTACAAAATTTATAAGGAAACTTACAGTATGATTGATATTTTTATGATACAGTTATAAAATATGCTAAGATGAAGACAGACTTTCAAAACATATTATTACTAAATATTACATCATGCAAGGAAGTCAAAAAAATCTTTAAAAGTTCAAATAAAAGAAATCAAAGGTGATTGATGAAGTCTAACACTAAAAAATCTTCTTAAAAGTAAAAAGTTTTTAAATACTTGAGAACAAAAAATAATCTAGAGAGCTTTATACTGCATATAAAATATTGCACTCAAGTGCTTGCTTTGGCTGTCTATAAGAAAATGTTAAGTGATTTACAATAACTCAGACATACAGTCCAAGCACAGAGCAGTCCATCAGAGACTCTCTTGATCGGAGTGCTAGCTCCATATCTACCACCGCTGCTTTACAAGTCGAACCTGTCGGGATCCCACACGTGTGCCTGGGAGCTATTTGCTTTCACTATGTAAAATATCTTGGCTACCTTGAAATTCTTTTCCCCATTCTCAGAAAAACGTCTTGGTACTACTTGAATATACTTCTATGTAATCTCTGTAATTCATGCCAGTGAACAATTTGAATAATCCTGTTCTTTTACAGATTCTAGAAGTGAAGAGTCCGTTGAAGCAGACAAAAGTGGATAAAAACAAGAATATTGACTGTGACAAGGTGATTATTACAATAATACTAATAATAATAATACCCAGCATGATCAGCACTAGAGTGTTCTAGTATGTGAGGTGGGAGTTGAAAGTCTAAAGGTTGATGTGTGTATTGAGTTTGGCTGGTCATTAAGGCATTGTTGTATTATTTTAGGCCTACTTGGATGAACTGGTGGAGCTCCATAGAAGACTAATGGCACTGAGAGAGAGGCACATATTACAGCAGGTATTGTTTTTACCTTCATGGGAAATAATAGCCAAGAATCCTTTTGGAAGTTGTAAGGGGAGAAATTCTCTTTTAAAAAAAAAAAAAAAAAAAAAAATTGATTTGTTTCATTTCCTAAGCTCAGAGCAATAAGGATGAAATCGATAGCAATTATATGGAACATACTTAAAGCTAAAGCAGATAATAAGCATATACCTGAAACATTAACCGTAAATCGCTTTATAATAAAATAAGGGTTTTTTTTTTTTTTGTTTTTTTTTTTACTCCCCCCCCCCCCCCCCCCAATGAAGTTGTTCATCATAATACTTTGTAGCCTAGTCTGTATGATTGAATGGACAACCAGGTTTGGCTGGAATATAGAGATAGCTTGGGAGATTTCCAAACAAAGATTGGAAGCATGTGCATAGTGTCAGATCAAGCCAATCCCTTGGAGCCTTAATAGATAATCCACCTCTTCAACCTTGAAACACTGATAATCAACTGGACTGCTTGAAAAACTTAGAAGAAGAAAAAAAGCTATTGCTATTTTATGGTTTGTTTAACAGGTTTCTAATGTCCAATGAAAAAATTAAAAAGCTTTGATTATTGGACATTTATTTTGCTTAATATCCAAATAAATTAAAGATTTTCAAATTTACCTAGTTCATATCTGCATCTGTTTGTTTTTTTTCTCCCAAAAAAATAAGTTATTGTTTTTGTTTTTTGAGGGGGTTGGAAGCTGCCAAATAAGTCTATTAGCAATCAAACTGCCTAATTTCAGCACTTCGGTCACATAAGCAGCTGACTTCTGTCTTTACTGTTGTCATAACAGACCCCTGGGTCTCTCTGTTCCTGGCCCTAGTTCAGCATAGAGACAATAAATTCTTTCCATATGGGGTTTGGCTTTGTAGTGTGAAAGAGATCAGGTTTGGGTCCCATTACTGAACAGTTCCATTTGTGCACAACCCCTTCTGCCTCACTCACCTCCCATGCCCTTAATTTGCTAGCGTGATCCCTTCGAAAATAAAGAAATACGGCTGGTACCAATAAGCTGCCATGGTAGACGAGCATCTCTCCTGGTACATTCCATCGTGGGGAGATTAGGGGCTCCTCAATTTTATTGAAGACTTGAAAGACAAAACCACTCATTCAGCCAAACGTCCCTTAAACCTGGTTTTATCTAGCTGCTCTATGTATAAATCTGAGTTTAATGTATTGAGGACAAAATTGCAGTGCAGATTGCTTGGGTTGCTTATCCATTTGTCCTCATTTTCACCTTCCAGATTGTAAACCTCATTGAAGAAACTGGACATTTTCACATCACAAACACAACCTTTGACTTTGACCTTTGCTCCTTGGACAAAACCACGGTTCGAAAGCTGCAGAGCTACCTAGAAACCTCTGGAACATCTTGAAGACGTGTGCAGCTGGCTGCCATGAGCAGGAACACCAGACCTCCTGATTGTCCTCCTGATTTTGTCTCAATCAACTTGTGGCATTGTTATGGAATTGGCTTCATATCAAGAGGTCCTGGAGCTCCTTTCTTCTCTCTGTGTGCCTCAGAGATGGATGCGAGATTCTTCCTGTCCACCAGGACTTCACCTGAAAAGCCTTGAAAAGTCCAGCATTGCCAAAAAAAGGGAATAAGTTCATGCGCCAAAAAAAAAAAAAAAAACAGCGACAAGAAAAAGAAGAAAAAAAAGTGTGCATATTGTTACGATGAATGAATGATGTTCGGTTCTGTTCTTTGTGATGAATGCATGTCTCAACACTGCCTTACACCATTGTCTATTTATTGAGTATGAGTTTCAAGTGTGTGTGTGTGTGTGTGTGTGTGTGTGTGTGTGTGTGTGTGTGTGTGTGTGTGTGTGTGTGTGTGTAAAAGCAAATGATATTAAACTTGTGCAAGCACTTGGGCACAGTCATGTCATTGGTGTTTTAAGGTGGTGAAGTGTTAGATGTTGCTCACCAAGTCTAACGATTGCATCTGGTGTGAAAGGAAGAACAAATTATCCGTGACATAAGACTGTTTGGACATTTAAAGGCACTGTAGAAATTGTGGTTTTAGAGGAACACACCATTCTTGGTCTTACTGCTGTTTCCAGAGAAAGCAATGTCACGAGACAAAATGTCATGGAGAGGCTCAAATACTATTTTTAAGCGATTGCACATGAAGGCAGTACCAACATTGGAATAATTTAGGAATGTCACCTTTTGTACTGGTCAGGACTGGGCTACAATAATGATTGATTTTAAGGCCAAATATGCTTACATTGTAAGAATGTGTCTCAGTTGAAAGCTGTCTTATTGAATCTTTTGATGTTATTTATTTCATAGGGACCACAATCGCTTTTTGGCTGTCTCTAAACCAGTGGGAACTGGTTATGGGTCTTTTTGAAAGTTTAGTTTTTACCCCTCCTTAAAGTTTACAGCTTGATCAATTGCTAGATGTCAGTGTGGGCAGATTGTACAGTTGAGCTGTAGGCTTGATGGTTGATACATACGGCAAGACCAGTATCTTTAGATGGGTTATTTTAAATGAAATGAATACATCTGTAAGTGCTACAGATTTTTTTGTGTGACCAGACTGAGAGGGGGCTGAAATATTGGCACTGTGTGTATAAAAAAAAAAGAAAAAAAGGAAAAAAAAGAAAAGTGTACGAATTTTTCATAATTGCATTTTTGTATTGTGTTTGTTTTTGAATGAAATCAAATCTTGTAAACTTTTTTTTTTTTTTTTTTCCCTGTCTGGATTTCCCTGATTTGAGTTTCTCAACCCAAAGAACTTTTAGTTTAGCTATCATTATATAATGTTTATAGGTGTGTATAAACTTTATATGTGATAAAATCTGAATATCTTTCCTTTCTTGGAAGGTACTGGCCTGATTCCAGCTGAACTTTATTTATCCTAATATAACTTCCAAACAGTCTGCATCAGTGTCTGGTTATTGACTAGAAAGTGTGTATGATAATGATTATTGTGAAGAACAATGTATAGTTTGTATATAAATTAACCTCAATCAGAGCTGACTGATGTACCTCCAAGCACTCTGTGATTACATGTGAATCTTTGATCAAGTGCACCTGATCCTTTTAAAAGGTCTTGGCTGAAAATTAAGGGAGATTATTTCATGAACATACAACCATCTTCATGTTCAGATCTTCAGTTTAGTGCCACTTAGTGGTGAAGCTGAAGAGCACAGGTGATCCTTGGGGTGTGGTCTGCAACACACCTACCACACTTGGTCTTAGTAACACAAAGGTAAAAGTTCCTGTTATGAATATCAACAAAAGAAAAACATATTATATTTGTCAACGCACATACACATACATACCTACCTGGGTCTCAGTATGCCAAAACAGAAATACACATGTCTTTGTTACATCATTACTGGTGAACAGTTATAAATTTCATGAGACTTTTGATAACCTTGGTGATGGCCACTCCAGGCCATCTGATTGGACCAAATTTGTAGGTATAGTAAAGACAACTCTTAAAATTTACAACTGTGCATGTTTGAATGTTGTGTCCATTAATTCGCCTAGAATGACTAATTTAAATAATCCTAGTTAATTGGACTGGTGATTCTGTGACAAGTGGTTCTGAAGTTATGAATGGAAATAGTTGTCCAAAATTGCTTTAATGAGTTATAGTGGAAGGGTTAAGGGGCATCCATGAAATTGTGCTGAGTAGACATTTGGGACCATGGTGGATTAGTGTGCAAAATTTTATAAATATTACATTAGTTGAGTAAAAAAAAATAAAAGGGTCCGGGTTCGATTCCCATCTCTGTGTGCATGGAGTTTGCTTGGTAGGTTTCCTCCCACAGTCCAAAGATATGCAGGTTAGGCTAATTGGCGTTCCCAAATTGCCCGTGGTGTGTGTTCCCCCCCCCCCCCTCCCTGCAATAGACTGGCACCCTGTCCGGGGTTTACCCTGCCTGGTGCCCTAAGACTCCTGGGATAGGCTTCAGGTCCCCGCAACAGGATAAAGTATAGATGATGAGTGTGTGAATGAAAAAATACTGGAGGTGACATAAAAAAGGCAATAAAGAAAACCCATCCTTATTTAGGTGATACCAGATAGTGAAACAATAAATAAATCTCTTTTTTAACTGTTATCTACAATATGTAAAATGAAATGTGTTTTAGTTCAAATGAAATCCAGTGTGTTGAGATTATCAATTGTTCACTGATTTTTTTTTTTTTTTTTTGTAGTTTGTGCAACTACAAAAAATGTAATCAATAATCACATTGGTTCATGGACCCTTAATTACCTGCTGGAAATATAGTGACCTGAAAAGAAATATGTTAGCAATCTAAATTTGATGAAGTGTCCGGTACATTTTGAAGGAGTCCTTTAGCTCCGCGCTACAATCAAAGCCACATACTTTGCAAGTCTAAATCTAGCATGTCTTTGTATTGTAACAGTATCAGCCAGTGAAGATGGTTAAGTCATTAGTGGAGCTTATACAGTCCATTAGCAGTGGTGTTCTAGTGGAAAGCATCACTCATGTCTTACTTAAGAAGATGGTACAAATTGATATTCTTTAGCAGACTTGTTTAAAGCTCAGTGCTGATATAAAAGAGACTCTGAAAGGGTCATGAATGGAGTTTATTAAACCACACAACCTTCCTACTCTCTATGGAATTGTAGGTCATGTGTTGTTTTTTATGGTACAGTGTGGGAGCTCTAGAAGATGCTCGAGTTCTTAAGGATCATGTTGTCATCTAAAGATATTTGTGGAAATCTTTATAAAAGTTTGTACAATAAAGGTAAGGAGGTGAGGCCGGGATGATAGTAGAATTCTCACTTGATAGAGCCATGATGCAGTACTATGGAGGTACTTGTGGAATTAGGGTTCCGCACTTTATTCGAGTTGGCACAAAACGAGACAAAGTAAAACTAGACGACGGTATTTATTTTCCTGTAACACACTGGCTTTGGTGATGAGGAAAGAGATGTTTTATGTTCTAGTATGTTTGAAAGCATTTTTCATGTCATTTTTCACCAGATGAGATGGTTAGATCCTATTTCCTTGAGCGCTTTTGTCCAGCCTTCGAATGGCAGCTAGGACGCGTGAGAGCATCTGTAACATTCCCACTAAGCCTTTTGCTTAACACCATTCCACAAAGACCATGAGCAGCTGAATGTCAACACAGAGCCATGTGTCGGGACTGCTGCCCATCTGTAGCCACATGAACTTTCACACTCACGTCAGACAACCAGCATGCGATACTAAAGAACGATCAACATAAAGGACACCAACAAATCTAGGCAGATTAGTAGCTCAGTTCTTGATTGCAAAACGGTAATGGATAGAGAAATGGAATCTGGTCAAAAATCGACTTATATTATAGGCTGAATGAACTTTATTAGCACTGTAACTGCATCTGTGGAATATGCTCGTGTCTCTGAAAAACATGGAAGAAAAAAGCGTTGCCAGATCTTTTTCACTGCTTCTATACAGTATATATTTGACTCCCAAATCATGTCACTTTTTATTTTTAAACCATCATTTACTGTAACAATCACTCTTTATTTTTACTCTTTATTATAATAATTTAAGTCCTCAAGTCTGTCTTTCTGTCTAGATTTTTTTCAACCGCTTGTACATTTCCATTTGCAGTTACATAAAGCAGTGAAACAGTAATTTATTTTAGGATTCATGCTGTTCAGAACTCTGGAACTGTGAAACATATCATTTACAAGTGAAACATATATAATGCACTAATCTTCCATGACAAACTGGATTATTAAGCCTATCTGCAAATATCAAGCATGAAACTAACCATGAGACTATATTGAACAAGTGTGTATGTGTGTGTGTCTGAGATAGAGAGAGAAACCTTTTTGTGGGTATTTGGCTTGTGCCCCGGCTTTTTTCCTTTAACCAACCGTTGCACGTATTATTTAAAACAAAATGTAAATGTAGTTTATATACAATGTTTCCTTTCACGTACTGATGTTAAGGTTAAGATTAGATTCCAGTATTGTATGACATTAATTAGCCGTCTTCATAATTATGTCAAAGGACGGTCCTCACAAGGACAGTAAGACAGACACACGTGTAGTTATTTTTGAACACTTTGTAAGACCCAAAAAAATATCTAAATATCTTCAGAACGCTAACAGCAAAAAAAATTTTTTTTTAAAGAAAGAAAAAAAAAAGGTCTAAAATATTAAAATAAATATTAAATATTAGGTTTTAACATTAGGGTTGAGTTTAGGTTTCATATTAATTACCAACAGTAATAATTGTTATTTGAAGGTTCTCATTAAGAAAGCAAAAATCTAAAGTGTGTGTGTGTGTGTAAGACAGAGCATGGTTCTTTATAATGCCTGTCACACTGTCTGTCCCTCCCACCCAACACCTGTTCATTACATCATAAATCTGCACCGAGAGCCAATTATGAGAGCCACAGAAAGTTAAACCCCTGCTTTTGTTCAAAGACGTAAAGCCAAAAACACTTTCCCACAACGAATAAAGAAAGGAATGAAATGTTCTTCAGCAAGACCACATTGAACTGCTTGAGTTTTTGTGAATATATTCCCTGCAAAACCATTTAGTTATCACATTCTGGAGAAACCTTTACACTTTCTATTAATACGCAACCTCTAACTTGTCTTTCTTATAGTATATTATATTCTATAGCAGAAAAAATGGTTATGAGAAATAAATCCCTTATTGGAGCAGAGAGAGAGAGAGAGAAACATAGCAGCCCAAATTCATGGTCAAAACTTCAGACAGCTCAACCCTCAGACAGTCTATACGTGGTCAGAGATACACCACAGGAAAAGCATTGTTTCCTCAACTTCTTTCACACTTCTTTCGAACAAGAGGAAGAAAAAAAAGAAGGCTGCACAAGTTTTGGGATCCTGGATTAACTTAAGCCATCTCACATTGCTGGCGTGCTGGTGGAGGGAAGGGAGTGGGGAGACGGCTGGTTCACAGTCAGTGCCAACAGCGGGACATCCTGTTTGAGCCTCCAAATGCCATTTCCTCTAAAAAAAAAAAAAGGAGAGACCTTCCACACTGAGCTCAGACAGAAGCGAAGCAAGGACATTGATCATCATCCTGGCTCAAGGCCAAGGCTTCGAGAGAAAGGCTTCGTGAGAGCCTCTGGGCGGCAATCATAAAAAAATGCACCTAAAGTATATCATTAAAGCTGAAGGTTGGTGAAAAGTCTTCAGCAGCATTTCCAAAAGACCATCACAGTGCGCTGGGTACAAAAGCTTAAAACATTACCTTTTAAGAAAAAAAGGAAGCTCTTCTTGGTGTTTCTTACTACTGTAGCGCTGAGCTGCATAAATAGAACTTATTCGGAAAAAAAAGGTTCTTTCAAAAAAGCTGCAATTTAAAATTTTAAATCATTTAAAAAATATATTTTTTTAAACCGTAGACTCTTTGACACAAAAAGATTTTAACATTACATTTCAGACTGAACCTCAATGATGAAGACTATGAGCATGAGTCTGCAGAAGAGAATGTAACAACAGGGCCCTAATATCACTTTCCTTTCTGAAAGGCCCTCATTTAAATCTGAAGAAAACTAGTTCAAATATTTGTCCACCTTTAATCTGTCTTCTCTCTCTACGTGGGCATCGTGTTCGAGAATAAGCGGTTCAGAGCGAACGTAATTGAGAGAGAAAGCCAGAAAATCCTCCCCAAACTTCCTATTCTCTGAGTGATTTCATCTTGAAGTCGCTAAATCTGTTATTCTCCGATTTGCACAGCGACAATAATTCAAAGGTCCGTCTCCATGTTTTCGCCAAGTTGTCTCTGGGCCCTTTCTTCAGACGCTCACCTCTCTGCCAGACCTTTGTGAAGAATTCTGGGTGGCAGCCATGTCATTGGAAATGCATACAAATTAGCTTTTTCAAAAACATCAGCTTGAGTTATGTAAAGAACAAAAGAAAGCAGACTTCAAAGTGATGGGCGAAGCTGAAGGGAGGGATGTTGGCGAGAAGGAGGGAGATCTTCGTTCCAGCTTCGCGAAGGGAACAGAATGGAGGAGGATAGACGGTTTTGACATAACTGGCCCTCCAGACGGCTGGGGATTTGATTGTTTCTTACGAGCCCCCGTCTCTTTCACATGTTTGGGCCCGGACCCCCGGTACCCTCAATGTGGGCCCGGGCTCTTGGAGTGAAGCCCAGAGCCAACCTGCTCTTTGATTGGCCTGACTGAGGCTTTGTTCTCCCTCACGGAGCTGGGTGGGTCAGTGACCCGTGACCCTCCAACCAGCCCACCAGTCTGTATTAGTGTGTGAGTGCCCAGACACTCTCCCTCACACACATACAATGCTTCAGTCGCTAAATCCTTCTCAAAGGAGGAAAGGTGGGGGCCTGAGAGAGAAAGACACACACACACACCGAGGAAAAAAACACACATTCAGACGGCCAGGCTGGGTAAAGCTGCATGGCCCAGGCTTTCAAAATCAACCTCTTTAAAAAAAAAAAAGAAAAAAAACCTATAGAACTTTATTATCCACATAAGAGCACTTATTTGTTACATTTGTATGCTTGAGATTTCTTGCATTTTTAGACAGTTTTAGATGAAGGGAGAAAAGACACTTGATATTAAAATCCACAAAATTACTTTTTTGGATGTAGTTAGAGAATATATAAACAAGCTAAGAATAAATTAACACTGGCCTCATTTATGATAACTTATTCCAAGAGTAAAATAGTTTCTTTTTTCAGTTTTAACTAAGTGACAAACCATATGAATGAAAAGTCAAGTTAAATTTAGAGTAAATTTAAAAGTCATTAAACCTTGGATTCAGCAGTTGGCAGTAACTATTAGAACCTCAGTGTGAATTCATCTTATTTCCTCTGAGCTAATTGAAAACAAATGAAAAAAGAGTTACTATGCTGTGTTACTTTATGTAATGGGCTGTGGCTGGCTGTGCCGGCCTTCATGGTCTACATTAAACAGTAGTTTGGCCCGGTCATGAAAGAAATCTCATTACTTACATGTTTTAGCAATGTACAATTAATCACTGCTGGCGACCATTTCAAACATTGGTTAGTGCCGAGTTCAGTGAAGCTCATTGCAAATAATTCCAAATGGAACAAGGATCCACAGAACATGAGAAAATATACACACATTATATATGATAGACAGTTAAAAAAAAAAAACTGATAAAAGGGCATTAGGGCGTTCCTGCCAACTTGGATCAAAGCCAGTTCTGCCCCCAACTAACCCGCGGATGACAAACAGCAGACCTTCAACTCGCCTCCTTGTCTGATCAGATCCTTTACACAGCAAAAGAGCTGATGTGGAAAAGCTCATTGCTGCCAGGCAACAACTGGGCTGCTTTGCCTCGTAATGAATTGAGGACATCTGGAGCCTCAAGCTGGTGATGCATCAGATGAAAGTCCAAGGCTCACCGCAAAACTACAGCAATCATTTTTCATGGAATTTGCTGGAAGGTATGATAGTGTACATGTATGCTGTTCTTTGTTTGGTGCTGGAAGCATGAAATCCTGACTACAGTGAAACTGACTGAGGATGTTTAAGTTAAGCTCACTTGACACTGACCATCAATTACAGCAAACGTCACTGTGATCTATTCATTTGTTTTTTTACTTCAAGTGCCCAACTTGCACCTTATCTGCTTCCTTATTACACTCTTTGCACATATTATATTCTAAAATCAAGCAGGACTAGATAAAAAAAAAGTTAACAGAACTCTTTCTCTGTAGTTATGGATGGTGCATTTTTTTTCTATATACAATCTATACTTGCCCCATATGATTTCTATTAAGAAATAGAAATAGATTCTTTAGATCGATAAAACAAATGTAGCTCAAAGTATGTACATTTCATACATATGGTTAATTGTGTGAATTCTTTGACCATGATAGAGCATTTGCTGTAGATGAATAACAATATGAACATTTTCCACACTTTCTTTTAAGGCTTTAAATATATATATATACACGTGTGTGTGTGTTTTACTACCTCATGAAAGACCTTGGTTAACCTTGATGTGCATTAAGGTTACCACTCCACAATGTCACCAAATTTTCTAGCCAGTTCAGGAAGTGCCACCCTTGTCTGGAATTCTCCTACACTCCTGTTTAGGGAAGACACCCTGAATTGGCACAAAAATATAATTATCCATTGTGCCCCAAGATTGTTGAAAAATGCCACTATTTCTGCCAACTCCAGCAGCCCTGCCAAAAATCAGCCAATCTGTTCTCTCCTGCTGGGATCCTGAAAGGGCTTGTTTTGATCAATAAGCAAACCCCAACACTAATTTATCCAGTTAAGTGCCAGTGCACGTCACTCTTTATTTGTTTGGACACGCTGTCTGGAGCTCCTCTCACAGAGACTGTCTCACAAGCCCCAGGTTATTACCAATCAGGGGCTAGTAATTTTCTCTCCATTTGAGATGGGGTGTCACATTTGATTTTCATGAAGCACTCAGTAAACTGAAGCAACTGCATTCCAATAATTACGACCGTGGACAGCAAAGAGGGGGGAAGGTTTGGTCCACTGTGGAAAATACTGTAACTGATCACTATGGAGACAGTTTTTAAAAAAATCTTTATTTCTTTTTTTTCAGTGTGACACCCCATCTCAAATGGAGAAGATCAGTATAACCATGGTGAATCATGAGTCAGCCTGTTTATACACAGTGAAAGTTGTTCATTTTTGTAATATATACACTACGTTCCAAATTATTACGCAAATGATATATTTCTCTGATTTTCATAATTAATCAATGCAAATGACAGTCAGTATAATTTTCTAGTTATCAACCATTAGTGTATAATTTGAATTTTATTGAGCAAACGTCCTATTGATAACAATAGTTATTTCAAAAATAAAAAACTGAAAATGCACTGTTCCAAATTATTATGCACAA